>VZRO01005397.1:105904-184479 GCA_013397915.1 Daphoenositta chrysoptera
GGGGCCCGGGGCCGCACATGCCGGGGCTGACCCCGCCGCCCATCCCTGCTGCGGCAGCCCCGGGAGCGGCGGTAGCGGGGCTGCCGCGGGGATTCGCTGCCTGCGAGAGGAGCTGTAGGCGGACAGCGGCTCCGGAAAGCCGAGTCCAGCCCCGCGCTTCGGCTGAAAGGGAGGGACTGCCTGGAGTAAACCCACGGGGATGGACGGGATTATCTGGCAGTGCGGAGGATATAATTCCGTGGGGCTGGATGGGGGCGAGGAGGAGGATGTAGTCATGTAGTCCTAGTGAGAGCTAAACCCACTTTACAGTAGTAAGATCTACTTGTTACCAGGGATCTTGGGGACGTTTCTCACTGTGGTTTATAAATGCCCTAGCGCTGGATACAGAGGGGACAGGGCTGCAGCAGGTACCAAAGCGTATGAGCTTTCATAACCGATTGTTCACCTCTAAGAAATACAGCATTAGCTTTTCAGGTAAAGAATGAATGAAATGAGGCCCCTTTTCTGTATGTCCTGTCAGCAGTTCGGGTTTTTTTCTGTGACCCGAGTTCCATTGGCAGTTTCTGTCGCCCATGCACTCATTAGCTCCTGCAGGACCCTGCAGAGTGGTCCCACTGATCCTGTTTGTGGGGACATGGAGCTGGAGCTCCATGAGTGTGTGGGCAGCCTTCTTTCCTTCCCTACCCCCGAGTGGTTTTGTAGCCAGGAGAACAAGTTCTCTCAACGAGAACAGCTTTGCTGTATTCAGGCTGTTAAGCTTCTCCTTGGTTTAGCAGTGATGGATGCAGGGCTGTAATGAAGTTTGGGGTCGATGTAAAACATGTGAACTCCCTGGTAAAAAGTTCCTTGTTGTCATTGATCACCTTTATTTCATTTTCTTTTCTTTTTGAATCCAGGTGAGCATTAAGGGAGTCTAAGGCAATTGAAATGATGGTTTATGGGAATTTACAGGTGTGTTTCCTTATGGCTCAGAGATACCTGTACCTGTTTGCCAAAACTATAGTACCTTGGTACCCTAAAATCCCTTAGAATGCTGCTGCAGAAGTTACCTTGTGGTAAATTTCTTCAACTCCTCAGAACGTGTGACTCCTTGAAAGACTCCTTGTTTATAATGTTAATAAATGGAATCTGCATGGCTTCCTTTTACAGCTCTTTGTTGTTTGGTTATGGCATGAAGGTGTGAATCTGTGCATGCATCAGAAAGTCTCATTTTCTGTGTGTTAGGTTTTGGATATGTGCCCCTTGGCCTCATTCTCCCTGTGAAGGATCATATATGTTTTATATATGAATCACATATGCATTTAAGGATATCAAAATATTTTCTCCACTTTAAAGTTCAGGAATTCCTAATGTTTAGTGCTTCTGCAAATTTTGGTGATCTCTTTCCCCAATGGCACCTTACATTTACTCACAGTATCAGTATTTAGTCCTGACACGCTTAAGTTTGACTGAAATATCCATGATCAGGCAATTAAATAAGCTCACAAACCATGGAAAATCCTTAGTAACTGACTTTGGATGCAGGGGAATTGTTCAGTGTTTGGCAGTTCTGAAGAAACCTCTCTCAGCTTGGCTTTAGAGCCCTTTCTGTAAGAGTCTTGTCCTTTTGCTGCAGTAGGAGCTGCCACTGCTTCTGAGGCAGAGAACATTTGTTTCTGGGTCAGACAACGCCGTGCACAACCCGATCCATCAGAGGCTGCAGAGACATCCCCACAGTTACCAGGAGCCTTTGGGAACCCAGCAGCACTCACCTCCTCAGCTGGAACAGCCTGGAATGCTGTGGCCTTTGCTCACCCCACTGATTTCCAAATCTGCATCACATGCATATGGAATTGGGGTAGCTTTTTACCCTTTTTCCTGTGTGTTTTTCAGCTTTTAGACTTTCCTGTTTTGCTCCTTCAGCTGTGCAGCTGAGTGGAACCTGGCTGTGGAGTGGGACTCGGGCCAGACTCGTATTTGCACACCCAGTGCAGCAGTGCTGTGTTGTGTCATGGTGACACTGGGGGTAGTTTACATCCTTACTTGTTTCTTCTTGCAGCATCTGCTTTTCTGTGCTGGTAAAATAGATTTGCATTAAAGAAAATTTGCCACAAATAAATGATTTAACACATAGGAGTTTGCTTACGGATGGTATTTGGGAGAGCTGGAACAAAAATAAAAACTATTCAGGATTCCTGCTGCTCCTCTCTATTGACTTTGGGTTAGTTTGTATTTCTTGGGACATCACAGAGCAAGGGAGACCAAGGCAGTGCCTGTGTGAACCTGAATGATTCCAATGTGAATTCTGCCACCTTCTCATTTTTTCCCAGTCTATAGAAATGGGCAGTGTGGCTGACTGGGAGCCCAAGCACATTTAGGTAAGATTTGGAATGGTATTGCTTATGGATGGAGCTGCACAGAGTTGCTGTCCACAGTGGCTGTTGGCCAATTTACTGATAAGGGAAAAAAACCAGTGAGGAACCCTTGCTGAAGACAGATAATTCTATTCTTGGATGATTTTACATTTTCTCCAGTCGAGGGACTTCATTGTAAAGCTGCCATCAGCACAGACAGACCTCAGTTCAGCTTCCCATCTCCTGGGGTTTGCTTTGGGATCCTAGGAGCTGAGTGGAAGCTGCAGTGTGGTAGCCAATCTTTGTAAGGAAAAATAAATTTTCTTGCTATAATGAGATCACTTTTGATTAAGAATTTTTATGTATTCATAGCGAGATGTTTGGGGGATGCTGTTCACCACGTCTTTATTTTGCTTTGTGGAAAAGGTGGTAATGAAATAAATGCCAGTTGGATTATACAATTACTTGTAGATAAAACGCCTCAGGATGAGCAAAATCGGTTATGGGAACAGGGAAGTCTTTTCTGTATGGAAAGTCTGGGAGAAGTGAGATTTCATCACTGCTGGAGAGGCTGCAGAGCCTTCTGCCCTCACGTCACCTCGGGCCAGCCCATCCTGCCCCGTGCTGGGCGTTCCCAGGGCTCTGCCACTGCTGGAAAAGCTGATTACACCGGGCCCCGGGCTCGGGGCATTCCTTGCTGGGAGTCTCCAGGGCATGGTGGAGCAGGCTGAGTAAAACTGGGCCTGCTGCTGAGAGCAAAAGAGGTCAGGAAAAGAGGCTCTGGAGTTTGATAGGAAGCATCTCGTGCTTTCACAGCTCCCTGGGTTCAGAAACGTAATAAAAAGAATTCTTTGAAAGAAAACTTTTCAAATTTTCTGAAAAAACCCAAACAAACAGATGTTTGGCAGGTTTTAAATATTTTCTGAGTTTGGACTTATTGTAGAATTGCTAACAAAGGAGTTTCCTCCATGCTGAAAGCTATTTTAATGAAAAGGGTGGAATTTTAAATATATACATTTACTATATAACATTTTTCAGCTGGCATTTATGGGACAGGTATATTTTGAATAATATTTTTTAGAATTTTAAATCAAGTGTTTTTGTTCTTTAGGCATAAAATCTGTCAAGAGGAAAAATAATTTTAAATTATTAATACAGATGAAGCATATCAGTAACAAATATTTCACAGCAGCCCGAAGACCCAAAGGCAGAAGTCTGTTCTTTTACCTGACATGTAACGAAAGGAGACCTTGAATGAAGAGGCTCTGTTGCTGTAACTGCTATGTCAGGAAAGGATTCTGTATGAATTTTATGTCATGCCCAAATTTTCAGAGGCTATTTTTCTGATGTTTAGCCTTGCCAACTGTCTTATTCTGTGGAACAAAAGGTGCTCTTGGGCTCTGAGGCCAGATTTAGTTTCTTATTTATTCACCTGCTTGCAGACCTTTGAGGAAGGTGGTGAGTTATTCTGTCAGTGCCTGCTGTATTTTTTTTAATATCTGTATATATTCTAAGAAATAATTTAGTCCAAGATTGTTATTGAAAATCCAGTATTTCCCCTAACTGCATTCAATCTTCCTGATACCAATTTTTAAAGATGTAGAATGGAAAATTTCATCTCAGTGTTCTCTTCCCTCTCATTCTCTGACTCCTTAATTAAATTCATAGCTAATTATGCAATTTATTTTGTGTTGACCTTTCAAGGACCTTAGAGCATCTGACAGTGAATGTAGAGTCTCAGTGTTTATTTCCATGGGTCCTTGCATGAATTTGTTATAAAGTCTCATGGCACTTTTGGAATGAAGGATGGCCAATGGATTACTAACAAATAGTAACATATGTGTCCCTGGAGATACATAACTGTAAATACACCAAAGTACATAGAAAGAAATACTGAGCTATGTCATACACAGTGTTAAAATTACGTAACACCACTGCCACCAGCAAAAACAATAAGTCTGCATGTCAGAATAGTTAAAAACATTTTATATGTTGTAGGTCTACTCTTTGATATGGGTGTTGCACTTGGTGCTAGAAATCCTGTTTGGATGGTCAGATCCACCTGTATCCCATGAAACATGGATGTACCTGTTCCTAAGGCAAGGAGTATCCATGGCCCTGTGGGGGACCAGGCTTAAAATCTCTTTTTTTGGTGCAGTGGCCACATCCTGTAGTGGCAGAGCTGGGTGTGTGCATCAGATGTCACGGGAGGGAGCAAAGAAAAGGGAAATGAAAGGAAGCTCCACACTGCAGAGCAGTTTATTGACTGTTTAAAAGATTGCTGGTCAGTGTAACCCTTGTAGAGGTTAGAAGTTTCATGATTTAATTCTTTTTTCTTCCACTGAAGTAAAGTATTTGTCAATTACTCTCAGGAAGGTTTTTAAGAGAGGCTTTTGATGGAGGGGAGAGAAGGCAGCCCTGCAGTGCTGTTAGTGCAGGCACGAATGAGAATGCAGCCATGCCTTTGTTCACCTAAACCAGAGCACAAATGAGGAGAAGCCAGCACGGCAGCAATCCAAGATATAGCTGTGACCCAACACTGATTTTATCTTTCTGACACCGTTGTGTAATAACAAGAAATACTTCGTTCACCTGGAAGTACCAACCCCCTAATTCGTTGTTGTTTGTGTTTTACCAATGAATGCACAACTCAGTATCTCTCCATTTGATTAATATTTTATTTATGAAGTGTTTGTGAATTTGCAGAGCCTCTGAAGACGGTAAAAATTTTATAAATGCGCAGAGGTGCAAAGTTCCTCACTGGAACTGTGAACATTTTCACGGTAGTAAGGAAGAGATGCAGACTGGAGATCAAAGTGCTTGGGGAGGAGCCTTAGGGCTCATGAAACCCTTGTGCAACCCCGACTTGCTTTAAATGGGTTGGGCTGGCAAGAGGGAGGGTAAAACAAGGCCCTGGGATGGCTCCTGCCCAAGAGGAATTGCCATGAGATGCAGAAACCAGTGACAGAAAAGAACTTGAACAGGGGACGATTCAAATACAGCCAGATTTTATATGAAACTGATGAAAAAAAAAAATATCAGCAACCTCCAGGTTTCCTGACAGACTGGCACCATTTCTGAAGAGAGACATGAATTTTTATAAACTAGTAATGGTTAAAGTAAGGGTGGAACCTATTCTCTTGTTTAGTAGTTTTGCCCAGTGGGAATAAACGTGCGGTAGGATAAGCAATCTGGTAATTAATTGAAAACCTGAAGAGCAGAGGTGTTCACTTGCTAGGAGAGAGGAGCACCGTGGTAAATGATGTGGAGAGCTGGGAAGCCAGGGCAGTCAGGTGCCTCGTGCCATTCATTTGCAGAGAAATGCAAGGCAGGCTTGGGGACAGGAGGAACAGAGCAAAGCAAAGGAGAAGGAGCAGACAGAGGGTTTGCAACACAAAAAGGTTGCACTGCGGTTTGGGGTAAAACCTTGACAGCCCGGGCAGGTGTTTAATGCAATGGGAAGAGCAAACAGGGTGGCACAAACTAATAAAGAGAGACTGAAACCAACTCAGACAGGCTGGGGTGCTGCAGCCCTCAGACTGTAACAATTCCCAGCCAGCCTTTGTGTATCCTTGGGACAGAACAAGATGTTCCCAAAATTGCTGGTAAAATTACAAAGGAGCAGTTGGGAATTGAGCACTCTAAGGTATAAGTGAGCCAGAGCCAGTACCACTGACTGCTGTCTGCAGAGGGAAATGATGATGGAGTAGCTGGGAAAAGAGAAGGGAATTGAAGGGCAAGGAAGCCACAGGCTGCCTGAGTTGGTGATTTGCAGTTAGGACAGCCACTTTTTTGTTCCTTAGTTCTCTAAAGGACAATTGACTTTTATCAACAGCCCAATAGAAACAATCGAATGGTACAAACACAGGCACTGTGTCTCTGCCACTCCTGCTTCCATTACTTTACAGCACAAGCTGGACAGAGGAGCATGGGCTTCTCACTAACCCAGATTTGGTCCAGGCTTAACTGAAAATATGTGTCAAACAGAGCATGGGGAAAGTAAAGGGCAACTAGATTTTAATTTTTTTAAAAATGGTTGGTTATTAGCTTCAAAAGTGACCAAATTTGGGTTAGGAGTTGGTTTTTTTGGGACTGTTCCTGGTTTGGGAAGGTGGGATGAAGGGATAACAAACTTGAAGCTGAGCAAGCCCAAACGGTGTTCTCAGGAGAGAGGTCTCTCATTCTCTTTTGGCTTCTCTGGATGCCCCCACTCATTCTGTCTTACTCCTTCCTTTGGCTGCTTCTGTNCCACTGCCTGTGTCAGGGCTGGGAAAAGTGTTTCTCTGGATGCCCCTGCTCATTCTGTCTAACTCCTTCCTTTGGCTGCTTCTGTGGAAATATCTGGTGAGAGTTTCATTTCCTCAGACTCCTTGGCTGGCAGCTTTTTATTACTTAGCAAGAGAAGAGTTTCTTGGGTGCAGTGCAATGATATGCACAGCATTCAATAAGAAACCTTCAGTTTCCTCAAATAAATGAAATATGTGAAAAAAATACACCTACTTGATATTGAATGAAGCTCCTCCAATCCAAATCTTAAAGTCACAACTAACTGAAAATGGCAGAAAAAAGGCAACTATGCTCTTTAGGGATAAGGGCAATTGATAGGTGGATCAGCAGGAAGAAATCTTTTAAAATGAGTTTATTGGAAGGAATAAGATCAGCTGCTATGATGTTCTCTATGTTGCAAACTTGCTGCTGCAGCTCAGGCTGTTCCCATTGCAGCAAAGTCTTCTTGAAAAGGCTGGAATAGCTTTTCCACAGAGCTGCATACAGCAGGATCACTGTAATTCAGCTTCCACCAGCCTTTCTGGGCCTAACCCATCTTAAAGGCCCTATAACCCAGCCTTCAAATCTTCATTTGGTGCTTGCAAGGTACTGTGATTTAACATTTGTCCAAACATTGATGTGAAACTGTGCTCTCCTAGTGGTGGAGCCTTGTTCAGATCAGAGCTGTGTAGAGTTATATATTTATATAATTATATTTATTCCAGAGACTCATGGCTGTGTGGACTCTTTGCAGACTGTCCTGTGTGGGGGAATGGGCAGCTGAGCGCCAATACGGTCAACTCATATTTTTGAGTTCACTAAGAGGCTTATTCCTGCAGGATTAAGTAGTTGTGCAGTGCTCAGCGGAGGGCAGGAAAATCACAGAAGGCCTCTGAACCTGGTGGTTGAAAACATCGGAGGTGGGTACAGATTAAAAAAAAAAAATTTTCGTTATACAAGAAAAACAGCTGAGTGTTGGTTGTTTGTTGTGGTTTGAAAAGGGGTGATTTGGGCAGCTGCACTGAAGGTCTGATGCAAGCACTCCAAATGGCTAAGATAAACATGATTCTTAGAGGAAGAATCAAAGTAATGAAAAGGCACTGAAACTTGAGTCCCTTGACTAAATGTAAATCTTTTTCCCACATGGAGCCCCATGAGGTATGTTGTTCATATGTTTAGCATCTCATAAAAATAACACGTAGGCTTTATTTCTCACCAGTGTTTTCTGCATGCAGTAAATACTCTGTGGCTATGCCATGGATTATAAATGCCTAAGACAGTAATTTCAACTTCCAGATGTGTGTGTGACTGCCTTGTTTTAACACCCCTGATGTGAACTGTGTTACCCCTCACCCTTGGTCGCAGAGAGCTGTGAGGTGCAGGTTCCACTCCTCTGTTATGCTGCAGGTTCTCTGTTAATTGCAGTGGAATAATGCTGTATATGCCATGCAGAGCTGTAAGTATGTGCAGGGGAGGGTGTCTTACAAGTTTTTTTAGATCTCTTGCAAAATTCTCTTGTGCCTGGAAATTACTTTAAAATTATGAGTAGTACTTTCATCTGTAAAATAAGAAAACGTTAGAGAATGCTCCTTATTCAGGAGGCTTCGGTGCATGTTAGCTAAACATTGTGGTGTGTCTGTGTGGCTCCTGTGGCACAGGAAGGGGAAGGACCTTTCAGAAGGGAGTCCCACTCGGAACATTGATGTGAAAAAGCAAAAATTGGCCTACATGAGGTACCCGAGATGGAAAGGGAAGTCTGTGTCACAGCGAGGGTAGGAGCCCTGAGTTCTGCTCTTGCAAACAGGCTTTATTAGTGCATGGTGTTTGTAAGTCACACGTTTCCTCCTGAAGTATGTCTACATCAAAGGCAGGCAGCCTGGCATAGTCAGTCTGGTCACCATTTAATGTTCTGCCAGATCCCCTTCTCCTGAAAGGCCGTGTGGGGCTTCCAGTCCCCTCAGAGGGGACTGATGGGACCAGAGGGATCACACCCAGCCCTGCCCACAGACAGCCTGGTCTGCTGGCCAAGTGCTTGTGTCAGTGTGCAAAAAAATCCAGAAGTGGTGATGAAATCCAAGAAGCACAGTTCTGATTAGGGTTAACGTTTAATCACCTATTTAGAGGAAGGAATTAATTGTGGAGATTGTTTTACCAGGATTGAAGAGGACCGCTTAATTTTTCTAGCTCACTCAAAGCTCTTCTAGTAAAGGAAGAAGAGGGAGCTGGCTGTTCTTTTATGGCCCTTCAGGATGGGTTTAATTCTTTGCACTTCCTCCAAGTGGTTTCTCTGCCTGGCTTGGGCAGTTCTGCCAGATCCAGGCAGGCACTGAGAGGCAGATCTGAGGCTGTTCAAGACGTGGTTACTCAGTCTGGTGACAAGTGGGCACTGCCAATAAACAGAGTGACAAAACGATTTTTTGCCAGCATGCTGCCTGGCATTTCTGACTGCCCAGTGTCTACCCCTCTGCTTTCCAGGTGTATTCCTTGGTGCCAGCTCTTTCACACAGTCGAGTTTCGTGGTGGATCCCTGCTAGCCCACTTCTGCTTGTGCTGGCAGTTGCTGTTGAGTGCTAGGAGGCAGCGGGACTGGCCATGGCCACCTGAGCCTTGTCCTGGCTGCACTGGGCACAAAGGCTTTCTGTGGGTTTTGCTGCTCTGGATCCTCACCTGGCTGCAATTGCAGAGCTCATGTCATTGCCAGGCTTGGAAATCCAAGGAGAGCAGGGCTCTGCTTGTGTGTGCCCCGTGTCTGCAATGGCAAAACACTCCAGGGGTGGCAGCTCCCCGACACCCAGAGCTGGAGCAGTCAGCGGTGACATCGGCAGGTTCCAGTGTCCATGTGCACGGCTCTTCCCCAGCTGGGTGATACAGAGGAGAGCTTCTTGTTCTCCCCAGCTGTGTCACACACTCACATCATCCGTCATTACCCATCCTCCCTCCTGTTCCGGCAGGAGCTCCTCAGCCAGGAAGGCTGTGCTCCAAGGCATGGCTAATCCCAGCTGCAGCGAGTGTGGGCAGAGAACTCCCCCTTGCTGCCCTCGGAGCCAGCCCAGGCTGCCTGGCCTGGCCGGAGGTGTCGCTTGTGGGTGACAGCACAGCAGCTCTGGGGGGAAATCCTCGCTGCTGTCAGCACGATCTGCCTGCTGTTCCTCTGGAGAGGAGGAGCCTGGCAGGGTGGGATCTGCCCAGGGCCCTGGACACTCTGCGGGGGCAGAGAGGAGCAGGGGGGCAGGATGGGACCCGGGGCCAGCAGAGGTGCGAGCTGAGCAGGCTGAGGTGGCTCAGCTGCTGCTGAGCAGGGGGGGAGCTGTTCCCCTCCAGGCTGGCTCTGCTCACAGGGAATTTGCTCCTTCTATACAGCTCCCTGTATCCTGTTTTTGACCTACAAATTCACCTGCTGCTGTTTCTCTTTCCTCCTCCCTTCTCATCCTGCTTGCTGTCCAGGGCTGTTTGGGACAGATTGCCAGTGTGCACAACCACTTAATGTGTAACCTTTGCCATTACCTTAGCTCAGTGAAATGCCATAAACAGATCTCAAGCTGACCTAGGTGTTTGCTGTTATTCTTTGTGGCTGACCAGCTGGAGTTCATCCTGATGATTTGCAGGTGGATCTGGATCCCAAAGGCAGAGCCTGCCTCCCCCACTGTGCTTTCTCCACAGAGCTTGGCAGAGCTGCTGGATCAGCAGAGTTGCAGGAATCCCTCCAGAGGAGGATCAGCAGAGAGGATGGAGGCTGATTAAATCACTGAACTGAATCCACTTGCAAGGAGTCTTTGACTTAATGGTAGTTATTAATCTGTAATTGTGTGACAGGTGATTTCTGTGAATTCTTCCAACGTTTAGGTGATCACTGAAAGGTTCCTGGTACATTTTTGTTACTGGTTTGTTTCTATACCTACTTGGGAAAGTTTTGCTGCATGGTTATAACACAGAAAAAAATAGCAAATAGTGACTAGTGGATAAGGTGTGTGCTTGTAAACAAATGTTCTCATTCAAGGCAAAACAGAAGCAAGAGTCACTGAAGATAAAAATTATTTGGTGTTGCTTCAGAAAATCCCATTTAGTAGTTGTAGTTTGGTTTGGAAAGAGAATATTCTAGAGAAGTAGGGTTGGACATCTTCATCACCAAAACCAGGTTGCAGAATCTTGTGACACAGTAGCAGGATTTGCTGTGGACTCCTCCTGGCAAACAGGCAAATGTGCCCCCCTAAGGAGGATGGTCTGGACCAAGAGTTGATTAAAGGAGGCATCTGGAGCTTGCATCCTTTCCCCAGAGCATTTCCCTCGCCCTTTGTGCCCTTCACAACTGCTGCCTGAACAAATCACTGCCCTTTCCTTCGGAAATCCAAGCCTTGCAGCCTCCCCGGCTTCCACAAAGGCCTGAGAATTTTTGTGGAGTCAGCGTTAAAACATGAAACAGCTGGAATGACCTTTGGGGCATTATTAATTTCACTGGCCATGGTCGGTGTGAGGTGACACACAGCGAGGCACAGTGGGCATCCAGCAGGAATGCAGCGGAGATCCATCGGGAATCCGTCGGGCATCAATTGGCAATCCATCGGGAATCCATTGGGCATCAATTGGGAATCCACCGGGGATCCAGCGGGGATCCGCCGGGAAGCGCGGGGCGCGGCCGTGCCCAGCGCTGCCATCGGGCACCACCTGGCGGCCACCGGCGGTCATTGCAGCCCGCGCTGCTGCGGCGGGGCCGGGCAGTGTCTCGGGATAAAGGAATAAAGGGATTAAGGGCAGCGTCCCGGGAGCGGAGACACCGTATAAAGGGCATTGTCCCGGGAGTAAGGACACGGGATAAAGGGAAGTGTCCGGGCGGCAGCAGCGATCAAGAATAAAGGGAAGTGTCCGGGGAGCAGGGATGAAGGGCAGTGTCCTGGGTCCAAGAGCAGGGACACGGTCTAGAGAGCAGTGTCCCGGTGCTGAGAGCAGGGACATCGGATAACGGGAAGTGTCCCGGTGCTGAGAGCAGGGACATCGTAGAACGGGAAGTGTCCCAGTGCTGGCAGCAGGGACGGCCCGAGTTCCGTGTGAAGTGCCAGGGCACCAGCCTGCATTCCACACCTCTGTGCTGTTGGACATGCCAAGTGCAGCTCAGGCCTTTGGCATTTTTAGGTCCTGCAGGTTTGCTCTTTCAGGGGGAAAGGGAAGCCCGGACCGCTGTTCAGGAAAGCCATTTCTAAATGCTGGAGCTGGGAATCACGTCTCAGGGTCTCCGCCCTGCCCAGCTGGGAGCAGTTTGTGGTGGCCACGCACTGGCCCGGCTCCATCTGCCGTGGGTTTGCCGGGGGCAGCAGAGGGGGTTACCTGGAGCTGCCTGTGCCCCTTCCCCTTTGGGAATGCTCTGGTTTGTGGGAGCCTTGCAGGCCAGGCCTTCGGCTCCTGAGGCTGCCACAAGAGCTCCTGGGACCGTTTGCAGCCTGGCTGTTTCTGACTGTCTGGAAAACCGTGCTGGGGTTATGTTTTCTGGACGAGTTTGCCTGGGGAGCTCTGTCTTGCTTTGTTCTGGTGCTTTGCTTTTCTGTCTTGCTTTGCTCTTCCCCCAGAGCACTGGCTTTCATGAGGAGGTTCTTTTTTAATGAGGAATTAAGAATTGCAGAGATTTCTGATTGATTGTGGCGTTGAGGAAGGGGTTAACTGGATGAATTAAGAGAGTCCTGAGGGGAAGCAGGTGACACAGCTCCTCACTGAGGATAAGTGGAAGGAAATGCTGTTTTTCCCTTTTCCTTTCGGTCAGGCAGGAACAAAGTCAGGAAGGTGAGGGGGTCAGCAAAGATCCAGGTGTGTTTATTGCTCATAAAAGGGTTTTTCTGGTATTGTTTTCTTTTCCTTTTTCCTGATGCAGACTTGAAGAGTGTCTTTGCTGTTTTGTTCTCTGTCATGTTTTCTCTATGGACAAGATTCAGCCGAAATCTTCCCCTGTGATCTGATCAGACTCTCATTCATTTCCGGTAGAACTTGATGACTCGTGGTACACTAAGATTGTGAAATGGGAAGATTTCAATATAGCAAGGATTCTCATCACAAGCCATTGTTTCACAAAAAGTTCTAATGGGGTGGGAGTAAAAAAGCCTTTATTAAATGGCATGAACTTCTGGATCTGAATGTAACGAAATAATAATTTATGATATATTTTTGGGGATAAGAGATTAAAGTGCATATTAATTAAATGAATAATAAAAACCTTTGTGAGATTCTCTGCTACAAGTTGCAAGTAGCTGTTTAATCAAATTCTTTCTATGGAAAAATGCATTTCATTATAACATAATTAGCACATCTATTGTGTTTTTAATACAACTTGTGCTAAAGTATGTTTGATCTGGCGTTTGCTCATGGCAATTAGCAGTGAAGGAATTGAACTTTTTTGCTTTATTCCAGGCTTTGTAAATTATAAGTGCCATATCTGGGGAAAATTGATGTGAATTTTTTTAAAAGTGCTAGAATAATCTTGAGAATATATTGGGGTAATCATTAGTAGTAGCAAAGAGAGATGGTGAGAAGCTGTGCTGGCTAAAGCTGCAAATTTAGGAGTAGTTTTATTTCCTGGCCCAGATGTGTTGTGTATGTCCTGTCTCAGCCCTGAGGAAGCTGGAGGGGTTTGTACTCCGGAGTGATCCTCTGGGGGGGGCAGGCCAGGGAGGGGGGCCGGGCCAGGGAGGGGGGCCAGGCTGGGCTGGGCGTGGGTCTCAGCCTCCTTTCCCATTTGGGTCCCATTTACAGACCCCTGGCACTGGGGCTGCCCTGCTCTGGGGCTGTGCTTGATGCCTTTTCTTGGTCTTAAAATGAAGAGCCAACACACAGTTAAAGGGAAAAGGGGTTTTTCCCTGGGTATCTATTTCAGGATCCTTAGGTGCAGCACACCCAGGTGGAATGTGCCCAAATGCACACCAGAATGCACACCCACGATGAATTTGGTATATAATTTATCGACCTTGCAAATTAGAACATCTATCAATGACTCCCCAGTGAGAGGCTTGGATGAGCCCCCATTCCGAGGGGTCCCCCCTGGCTGGGCCCAGCTCAGGGTACAGGATGTGTTCTGGAGAGGCCCTTGGTGCCTGGGGCTCTCTGACCCCTCACTGTGAGGCTTCCAGGAGGTTTGGTCTCCTGGCTTAAGGGAACGTTGGGTCTCAGCTGGGTTATCAGACTGGGGGAATCACAAATATGTGGGCTAAAAGCACTGGGGATACATAAAAGCTGTATGAAAGGCTATATAAAGGGGTATATAAAAAAGGTAAAAATCGTCATGGCATCATGTTTAGCCAGGGCTGGGGCTCTCTCTTCTCCATCTGAGAGAAAACAGGAAAACAGGGCAGGAGCTCAGGGGTGGTTCAAAGTCACCCTGATGCCTGGCTGCTGAAATCCCAAATGTCTGCTGGGCCGTGGGACGGATCCTGCAGAGTCCCCCAGAGGGTTCAACCTTCCCAGCTGCACTGCTGGGGCTTTCTCTCCCCTACCCGGGGGCTTTGCCAACAGCTCTGCAAGGAGAGGGAAAAAACTGCTTTTTCAGAGAGTTCTTTGGTGAATTGATGCCTAGTCTGGGTTCACTTAGAGTGTTTTTGTGGTTGAGGTCACAGTGGCACAAAGCCTGATATTGTCTTCTGAGTGGAACTCGTTAATGCACAGAAAATCCAAACTTGAGACTGGCTTTTATGTAGTAAAAAACAAAATAATACAGTACAGAAATATAAAAAGAAACTGTCCAGTGCAAACATCATATACCTTGGAAATGGATACAGTGTTCCTTAAAATAACTAAAAAAATTAGGCTTAAAAACAGCAATTCCAGGTAATACAACCTGGCTGATACCTACCAAAATACTTGACTTACCGCACTAAATAATTTCATAACTAACATTACCTGCTGATAGCCAATACCACAGGTACTGACAAAATCCTACAACTGTAAGTATTATTAGTTAGTCTTTATAATACACAAACATGTGGAACCCCTATAGCACATACTGCTGGCTGGATTAAGCAAAAGAGAATGAACACATTCAAAATAAAACCAAGGCTGTCATCCCAAAATGTACTTTCTAAAAATAAAGGATGGGATCCAAAGCTGATTTGACCAATGGACAGAATTTTCCTCAGTTTTTCTTTAGTTCCTATTTGGAAATTTGAGTGATTACATTGTTGATGTTGCATTAGTGTCCAGCCAAGTATTGTATTGGACAACTTTTTACTGCAGTGAGGAGTAATGTGAGACCATTATTGTGCATTGCTATTTCCTGCCAAGAAAACATTTTGGGGGAAGGGAGTGTGAATTAGAGATAATGTGAACAAGTAAAAAGCAAATTTGTGAGGTTCCACTATACTGGTTTAAGAAAAAAAAAAATTTAGTATTATTAGGTTAGCTACCAGATTTAAATAATCAAATCGACTAAACTAATACATACAGCTCCAGCACAGATCCTGCACAGTGGAGGATCTATGTAGTAGGGCTCTGTTCCTGTTGGAGGCAACAGGACTCTGCACTGCTGGAAGCCAGAGACAGGCCATGGTCCCAAGGGACCCATTTTTCCCAAAATGAGTTTGGCTGGGTAACTTCCCAAGCGGGAAGTTTCATTCTGGTCACTCTGTGGCTCCTCATCAGGTGGGAAACTGAACACAGTCCCTCGGCAGGGACGTGCTGGCTGCAGCTCCAAGCCTGCCTTACCTTTGTGGTGCTTTCATGCAGCCGCGTGTGTGGGTGTGTAGCATTCTGCTTTGGGAGGCTACACTATTTTCCTAGGTGGAAAATACTCCTTTTACAGTACCTGCTTAGAAAAAAAGCACAACAGTTTCACAGTAATGAGGCCCTTCATTGTTTTGTCCCTGAAAAAATGCTATTGCTTTAAAAATGCTGAATAAACCCCCTATTCAACCTCTTTAGAAATCTAGAGAAACCCATGTTTCCATCCAGAGAGATTTACAGTGTTGGAGTCTTAAAGTTCCCCTGATCTCCACATTTCCTGCCCTGCAGGATATGTTCCATTGAGTAACACTGAGATCCTATTTACAGAGAGAAAAAAACAATTTTGCTGTTAGCTAGAGCAAATTCTAGCACACCAGAAATGTGCCTGAAATCATCATCAGGCTGTTAAAAATGACAGATGAAACCAGATTGTGTGTCTAAAAGTCCTGTCTAATTTTATCTTGAGTAACTCGTAGATGTAGTAGAAGACTATAAAGCAAAAATAATTAATAGAATGGAAAGGAGGAAAAAATCATGCTTCTTTTTGAAAGTGATGGAATAATTTCTAATATTAAGTGATAGACCATATGTTCCTCCTCTCCTCTACTGGGTAAGCATAAGAGTGGAATATCAATAAAGATGTTGCAAGAGGGGCAGGCAAAGCAGCCAGCTGGAGATCCAGGGGGGTTAAAACATCCCTTCCCAATGCCACTCTCCCAGCCGAGGGTGACCTTGGATTGTGTGGATGGAAACAGCACAGGAGGAGAGGAAGGAGGGAGAGACTGGGGACAAAACTGGAGAAGTGGGGAAGATGGGGAGAGGAAGTGTGTCTTGGAAGACTTGAGCAGGTCCATGAGCAGCAGTTTTGGGGAACAAAATGAATGTTAGCAAGGACAGTAGTGCTGGGGGAAGGTGGTCTCTGTGTGTCTTTTTAACCCTACTGCAGGTTTTTTCCATGCCTGTTCGAAATCCTACTACGGCTTGAGGGAAGAGCTGTGAGTTCCTCTTTGGCCACTGGCAGTCTCTTGGGGTCTATCTGTAGCGGGAGGGAGAAAATTCATGGCTAGTTTGAACTTAATACACAAAATCCTCGCTTGGTTCTGACCCATAGAGCTCAGCTAGCATCTTGAACCTGGGCCCCCAGTCATTGAGAAAGTCATAATCAATGTCTGAGTCTGAGGAGCCCGAGCCCAGAGAGCTGAGGGACTCGGCGATGGACTCGGCGCCTTCGTAGCCGTAGATGTGCAGAGTGTCGTAGGGCAGCAAATCCCTGTCGTTGTCAGCCTCGTCCTTCTTCACCTCGATCATCATCTCCATGCCCCCCGCGCCGGGGGCGACGCTCCCAGCAGCCTTCTGGACCTGCGCGTACGGACAGGGAGCGGCGTCCGCCTTCAGGCCGCCCTTGCGCACGGAGTTGAGCACGGACACGTCGTAGCTGGTGGTGTCCATCTCCCCGCCGCCCTCCTCGTCGTAGGTGACCAGCTGCTCGTGGATCTCTGCCACGTTCCTCCCCAGGCCGCCCAGATCTTTCTTGTGCCTCTTTCTCAGCAGGATCAGCAATGCAATCACTGCAAAGGAAACTTAGATGAGTGCGTGTGAATAGAGAGGTAAGACACTAAAACAAAGTGAATTTAAAATATGTAACACAGTCTGAAGTGTTTTGGTTTTTTTTTTTCTGGAGTGTTTTTTTAACATATAATTTTTAAAAAAAATAGTTAAAATTTCTATTTAACTGTAGGATTAGTTGAAGGAGTCGGGTCTGGACAGGGATTGTCCACCTGACTCTTGAGCTGGAATCACAAGTACAAATGCACGGTGTTACAAGGCCATTAAATCAACTACTGCCTTGAACTGGCAAATCTCTTAATGCCAAGCATCAGATGCTACTTATGTGGTACTTGCAAAGCTGGCCACTTCCTAGGCAAGAAAAAAGCACTGAGCCCTGTCTGATAGATTTCGAATACAACAAACAGGTACTGGTCTGCTGATTTGTTACAGATGTATTTATGTTCACTGTACTGCTTAAAGGGCTTCCAGACAAGTTCTGCCATAGGAAACAGGAATCCTGTTACTGCCCCAGCCCAAATTTGCAGTTTTATAGCTGTGTGTGAGGCTGGTACCGGTAAATCAAGTATATTAAGCATGTGGGCAATAACCTCTCCAGTGACCCAGCCTGCCCAGAGGAGTGAGAGCTGTGCTAACAGGCCAGAGAGGAAGAGCACGTGAGATGAATCAAATAGGTACAGCATTTCTGGCTTGGTGACCAGTTCATAGCCACAAAGCTTTTGCAGATCGCAGCTAAAGAAAGAACAAAACAATCCTCCCATTGCAGTGCAGAGGACATTCCAAAAGCCAGATACTCACCAATGATTGTGAAGATGCAGATGAAAATTGCCACCAGTGCCTGTATGCTGACGCCGACCTGCTTTGCCCTCTCCTCACAGAAAGTGAAGTTGCCTTTCTCGTTGCACTTGCAGACACTGATGACCAGAGTGTTCGTGCTGGTGAGGTCAGGGTCGCCGTTGTCTGAGATGAGGACAGGCAGGTAGTGGAATTTGGCAAGTTCCCGATTAAACTGCCCGTATTTGACAGTGATGTTTGCGGTGTTATCTGGAAGAAGTAATGACACCCCATTAAGTGATAATCTCTACCAGAGTTTCCTCACAGATTTCCCATCTGCTGGTGCCTCTTCCCCTCAGACAGTGCCAGCCTTTCGGGAACCCAGTGAAACTTTGGTGGCAACAAACACCAGTTTTTCCAGTATGTTAAACCTTTAAAAATAAGGAGTTACTTAGCTCAGCTAGACCAATCGCAGGCCAGTGCTACAGCTTTTCTTTCCTGTGTGCCAGGGTCCCACTCTGAGCAGCTCAGGAAAGGCATTGCAGGGATACGTTACCGTAGTTCTCAACCAGGGAGAAGTTGCTGTCTTCTGTGGCCAGTAGGTATCTGAAGAAACCTCTGGGTGATATCTCATCCTTGTCAACAGCTGAAATCCTGACGATCACCTGCAAGGATGGAAGAGCTCACAGTTATCAGTGTACACTGCCTCCAGTGATAAAACATGGAGTATTTGAGCTGGGCTGTGTGTCCTGTGTAACCCTTCAGTAAAGGGCAGGACACAGATATCTCAGGATGCTTCTCTTCAAGTTTTTTCAAGGCAAGCACTTTCTTTGTGGGTCTTCAAAAAGACCAGTTTTGCCTCTTCAAATTTTGTGTAGTGAAAGCACATGCTCAAAGACATATGGCTTGTGGAAATGTCCTCCTGATGTGGATTAGATGTATAAAATATAAAAATTACGTCTGATTATGTCCCAAAGGTATTTTAAAAACTAAACTAAAGGTGAAATTAACACCTTGCATTTTCTATCAGAGAGTCTAGGCAGTGACAAAGTGTCCTGGTTCCAACCAGGAAAGGGTTAATTCTTTTTTCAGTGGGGAGGGGGCACAGAGGTTCTTCTAGACCACCTCATGTCATTGCTGGAGGGGAAAGGGACTCTTCCTGAGAGAGGGGGATCTTTCTGTTCCAACAAGTGTGGCAGAGGGAGTGGTGGGNTGGAAAAGGGGGGGAGTGAGTGGTGTGTGGTTTGGAGTTTCAGTGGGAACACTAAACTGGGGAGTACCAATCCTAAACCACGACACAAAGTGTCTTAATTAAGCAAATATTACAGTGTGGGCTGAACACTTGTGTCTGAGGCCAAACAGGTCCATCCAAAATACCAACATATTTGTGCCAAGTACTAACACTATTTGTGTGTGCAGATCCGTGCACTCTATGACAACAAAATAATATTCCATGCAGCAGTGTTTCTCTTACTAGCTTGAAATGATTTCCATTTTTGTATCACATATGAGCATTTGTGTGATAGAACTGAGTAGCTGATTTTTGCTGTGCAGAGCTTGACTGTCCTTCATGGCTCAACTGTTAATACACAGATGTGAGAGCCTGGGGGGAGAAGAGCAGTGCAGCCCATGTGTGCAAGCAGATAAAAGTCAACTTTCCAACAGTGTAATATCTTTAAGAGATACTCCTGACTACTGATGGTTTGGAAATCAGTGAAATGATCAGGTGCTTTGGCATGAAAACTGAGACTCACTTTTATTAAAAGACATCTTTCACTTGAGCTTACAAGTAGTAATTCAGGTTTCAGGGAAAAACTCTCCCTGTCTCACCTTTCCTGGTGCAGCATTTTCACACACTCGGGGTTCCTCAGGAGAAACAAGTTCTGGAGCATTATCATTTACATCATCAACTATTACGTGGACGTGGGCATGTGACTCTCTGTCGGAAAGACGGCCTGGAATGACAACAGGGGTACAAGTCTCACAAGTCTGGAGTCCCAGTGCTGCCTGAGCTCCCCTTCCACGCTTTGTGCCCACCTCTCTGCCTCCCACATGATGAAGAATTTCTAGCTCCATCATAGTTTAAACATTTCCCCTGAGTTTTAGATATTCTCCTAAAATCTCTCCTAATGGTTGAATCATCAAGGATCTTTGAGGAATAAAACGACAGTAGCTTATGGCTTCCTGATTTTTACCACTGCATGGTGATGGATTGAGCATCGTTCTCTGGCGCTAAAGAAACATGGACAGAACAGGCCATGTCTGTATTATTAAATATCAAACCAAGTGGGGACTGGCCTGCCCCACTCACTGGAGCTGAGCAAAGCCAGGAGCCAAATCTTAAAAAGATCTTTGACCTATTTGCAGGGATTTGCTTGATTTGGAAGATGATTATGCCAACCTTGAAGCACCCCCTTCATTCCTAGCTCAGGAGGAACAGGTTGTCAGGTTGTGCCTTTCATTTTTGATAGGCTGCAGCCCCTCTGGAAAGGTGTACCTGGATTTCTTTCGAACTGGGAAAAGGGTGGCACTCACCATCTTCAAGGATCTCCACAGCTGCCACAGTGATGTTGTATGAGGAGCTGAATTCTCTGTCCAGAGGCTTGGGAAGTTGAATAACTCCATTATTGGATACCCTGACGTAGTCTCCATTAGGACTAGCTCTACGCTGAATGTATCTGTTTTTTGTTTAAAACAAGATATGTCAATGAAAGGCTGGGAATGCTGTGTTTCACTTCATTTCTTCTCAGAGGAAGGTCAGAGAGTTCTTGTGTGACAAATTACGTTCATATCTTGACCAGGAGGGCTGGGAAGATTTCCCTGAAACTATGCAAGCTGTGAGAGTGAAATGCATCTGTCGGAAGAATTTCCAGATTATTGTACTTTGCTCTTTCAGAAGTCTATTTTCTTCCCTAAGCACATGCTTGAGAGAGCTCTTACAATAACAAATTTAACAATAAATTATAACCATGTAAAAATATCCAGGATTATAATTTTTTTCCCTAAATATGAAAATATTTTATCAGTAAGTCCATGTGGTAATTACATGGGTAAATGTAATTTATGTTCATCTTTTGGTTAGCATATATATCCATGGCTGCAGTGCTGAAAAATCAATTTGGATTTTTTTTTTGTTTAGTTTAGCATGCACATTCTGAAAAATAGGGCCAAAGCCTTGGTTCTTTGTCAAATTCTTGGCATCATTAATGAATTCTGCACTTTTAAATAGAATTGCTAAAGCTGCTGTTGTCTTACCTGATTTTCCGCTTAGCTGCGTCGGGGTCCTCCGCATGAACTGAGCCAAGCGTTTTCACTTCTGCGTGATTTTCCCTCACTTTAAATTCGTAAGGGAGTTTAGTGAAGACAGGAGGCTCATCCACGTCGGTGACTTGGATGGTGACCTTGGCGGTGCTCCGGGGGTCGCCGGCTTTGAAGTGGCGAAGGTTAACGGTGGGGTCTGTTGCTTCAATGCTAAACCTGTACTCTGCTACTCTTTCGAAGTCCAGGGGCTAGAAAAAAAGACAATTACAGATATTATTCCACTGGTGGTGTCTAAGCAAACTTTCTGTTGGCTGTCTGTGCAGATTTAAAGTCTGTGCTCTATTTCATGTTTGGCAATGTTACCAAATTGCATCTTGGCTGGACCCATGGGAGAGGAATTCCCAGCTTAACTTCTCTGTCATGGCTCAAACTACCTCTGGTGTGGAACAGATCCATCCAGTAGTTTAGGTTCAGCAAGTAACTCTTGGGTTAAATAATTTTCTTTTTATAATGCTGTACCTGCTAAAACTTGGCTAGCTCCTGTCCCCCAAAGGCTGGGGAAGAGATTCTCCTCCTGGCTAAGCTTTGTGTTCCGAAGGCATTCAAGGCAGATTGCAGATCTGCACTGACTGACAGCTGGGGCATTTAGTGATAAATGACATCCTCTTCCTTGTTTTCCCCCTTGCCTGAGATTATAAGAGGAATCACACAATGGGAGGAAGGCCAGGAGCTCGAGCAGTAAGAAATGCTCCTTTCAAAGTTTCCTTTGTTCTACCACCTGAGATTCTAAAAGGACTTAGATACACAGCAGTTATGGTGACTCTTGTTTTTCTCTTTGCATAGACACTGCAGAAGGAGGTGATGGGACTTAGCCAGCAGCTGACATTTTATCTCACATGGCTGCATATTTAAATTATGACATGTGCGTGGCCAAAATCACATTGCAAAACAGGGTGGTGAGCTTTGCCCACTACATGTTGAAGCAAGGGCTGGTTCCAAATCACTCAGGGAGTGTGTGTGGGGTCTGTGACTGCTCCTCCTCTGGGCAGGCACTGCATTCCTCAGGTCCTGGGAAGACCAGGGGAAGGAGAGCTGCTCATACCCAGTGTGACCACAGCCGAAGATTTTACTGCCAGTCTTGAAATACTTTGTACTGTTTTTCCTGAAAGTTTTCTCTTCTTAATGACATTTCTAGTCTTAGCAGTTACAGAGAGACATTTGGAAGGGAAAAACACATTCCTGTCAATCTGAGGATTACAGGAGCTGATTTATAGTCCTCTCTCCTCTTTTTTTTTTAACAGCAAGTCAATGAAATCAATGAAGTCTTGGTTTGGCAATGCTCTGCAGCAGTCCCTTGGTACAAGTGGGTTTGAGAATTTAAAAAAAACAGAGAACAAACCCTAATAAAGGCTTTGGAGAGTCTTAAAGACTTATAAGAAATTAGGGGGGAAGCTCTGAAAACACCCTGAGGAAGGTAAGGAAGCTGTGGCTCAGATTGGAGCAGATGCCAAACTGCAAAGACTTTTAGAAAAGAGGTCGGGTGGACTCGTTCACATTTTCTGCTTTGGTTTCACTTGGGCTGCAGAAGGGAAGGATTCTTTGACTTGACCAGTGGGTTCAAATCTTGAATCACTGCCTCTTTGATGCATCCAACCACTTGAAGTTTGAGAGGAGCCCGAAGTGTGTAACCTGAATATCTGACACAGCCCCCACTGCACTCCGCAGTAATTCTGGAGTTTTTGAGGTCTAGAGGTTGAAAAGGACTAGAAATCACCAGCTCTTCTTCTCCCGGAGCTTGGAGAGATGGTGTTCAGGATCAATATATTTCATGCTGACTTTCATGTGTTTCCATTTTTTCCTGCTGCTAGTCCTAAACCAAAACCACCACTTACTAGACATGGAAAACCACAGTAATCATCTTTTTTACAGGGAAAAGTACCTTCTTTGGCCTAATGATTCCTTCATTTGTGTATGGATTTGCTACAATGTCAAAGGTGTCCCTGAAGTCTCCTTGGATAAAGCTATATCTTGTATTTCTGTGTTGTGGTTCATCAATATCTTCTACTTTGACTCTGCCAACTTCTCCTCCTACTGAAATGTTTTCAGGAACTTTAAAGTGAAACGACGCTGTTAAAAAAAAAAGAAAAAGACATAAGGAGTGTGTACATGGAAGTTAGAACTTAGTTAAAAATGTTCTTACTTGATAGATGCACAGAAAAATATTTCATTGAGAATTTAGTATTGCATATCCCTAAGACATATAAAAGTATAAATAATATCCCAAATTGTCAAGATCTTTAGGAAAGTGCTGAAATTAATACTGATTTTGTTTTCCGCTCTAGGTGTACAATGCCCAGGAAAAGTGGCTCTGGCTGAAACACAGAAGAATATGAATATGTGAAGTGCTTCTGGCCGTTCTAAAGGAAAGTTGAATTGTGCTGGACTGTGACCTAAACTTGTTGTGGTTGTGTCAGCCTTTGGTTTCCGAGAGGTTCAGGGCCTGTGGGGCACTCACGGTGTTTGAAGACTGGGAAGTTGTCGTTGATGTCGGACAGGGTGATGATCACTGTGGCTGTGCTGGAATCCCCAGAAAACCCCGGAGCATCTTTGGCTTGAACAACAATTTCATACGTTGATTTAGTCTCTCTGTCTAACTTAGGCTCTTTTGTATAAATCACACCTGTGAAAAAATAACATTGAATACAATTAGATTTTGCAGAACGTCCAATATCTCTTCAATTTTGACAGCAGATTTTTATCTTATGCCACAGATTCGGCTTTAAGTAGCAATTTTACAGTGGTGTTTTTCAAGAAATGTTAAAATTTTTTCTGCATGATGGAATATTTAGGAGAATTTGTGCAGAATATTCCTTTTAACAGATCTTTAACCGCTTTACCTGTGTTCCTTATTCTAGCAGACTAGTGTGGTTACAAGAGATACTGACATTGGTTTTAAAACTGGGCAAAATTTAATCTAAAAAGTTTAGGAAAGCAAATGATTATTGATTATTGAGTACTGCTGCAGAGCTTGTATATTCCCTTTTCCTGCTTGGTCACAGGAACAGTATCTGAACTGTTCAGTTCAGCTGTGTCAGCTGAACTGAAAACATGAACTCATGTTAGCTCCTGGTTAGTCTTTCCACAAGTGGGAAAAAAATGACCTTTTATCTTCTCATTTTGTTTATGGCAGCTGATATCCTGATTTTATTAGTTCATTTCCAGATGTGGACAGTGGCATTGTGGAGTGTGAATGCAAAACCTTTCTAAATCATGTTTAAAATTATATTTTTGAATTATTATTCCTCTTTTCCAGAATGAAAAAGGCTTAGAACTGTGTTTCCTTCAAAGGGAAGTAAGGACAAAGTGCAAGAACATTTGTGTGTCTGACTTACCGGAGTCATCAATGGTGAAATATTCTCCTCCTCTGGTGACTTGGTAGGTCACCGTGGCATGACCTGACACTGTTGGGTCATCAGCATCCACAGCTGTCACTTTGGTGACTGAGGTTCCTAGAAAAGGATGTTCAAGCTGCATATTTAGCATAAATCCTGCTTTTTAACCCCAGCCATGAAGGGAGATGAGTGAGGGAGGACGTACCTACGGGTGACATTTCTGGGACAGACCCGTTGAACACCTTCTGTACAAACACAGGGGCGTTGTCGTTGATGTCATACACCTTGATGATGAACTTGGAGGGGCGTTCCAGTGACCTGTTGTTTGTCCTGTCGATGATGAGGGCTGTCAGCTCATACTCTGCCTTCTTCTCCCTGTCCAGCCTCTCGAAGGCGTAGACGTCCCCGCTGGTCTCCTCCACCTTGAAAATGGTGTTGGCATATTCTCCCTCTATGATGTACTTGGCGTTGTTGTTCCTTACGCTGGATGTGATCTGGAAGGAAAGTGTGATTCAGAGAGATCAGGGCGGGCTTTGGCAGCTGGATGCAGCAGCTTCTCCCAGAGGATTCACGCAGTCAGGAATTCTCCATCCCATTGGGAACCAGAGCAGCCCTCAGGACTTTTGCTGTCGGCTGGGGCATCACTGAACAGCACCACAGCAGCATCTGGGGTTATAAGATGACACTTGCATCCACACTGAAACTTGCTGGTTTACATAGAAAAAAAATTTTTTAATAATATCTCATATTTCCTAAAGGTATAAATTGTTCATGCAGTCCACACTTACAAATAATTAACTTCATTATGTCTGAAATAACATGAGCCACCATTCAGTTTGAGTTACTCTTGTTTGCAACTTTCTGAACCTACCAGGGGTTTTTGCTCAGTTCCACAGGATTACAGGAGCAAATCTGTATTCACAGCTCCTGACATTATTCAGCATTGGCCTCTATTCCTTAGTATTTAGCAGAATTCCTGCCATAGCTCAGTCACATGCAATCTTTTAATAGGCAGTCTTCAGGCTCATGCTATGACAGGAAGGTTAAATTTTCACCAACATTTGCAACAGATTTTAAAATTTAAGGTTATATGCAATGAAAAAGGGATGGGATAAAAGGAATGAATAATAAACAGTTAAAAATATAATTTAATCCAATTCTAAATGCTTTTGCACACTACTTAATTTGCAGATAATGTGATGATGCTTCCCTTTCTATAGCCTCACACATACAGGGACACTGATAGATGGTTTAAACCACAATTTTCCATTCGTTATATCAGCATTCTTATTTCAGCCAGCTAATTATCAAGGATTGCTGTGTTTTACCAAGTATTTCCAGCCTTTTGGTACCGATGTTATCATAAGTGTCACCTGTTGGGTATTCAGGATTTGATTTATCCTGTAGTTGTCATTTACTGTTGAGCATTGTTATAATTTCGGTTTCCTCTTTTGAAACATGTCATTAATATTTCCACCCCTCATTCCTTAATCATGCTTCTGGCTCCTGGGGCTGCTGGAGAGCAGTTCACAGCTCTGGAGAGGTCACATGAGAAACAACCCTGTCTCAAGGATGGGATAGTCTGTGCCTTCTTCCTCAATTTTTATGTACCTATCCAGTGTAAAAAGTATAAACTCAGAATGCCTTTTCTGGTGCTGAGGACAAGCACACAAGGGAAAGCACCAAGGCGGTGCAAGATAAAATCCAAACGTGTCAGCACGTTCCTGCAGCTGTCACTCAGCTCTGCTGGGGCCTTTCTGTAAAGGGTTTATCAAGGGCTCAGTGCTGCAGATGCACCGAGCAGCCACTGCAGGAGCAACCAGGGGATTGTTGAAACACCCCAGAGCTGTACAAAGGGAATTACTCTTATTTAGGACAGCTCCAGGAACAGAAGCTGCTCCTCAATCTGGGGCTGAATGGGTCTGAACTGAAAGAGAGATGCCCCGTGGTAGCTGAGAGGACCCTGTGGCCCCTTTGCCTTCTCCGTGGTGCTTTCTGGCAGCCAGGAGCAGCCAGCCAGGCCTGTTTGTGCTGAGACAGCCCTGACAGATGTGATGTTGTACGGGGCAGGAAAACCTTCAGCTGCATTTATCTGCAAAGTGTCACAGTGCATCACTGTGAAAGGCTAGATTGGGAGAACTTCCCCTGGGTGATAGGCACTTAATAATAGGCTTTTATGAGCACTGCCCTGAAGAAAAGGAGTTTGCAAGCAGGTCAATGCTTGTTAGTATTTTTGAAAATGATTTGCTTTCGCTTTGTGCAACAATATTTTCGATTGTGTAATAGTATTTCGAAACAGCACTCGTGTTTGGTGTCCAAGCTGAGAGATGTAACTGTGTGTTTTTTAATCCATGTGGTTTTATTTGCCGATCTCTGAGGTTTCTGAAAGAATGTCGTGCTGCCAGAAAAATACTGAAATGCATCAGGCACCAGACTTCCTTCCTTACTGTGCAGGTAATGTGGCTGTTCCTGCATTGTGGGACCTCCAGACCTGCCATTCCCTTACATTTATTTGTATTCTTCAAAGGAATTAAAATCCCTTTGATACTGTTCTTCATTTACTCTTTGCCCGTATTTTGAAGATTTTAACATGTTAATATGTAGGTATTAAGTCCCATTTCTATTTCCTTTTCATCTCTCCTGCCTAGACCGCAAACAAATAATGCTTTTCAAGATTCTCATTCACTGTTTTTAGTCCTTCATTGCTCACAGGCTGCTGCTTACCTTGCCAACGTGGTGTGGCAAAGGTGTATCAATCTCCTCCTTGATGTGCATTTGGTTCCATATCCAGTCTCTCTTCTGGCGCTTGTGGCTGACGTCGTTTGAACAAAGGTTTTGGGTGGATTTCTGACTTCCTCCAGCAGCAAATGCTGGAGCCAGGAACAATGAGAAAAGTAGAATAAGGTGCCTCATCTTCTTCTGTAGCCTGGAAAGTAATACAGAAATGCAAAAATATAAATAACAACAGAATCAGATTAAGCAGAGGGAGTACACATAGAGATGCAAATGGACATTTCTTCTGTAGGGAAGTTTGTTTCTTTTCATTTGCCTCAGCATCAAAATTTGAAGGCTTCTTCCTTCTCTGAAACAGTTTTAGCTGGATGACAACTGTAAAAACCAATGCAAAGTATTTCAGTTAAATCAAAAGTGAGCTTTGAGTGCTGGTATGAAGGCCAGCATCCCCCTGCGTGACTGTCACTGCTCTGAGGAGCAGATTCAGAGCCAAGGTCCCCACTGTGCACAGGGACAGGGCAGCCCCCAGCACAAGGGCTGAGTTTGAGTTAACTCCTCTTGAAATGAAATGTTCAGGCTTGACAAACACAAATGCAGTGTTTTGACATGCCCTGACACAAAATATGCTGTAGTCAATATCTTCATATGGAAAATATTGATTTAGAGTAAAATCTAGGGTATTTTTTTTTGGTGGAAAAAGTGATTCGTGTGAAATTTTCAATCAATTCCAAGTACAATACAGCAAATTATCTTTCCTTAAGAGCTCATCTATTGATTCAACTCCTTGTCTTCTGAAACTTTTTGGAGAGTCACATAAAGTTCCTTTATCCCCTGTTCTCAGGCTTTAATATCTGCAAAATGATAATTTGGGAAATGATTTTCAGGTGAAACCGTATTTTTGCATCCTGTATTAATATTAGCAAACTTTAGGCCTGATTTTCATATCAGAGGAGTTATTTTAATGTATCAAAGCTGATTAGTTTTCTTCCTAAATTTCCCGTTCCCAATATAAAGGATTGTAAGGGAACTTTAACACTCAAGTAATCAGACTTTAAATTGCACATAGATGACTTTCCATTAGCTTTTAGGAGCTGTCAGCATGCACATCAAAAATAAACCTGTTAATTGTGATGAGAAGTTGACATCACACAGGTTGCTAGATGCGAGACTAAATTAATATTTTCATCAGGAAGGTGCTGAGACGTTTCCAAAATTACTCTTTGGTAACCAGGCAATCAGTGTTGTCCCGTGGTGCAGCATCATTGTCAGTAAAAAAGATTTTATTTACCATGAAATGTTGCTTTCCTGTACTGTTCTCACTCCCACACTGTTGTACATAAACTGAGGAATATTCCTCCTTTGTGGCTGTGTAGGAAGTGACCGAATAAGGTGGCTTTGAAGTTGGTTTTTAATAGATAAGCTGTGTTTCATGCAGTTTTCTGGATTCAAACAAAGCTTTTTGGTTTAGCTAGTTCTTTCAATTCTATGCACTTAGATTGACTCTGAATATTTCTGAAAAATGAGTATGATCTAGTTGTTTTTCTATGCTTTATTTGTGATGATGAGTATTTTACAACTGGAAACTGGAAGGCAGTGATATGATTCTGTTGTGATTGCCTAAGTCTGACTTATCCATAAAACTACAGAACATGATAACCAAAGGAAGCCAGTTGGACAATGCCAACCAGCACAGGCTCTGGTTCTGCCAAAGAACAGACTGGAGTGTTTAAAGTCCTCTTCTCTTGCTGCTGTGGTGAGTGGAGCTCTGCTGTAGTGCTGAGCTGCTGCTTGGAAGTTCTAGAACAGAAAGTGCTGACTGAATCTGTTTAAATATATGTGCCTTTCAGCTGAAACTTAGCTACCCCTTTCACTCAGCATGTCCATCTTTGTGCTTGTAGATTTTCAGGAGGCTTCAATTCCTTTCACTCCTCGTCAATGGATTCCTCGTTAATAGTTGTCCAACCTCCCTGGTAAGTGGAGGGTTCCTTTGGCAGTAGTTTGGAGGGCCTTGGCTGCCCTCTGGCACTGCAGGTCAAACACAGACCGGGGTGGGAGAGCCTCTTGCAGAAACTGATTTCTGCTTCACCTTTGGCTGCTCATTTTGGGAAAATGATGGTGCACACTGGAGCTCCCTTTTCTCCAGGGACATGGGAGGTGCCTTGCCCTGTAGGACAGGCTGACCCTGGGGACACTTCCTCCATGGCACCATGCACGTTTTCCATGTGGCAGCTGTTGAGCCTGTCCCTGAATTGCTCCCAGTGTTTAGGAATGCCCTTCCCTGGAGGCACCTCTGGAGGTGTGGTGGGCCCTAGGGCCCTGTGGAGCAGTGCTGGGATAAGGGCTCCGTCCTGGAGAGGGGGCTGTGTTCCGGGGTGCCAGCTCTTGACAAGCTGTACTGAATGCTCTCTCTTTCCTGGCCATGACAGCTCTCCTTCCCAGCAGTTCTCATCTGAAGTGCCAGAGGCAGCAGCACAAGGGCTCATTCCCATGCCCCAGCAGGAGAAGGCATTTCCATGGGGCCGCAAGCGAGAAGGTTTCTGAGGGATAACAGGGGGTTGTTAACAGGTAGGATCAGCTTCTTTCTTCCTGTGGGGATCAGCTTCTCCTTTCTTCCTGTAGGGATCAGCTTCTCCTTTCTTCCTGTGTGGATCAGCTTCTCCTTCCTTCCTGTAGGGATCAGCTTTTCTTTCTTCCTTTGTCTGCTGGGACAGCCAGGGCCGACGGGAGGGAATCAGGTACATCACTTCAAGGATTGACCCCCCAGGCTTCCAGCACAGCTTGGGAATGCACGGGGGTCTCCTGGATGCTGCCATGAGTCCCTGCCCTGCCCTCACCCAGCCCCCAGCTACCCCTCTGTCCCTGGCTGATTAGTCCAACAGTTCCAGCTTCTTTCAACCCAATCAGGGACCATAAATGTTCCTGAAAGTTAGCAGGGAATGGTTTATTCAAGCGGCTGAGTTTCTTGCTTTGCTCTTAAATTTCCTTCCAGCCAATGATGGGTTTTCCCACCCATATTATTCATTTTATGTGTTGAATTATTTTAGCAAATAACTCTTGGTCTGCAGGGTACTCTAGACAGTTAACTGAGAAATTCTGGTATTCAAATTGATTTATGTGACACATGACTCATGTAGTGCAGTTTCTTCTTCCAGGCTGGGAGTAATTTTTAAAAAAATGTCGGGTGGAGATACAGACAATACTGTACTAATTAAAAGTTTGCTTTTACGGGTTTTTGGCAAGTAATCAACTGTAACGGTGATGAACAACTGATATAAACACAGTCTCCATGTAATGAAACCACATTGGATGAAATATTCTTATGAATATTGATGTTTTTTTGGGTTTTTTTTTCTGGTATTTGCCTCTCACCTAGTTTGCTTTGCACTCTAAAAGAGTATATTAATACTTATGCAAGGTTAGTTTAGTTGGTAAAGACTTTTGTTCTATGCTTGTATATTAAACAAAGGTTAAACCAGGCTTCTGTACAGAGATTTTAGGAAATGAGGGACACTCGCCTCTGAAATGATGTGTTTTTCTGGTTGATCATACTAAAACCTTATGCTTATAATTCAGAATTTTTCAGCATCCAAAACCCCCAAATAATGGTAGAGTGGTGATAATGAACATCCTGAGAGAGAAATCTGCCAAAAGTGACTGTCATACATAAGAAAAGAAACACATTTTAAAAGGGTTGAGTCCATGTTGTTGAGATAATTTGCATAATTGATTGTGAGAAAGGCTGGAAATGAAAGATTATTTTTGCTTACTGGAATCTGAATGATGTAAATGAAAATGAAAACCCCCATACAAAAAATTAGGCTTTCTTGGAGCAGACAGCACTGCAGAATTATTTTTCAGATGCAAAAAATATTCTTTGATACACTATCTAAACACCTCCAAAGTTGCTGTGCTCAGTGAAACCATGGCAGATACAGAGAGCAGAATCTGACCTGGCCTCAGGGAGCAGAATGACTCTGAACAGCCTGGCCACACAGAATCCATTTTAACATTAATTTCTCATCTGTATGGGGAAGACCAAAAGTAAACATGTGAATGCAGTGAGCCCTAAGAAACAGAAAGTTAACGCACCAAACACAGAAGGGGGATAAATGATCTTTTCTCTTTGCAGTGCTGGAGCTTTGGTGAGCAGGCAGAACATTATTAAAGGAAAATAGCCTTAGCAATTCTTAACTCTGCCTTTCAGGGGCCACAAAGGGCTGTGCAAACCTGGATTGATAAAGCTCCTTGTGTCTGTGTGACAAGCCCTGCAGGCAGATAAAAAGCATTATCCCTTCCAAATGGGGCGTTGGAAGCACAGGGGACCGAAATGTGTTTGTGGGGTCCTGACAGGGACCAGGAGTGACAATGCTCCCAGGTGTTGCTGTCCCAGTTTCCTAAGCTCAGAACTGGTGCCCATGGCCATGCCCAGGTCCCCAAGGAGCAGCAGAAGGTGTCCCCAGGGGTGGCTGTCAGCTCAGAACTGGTGCCCATGGCCATGCCCAGGTCCCCAAGGAGCAGCAGAAGGTGTCCCCAGGGGTGGCTGTCAGCTCAGAACTGGTGCCCATGGCCATGCCCAGGTCCCATGCCCAGCAGAAGGTGTCCCCAGGGGTGGCTGTCAGCTCAGAACTGGTGCCCATGGCCATGCCCAGGTCCCCAAGGAGCAGCAGAAGGTGTCCCCAGGGGTGGCTGTCAGCTCAGAACTGGTGCCCATGGCCAAGGCCCATTGCCATGCCCAGCAGAAGGTGTCCCCAGGGGTGGCTGTTACCTCTCCCGTTCCCCTCCAGCCGTGGGCTGAGCCGAGGTCCTGCTGTGCTGCCGGGGCTCCCGTGGGACAGGAGCTGAGGGCACTCAGTGACAGCGGGAACTGGGGAGGTCCTCAAACCTTAGTGACACTGAAAACAGCTGGCTAAGGAAATCCTGCAGTGTTTGCCTCAGAGGAATGATTTTTTTTGCATTTTCAGATGTAATTGGTGTCGGGGCAGAAGTCGGTGTTTCTCGGTGTCTGTCACATGTCCCCAGCAAGGCACAGTGACCAAAATAGGCCCTTCCTGAGAACACTGAGCTGCTTCTTCCCTCCCAGATTGCTGAGCTGATTTCAACGGGCCTCGTGCCTGACTACCTGGGGCTGCCTTTCTGATTGTCCTTGTGTCGATTTTATGCATGTGAGAAGTGATTTCCACTGATGAATAAACAGTCTGGAGTGCAAATGCCTGCCTGCAACTGGCTCTAAAATGCATTTTATATGCAGTGATAGTACCTTTAAATAAATAGCCACTTTGATGACTGAACAATCTGGAGTGCAAATGCCTGCCTGAAAACCGATTGGAAAATGACATTTTCTGTTTGGGATAGTACCTTTGAATGAACAGACACTTCAACAACATCTTAAGCAAACTTACTACTTTAAAAATATCAGTGTTGTGAGAGCACTCATGGTGCTGCTCAGTTCTTGGTGTTGATGCTGCAGCAGTGTATAAACACAGGTGAGGAGAGGACATAATTCAGCGCTTCTGATTTTGGCTCCTCTTTTTTTTTTTTCCCAGGGAAAAAGAATTAATTCTAATCTGAAACCTCTTCGTGATTTGAGCTTCAAGTTTCTGGTAGGTCTGGGGAAAATGTATTAATGGTTTTTTCTCTCTGTCTATTCAGCTCACCAGAAAGTTTCTCCTGGATAATGCAAATGCAACTTCATCTCATGGCTGGATAAAGTCCTCAGGTAGGACAGATTTCTTTTCTGGAAATTAAGAGATTTGGCTATAAAAGCCCTGTAAATACTTGCTTTGTATACACTAAAGATTTATTGCCTTGCTGGAAAGCAGGCAGCCAATTGTCCTCCCAGTCTTTGTTACCTCAGATACAGAATTGGGAAAAAACGGGAGAGGCAAGACCTGGTTTGGTGGGATTATTTTTCTTTTTTTCCTTCTTTTCCTTTTTTTCCCTTCTCTTTCTTTTTCCTTTGAAAGAAACAAAGCCACTCTCCAAGCTAGTGAGTGACAACCTGTGCCCTGAAGATGGGTGAGCAGCAAAAATGAATCTACCTAAAGGGCCTCCCAGAGATCCTGACACCCCTGCTTGCATTTTAGGGAGTGACCTGCTGGTTTAAAGTGCTGCAGTGGATCCTGAGAGAAGGGAGAGTGTGAGCTGAAAATCAGAAATGTATGGTCCAAGACTTTGGTTGTAAACAGAAATGAGTGTAAATGAGTGTTTTTGTAAACAGAATGAGTGAGGAAGGAATATCTTGTTTGTTCCTTGCTGATAAATCTGATTGAGTTGAGAGAGTCCTGTCAGGCAGTGAAGCACCAAGGCCCAAAATCTCAAAGGTGGAAGGATTTTTAACATCTGCTGTATTCTCTCAGTTTCTAGTTAACCTTCTCTTAATGTGCATTTTCCAAAACTTTTCAAAAGCATATTTGCAGTCTGGAGGGTGCTGTCTATGCTCCTACCTGACTCCTATCTGATAAAGAATGGATAAAATTATTTATAAAATTATTGAATGTGTGTTTCTGGTGTAGGTCCAGATTCAATTCCTGTTCACAAATACACATTTCTTTGGCTTAGATCTTGATTTCCCTTTACATAACACCTGCACTGCTCAGAATCAGCTCTGAATTTGGCTTCTGTTAGAATTCAAGAAAACATCAAAGAATCTCTTTTCCTGTGAAGATTTGGAAGAGATGGGCTGATAGATTGTGCCTGGTTGTTCTGTGTTCTTTAGGTACCTGTAGCCTTTTGTTGGGCAGTGTTAATTTAAGTATGTCTGGGGATCTGAGACCCTTCTGTTTGTGCAAATGAAACCCTATGTGATCTCATAAAAGAAGACCTGGAGAGTCTGTACAAAAGTGTGCAACTTCCACGTAGGTTGAGAAAATCTAGGACTTCTTTTTCTGTGTCATGTCAAAAATCTTACCCAGGAAAATGAGCCACCCAAGAGGGGCTGCTCTTCTGGGTCACAAGCACAAGCTTTGATCCCTATTCTCATTTTTAATCAAATCATTTTCCTGTCAATCTGTAGTAACCTGTTTTTTATCTGCGTTTCTTTCTTGTAAATCTGGTAATTGAGAAGCAAATTAAATATATCTTAATGTTTCTGTTACTGGACTGGTCTTTTCAGGGACCTTAAGGAAGCACTATTTTTGGATTAGCCGAATTAATAATTCTTGAATGACTTCTGTTGTTGAAATGAGAGTTTAACTGAGGGTTGTTTGCTGTGGATGACAGATGTGATGGAGGTAAAACAATGCTCTGAAGTCATTAAAATGAGCAGTGACAGTACAGACTTCCTTCTCATCAGACTGGTGATGCAGTTAATTGTTGTTTTAAGGGATGGCTGTTGTTCTGTGACCGTCCTGGTATGTCCAGCAAGAAATGCCCAGTCTAGGTAAATCTGCTGAGCTTCTGCCCAGGAGAGAAACACATGTGGAGGTTCATCAGAGCCACACTCAGTCTGAGGTGAGTTAAAGAATCTTCCTCATTTCCCACTCTCAGCATGCAGATCATGTCTTGTGCCAGCTGCAGAATCCCTGGCTTTGCTCATTTTTCATGATAATGTTAATTGTCACCACAGAAGCTGTAGAGACACTTGAGAGCTGGTGAGAACCAGTTTGAAATGGGACAGATACAGTGCATGAAGCACCAAAATGTTCTGCTTAAGGGTTCTGACTCTGGCCTTTCTCCTGTAGTCACATAAAGCTTTACTTTCCCTGAAGTATTCCCGACATGGATTAGAGTCCTTTAAAGAAGTGGTATTTTCCAGTCCTTCCATGCATAAAACCTTTTACTTCATATACAAATAGGTCAGTACAAAATATATTAAGGGACAAAATGTGCTTAAGCATTTATACATGTGTCTGTATAAACAGCTGCTGAAATATTTTGAAGCTCATTTGTGATTAAATTATTAAAACAATTTTGGATGCTGTTTCATAGCAAGGATCCCATGGAGTTTAAGGTCACAAACTACTCTGCTGCAGCTCTTTACAGCTTCTGCTCCCTGGGAGCAGTATATAAGGGCTGAGTGAGGAGCAGGAGTATTCTGGTGTTTAGGGAATATGCTCAAACCCACAGGCAGAGTTTGGGGGTTGGTACAGAATATTCTCACCTCATCATCACGGTGTCACACAGATTCTGTGCTCTCTTGGTTTGGAACATTCCATTGTTTAAGATCAGAAATCCCACAGTACCTATGACTGGTATGATTTATTTACTTTGCAGATGTTGCAGGGGTGAAACAAACAATCAAATGACAGAAAATTTGTTCTTGGCCACATGTCTTGTGATGACAGTTGCCAAATGCTGTTGAAGCCAGAGCCATTCTGAGAGGTTAACTCTGGGTTAAACGCAGCCCTTCTGCTCTGAAGTGAGCTGATAAGGTGGGTGGGATAACCCTGCATGCATAGTTTGGACCTGCAGACATTTCCCCCTCTGGATTCCTTGTCCAAGATAAAAAGTGAAGAGGAAGATACCTCCCATCTGGATTAATTATTGATAAAGACAGATGCTGAAAATAGTGATGAAGTGCCAGTGTTGCAGACAGGCAAAAAACTTATTCCTTTCCTTGTATCCAGAAGCAAATTCAGGGATGATCAGGTGTACCCCCCTGGGAAGGGGCTCTCTCTCAGTCTCAGTGACAGATTTACCTGGCTCTAGATCCGGCTTTGTTCTCCCTTGCTCTGGGCCACTTTCCGTTTCCTTATCCCGAACTGAGGTGGCTCCAGTGGGACAGAGAGAGGTGCAGGTGTCTCACTGAGCCCCCGTCATCCCCAGCACACCCACACTCCCATGGTGTTTGATTTTTGGGGAGCAGGACGACAAGAGAATCCTCCAAAAATTATTTGCTCATTCCAGTGCAGAAGTGAAATAGTTTGGGCATCTTGGAGGTGTTTGTGATCACTGAAAAGATTTCTCCAGCCTCTCTGGTCAGAAGCTTTGCTCCCTACAATAAATTGTGTGCACCTTTCAGACTGGATCAGTTTTGGTGCTTCCCCTGGTTAGCTCAGCTCTACAGAGCTTGGCTGAAGCTGCCTCTGGGTGTTTCAGAGTTGGGCCAAGCTGCAACAAAATTAGGTACATATAAGAATAATGTATTGAAGAGCTTTCTTCACTTCCCCTTTGCTTCCACATAAATCCTTGATATCTGAGAGACCTCCTAGTATAGAGCTCCAGCTGAGTCCCCCTCATTAAGGAAAAGTCCCTCTCTTTGAGGAACCACTTGAAATAAATATGATTTTTTAAAAAGCACAATGTAGCTGTGTTTACAGCAGATAAGATTTTTTTTTCTCCATGTTTTCCTTTAACAAAAGCTCAAGAGCAAAAGTATCTGCCTGGAACACGAGCATCATGCCCAGGTCACAGTAATTGATATTTACTGCACTAGCAGTAATCTGCAGCAGAGAAACCATGCTCAGCTGGCTGCGAGTGCTCATTCCTTTGTCCAGGGTATTCTCTGGGGTAACTGAATGCATTAGTATTTCCTCTGAAAATTAATGTTGTGGCAGATAAAGAAAGCATGTACATATACATAAATCTCTTGTTTTCTATCTGGGCAAGAGGCTAAAAAAACAGGGTGTGTCTGGATAGATATTGTTTAGTGTTCAGTATTTTTCTCCCTTTTTAAAATGTCTCATTCAAATGTCAGTTCATTCTTCTCTATTTCCTGCCCTTATCCAACAAGACTTGTAGAACAGGCTTAATTAACTTTAAGACCTTTCATGTCCATCCTTATAGTTAAGGTCCTTTCCTGGAACCTTTCCATTGTTATAATCTCCATGTGTTGTGAGATGATGCAAATGATATTATTGCTGCTCTTGTGAACTTACAATGGCCCTTTCAATAGTTTTAGTTACAGCTTAGCTCTTGTCAGGAAAATTCCATCTTTAAATCAAAATAAAACTAGGGAAGCAAATTTCCACTTTACTGTGCTAATAAAGGGAAGCTGGAGACCCTGCAAATTCAGGCCTCAGACGCCAGGAAGCTTAAAAAGATGAGGATGTTGTAAGATGTAAGTTGTGTGACTCTCTTCTGTGAGGATTTGTTTCTATGTGGGAGTGGTTGTGATTTAACAAAGGTATTTCTTAAGCTGAGGTGGAACTCTTTTTTCTCTTTAGAGGCTGTGCAAATGGAACATTTATTTCTGCCACAGCTCACGTTTTCATCCCGGCCACAGAAAACCCCTTCCTGGTGTGAACAACCCTTTCTCTTCATCTAAGGAAGCTGAAGGTCAGTCCATACTTGGCAGGTGATGCAGCTCATCACTTCACAGCAGGGAAATGAGGCAATATACTCCACAGAGAAATGTGTCCCTTTCTTCCTGTTTGGGACTGAAGTCCAAGTGCAATTCAGTAATTCAGTATCTGTTCTAATGCTAAACTTCTACCAAAGCTGCTGCTGGCAAATCCAGGGTACAAAGCAAAGGTGTTTGTTAAATGGTGCTGCCTGCAGGGGATGGAGCTCTGTCAGAGCTCTGACCCTGTCGAGTTCACGTTTTTGTCTTTGCAAAATGAACCCACTGCAAAAAGCATTCCAGCTCTTGTGCTCTCTGCCCTCACTTCTTAATTTGTGTGCTGGGTAAGTGTCTGAGGAGGTGTGCACTGACCATCCAAATGATACTAAAATGTGCAATAATTGCTTATGCTTTAGTAAGAGCCTACACCCCTAACTAACAGCACTGAGCAAACAGCCAATATACACTAATTCATTGTAGGTTTGGGTTCCTAGAGGAGGTGCTGAAAACTCTGATACATTATTATTAATATTGATTGCTTGGCCTAATCCTAATCTAGAATCACGGAATTACTAAAGTTGGAAAAGGCCTTTAAGATCATCAAGTGATGAGTAAACAGATTCTCTTGCAGATAAACCCTATGTATCTGAAAGGTATTGACAGCAAAAGCCAGAAAGATAATGCAGATCTCTCTGAATTCAGGACTAGGGCTGGAGGTGGAGGGAGGGAGTATCCCACAAACAGAAAGGAGAAGCCAGCCCAAAGCTCTGTCCAGTGGGGGTTCTGCTGATGGAGCTGAGCCCATCACAGGAACCATTCCCATCAATGGCAGGATTTCCTACCATTAGCATGACAGCAGCAGCAGCCCCTCTGTCTCCTCAAGGCAAACGTTGTAAGGTAGGCTTTGTGCTCCTCCAGGATTCCCAGGGCACAGATTCACAGCAGATAGCATCGTGAAAGGAAGGGGAAAAGGAAGACTGGTCCTAGCAGAGCCTTGCTTAGAAATGTGGACAAAGGCAGAAGGAATTTGAGTGTATCCTCCAGACATGTGGTGGAAGTGGAATTTCCCTTCCCACTGTCAGGCACAATGAGGCCAAGGGCCCCTGTGTGCTGCAGATAACCCACCCTGAGCCTGGTGGGCTCTGCCAGGTGTCAGAGCACCACTCCAGGTGTTGCTGGTGGGCTTGGGAGAGACGAGGAAGCAGAGAAATGGGTGACTTCAGTGGGGACACAGCCAGATGGGCCACTGCTGGTTTGGGGCTTTGTAACAGAATGTGTCACAGAAACAGAGGCCTCTGTTGCCTCAGGCTGTGGCAGAGGATGCTGATGGAATTGGACAGGAACAGAAGGGTCTTGGTGACAACTGGGACAGTAAAACTGACCTCTCTGGGTTTTGAAAAGGAGGAATTTAAAACATTTCTGCCTTTTTGTCTACCTCTAACTATGATGGTGCTCTGTAACTCCTGGCATTTCAGATAGCAATGTTAAGGCAGAAGAACACTCTTATCTCTGCTGCTCTTTGGAAAGGTACCCGTGCTATTTCCCTAATTTGTCCAGGTGACCATGCTTGCCTTTCTCTAAAATGTCAGTCATTTTTAACTATAAGTTCTGGACTTTTGTGGATAATACTTGATAAAGCTTTCACATGCAGCTGCTAATCTTTTGTAAGAGTTTTGCTCTTTGTCTCACACAAAAATGCTTGTCTGGAGATAATCTTCAGAGTGTCTGTTCACCTCTTGACTCTCTCTGGTTTACTGAGGGTAAACCTTTACTGGGGTATTCTCAGAGCACCCAAACTGAAGTGTAGGCAGTGCAATGGAGGGAAAGCTGCCCTTGTGCCCTTCTCCTGTCTTTGCCAGCCCTAGAACTCCCAGGTCTTGAGCTGCTCCAGGTCCTGTGAATGTCTTAATTAGCACCTGGGAGGGCTGGGCCCCAAATCTCCCTGCCTGCCCAAGAGATATGTACAGCAGCAAATGTACAGCTCAGACCCGTGGCACAAACGACTTCCATTTCGGGAGTATGACAGAACTTAACATATTCAGCACAAGCTTGCATTCAAAATATAGCTAGTTACATTCTTATTGACAGATCTGAAATTCAGATGCAGATGAGTGAAAATCAAATGAAAGGGGCTAATTTGTATTCCTGCACTGAAGAGCTGCAAACAGGTTCTTCACAATTTTTTATCAATTTTTCATATTCCAAGGCCAGCCTCGCTGCAGAGTTCAGGAGGTGCAGGGGTGAGTGGTGTGGTGAGGAATCCATTCTGTGCAGGTCTCTGGGGCAGCTCTGGCTGAGCCCTGGGAATGGCTGGAGCCCTAGGAAAGGGGCTGTGAGCTGGCACTCACTGTGCACAGCAAAGGGCACAGGGAGCTGTGGCACAGCCAGAGACACGGCAGGAGCCGAGGGCTCAGCAGGGACAGGGAGGCTCCGGGACCCTCGGACTGTGAGGGGATAAAAGCCCAGGGGTTCCTTGGTTGGGACCCCTCCTGGCAGGCACCAGGGCTGTTCTGTGCTACTGCACTGGCAATAAATGGCTTTATGGAATGAGGCATCTGAGCCTCTGCCGTGGGAAACCTGGGCTGGAACTGGGCAGGAATCCTGGTCTGGCTGTGGGAGTGGGGAATGTGGGGAGCCAAGAGGGACCTGTTGGGTCCTGGAGCTGGGAAGGGGCTCCAGTTCTGTAGTTCTGTAGACACATACCCTGACAAGAAAAGAGAATTTTACTAAAGTTTTTCTATTCTAAATTGAAATATTAATTGATGTAATTGATTTATGGATGGAAACTGAAGTCCTTTGTTCCCTAAGTGCTGTAAATCAGAGCAGTTTCTGAACCATGCCCCGTGATTTTTACCTCTATCCTGTTTCCGGAGCAGTTCCCCTCAGCAGAGGTAGGATGTGAAGCAAAGCTGGCAGCAGAGCTGTTAACTCTGCCCTGCCTCAGCTGCCTCTGTGCCCCACATCCAGAACTCTGCACGTTGCTCAGGGACATGCTCTTCTTCCAGGGCACAATTTCAGTGTTAACATTTGTTTCAAAAATGTTTAAAGAACATTTTTATGCTCTTCTGTTAAAGAGCAAAGCTTTGGTAAATGCTTCCTGTTGCATTGCAGTGCAGCTGTAGCAGCCTGAAAAATAACCCCAGGTTTGTGGCTTTGTGGGCAAAGCAGGAATGATTTTTTAATTGAGTTTATCCTTTGCTTTCAAATTAACTTGTTTTATTGCTTTTAACTTCACATTCTTCTCTATAGTAAACAGCACTATTCGAAGGCTCTCATATGCTAAATGAATCCTGTGTCCTTTTCTCCTGTGGGTCACCCTTTATTTAAGGATATAAAGTACCTCCTGGAGACACCAGAGATAAATTTCAGGTCAGCATTTCTGTGATTTGTTTCTGGTATATGGGTTGTTGTTACAAGGCACAAATTAACCCAACATGAGAAGCTTTTGTAAATCATTGGAGCATTCTTGCTTTTGTCTAATATATTTTGCTGCATGAACATCTGTAATACTGTGTGCTTTTACAAATGCTGATCTGATGATTTATATTCACAGGAGGCAGGGACACATTGATTCACTATACTTTGTTAACTGCAGAAACAGCCAGCTTGGAATGTTTTTGGGAGCTCAGAATGGAAGAGGTTTTCTAACAGAAATTCATCTTCTTCCATATCTTTTTTCCCCCTTGCATTTCTTTCCTTCCTTTATCTTTATTACAGCGTGACAGGCAGCACAGTAAGGTGCTGTGCACACTGACAGTCCCACTATTGCAGAATAGATTTCTTACAGAAAATCCACTATCGGTTCATCTCTTATGCACAAATGCTTTGTCTCTGCGAGCTGTACAGCGAGCTTGTTAGTTCAGGGACCTGCTACACTGGCTCTAGGATAAGATAAAAGCCTTTTCAACCAACTTTTTGTGTCAAGCCACTGCTCATAAAATAACTCATCAGAAAAAAAATGGGTCTTTTTGAACCACTGAGATCAAGAAACCTCTGAAATAAGAATTGCTGGTCTTTTAGAACAGGGTCTGTCAAACGTGGCACTCCAGTGTTAGGGTGCTGGAGTACCTGGGACGCTTTAAACTTGGCAATTAGGAGACCAAACCACTGACCTGAGTTTGTATAAACCCCCCTCTTAGTTTTAAACAGGTATGCCAGAGCTGGCCAGTGCACAGGGCTGTCACCTCCTGGCCCTGGGCACAGCAAAGCCACCCACCTTAAAGGCAGACCCCAAATCCACCCCCACTTCAATAAAACATTTGCAGCAAATCCCAGCCCAGTGCACCCCTGCTCACTGCAAACAGTCCTGGACCTGCACCACGAGTGAAATCCCTTTCTAAAGCAGTTACAGGTGCAACTGGCAGCATCACCTCCACCTCTCTTCCATTATGAATGAACAGCAGCAACACAATCTAAATATTACAATGCAATACTCCAAAAAAGCATGAAATGTCTCTTTTTTTAAAGCAATTTGGGAATATTGTGGTATAGCCCAAGAAAGCCAGAGATTTTCCTCTTCCAGTGTCAATTGAAAACAGCTCTGCTGTTTGTACTTAACTTGCTGTGAGTGCCATCAGTGTAAGGCCCAAAGGATTTGGTGGATATGTATAAAATTCATAGCCCCTTTGCTGGTATTTCTTAAATTATTTAAGACATTAGAAAATAATTTGGGTGGAGGTAAAAAACCCTTTGAAATGAACTCCATAGCTGAAGGACAGAAAATAACATTTATCTCTTACCCGAGTCTGAGGTGGCGGAGCTTCAGTCTGGTACCAAATCTGGCAAAGTAAACCCAACAGTATCCCAAAACGTTCAGCAGAATACAAAAAACGAAGATCAAATAGAAAAATCCACTTCTCTTTTCGTTAAGCAATACTGGGAGTGTTCAGCTCTCCAGTCTCCAAGGTTTTCCAGCTGGGAGTCAGCCTTTTCCCATCCTGCATCCCGGCATCCTGTTATTGTTCCAAGTCTTAGTAATACAGGGAGAAAAGGGAGTGGAGGAAACAAGATAAACTCAGCCTTATTATTGCTCTATCTACTTATTTGTTGCGACTCTAATGAGGGAACTGAATAAAAGGAAACTGGCTCTGAGAGAAACACCAGAGTTGGTCTGTTATTTAGCATTGTTTTAGAGAGAGTTTTAGGAGCTGGCAAATATCTGAGAGGTACTTTCGGTGTCTGACACTTGAGCAGCACAGACTATGCCTGCTTTGCACAAACAGGATTTTCAAAGCAGTTGGGAAGTGTCCTAACTATAAGAATTTTTATACCTGGAAACCAAAAAGGTAGAGCCCTCCAGTTAATGAGACTGGTTCGTGCTAAGCTCTGTGAGTGCTGGATGTAAAGATGAAATTCACAGTATTTTTCACAGGTAAAGTAAAGACCTGAGGAGCAAGGCAGTGTGGGTGGGCCTTACAGAAGGAGAAAACGTTCATAACATCTTGTTTATGTTTATATGTTTATGTGAGTTCTAAGCGTGGAGACCACTCAGGGCAGACAGAGGGGGAAGCTTCAGTGTTAAACTGAACACAAGGGTGTAGCTCTGGCATCGTGCAGTACAAATGAGAGAGGATTTTTTTCACTACATAATGCAGAAGAAAACTGAGAAGTGTGGAACTTACTCAAAACTCACTCTTTTGAGCCACTTATAATAAATGTAGGCAAATGTTCAAAGTATCTTAAGTATGACTTTAATAACTTTAATTATTGAATTAAATTTTTAATATTATTCCACAGTTAAATACTCTTTTGCCCCTATTTGTCATCATAGTCCAGCACAGGTGGTGGCATTGATTTCCTGCCTTGCCAGAAGGCTGAGGTTGGTCAGATTGTTTCACGTTTTCATGGTGTACAGCAGTGAAGATGAACGGCTTCTAAAGGAATTTGTTACATTAATTATTAAAAAAAAAGGAGACATTTTTCAAAGTCTTGTGCAAGGAGCCCACAGAGTCCAGTTTCCTTGCAGGAGAATAAGCTGTTAAATAAGCTGTGTCACTGCTGGGAGAGGAGCTGGGAGATGCTGATAGGGGTTTTCCAGGGAAGTGCATTATCTTGTCAGGATGCAGCACTGTGATAATCTGGTGCCCAGAGCAGACAAGGGCCCAGATAGGATTTACCCTTGCAAGGGGCTCCAACTGCATTTCCAGCCCTTTGCACCTTGGATGTCCCTGTGTGGGGCCTGGGAGTGAGGTGACGTTCAGCTGCTCCAAGGAAAGGAGGAGGGAAGGGAGTCATCCCCTCTGCTCCGAGGGGAAAGAGGAGAACCCAGGGCTCTCTCTGTGTGCCCTGAGGCAACAGGCTGAGGTTGTCCAGGTCTGCTTCAGTGCCTGCTAAACTACCTTCCTATTAGCTGATTTGCTTCATCTCCCCCAAGAAGTTTAAGGCAAGAAGTGAGAAAGTTTCTAAAAGCCATTCCACATGCTCTGCTTCAGAGCTCAATGGAAAACTGAAAACCATTTATAAGTTTAGAGGAAGATACTTCTATTGAAATTTTAGAAACCCAATTTACCATCTAAAACCTTCCCATTATACTTTATAGATTTCATCTCTGCTGAACTGATTCTTTAGGTTTTCTCTCTGGCTATGAGGAAAGGTCCATTGAGGTTTTATGGAATGAAGAACCAATTCTTGCAACCCCCTCCACCAGCAGCAGAGCCCCTGATGGTTCAGAGTGCCCTGTGCCCTCTGGCTGCTCCCAGACATTTGCCCTGCTGTCCCTCCTAGGCAGTGAATGTCACTGTGGTTTAAAGCTGCTGACACAAAATGCCGGCAAGCAGGATTTCTTGTAGATCTTAGACTTTCAGACTTTATCATTGGGGCCAAATCATAAGACTTTGGAAAAATTCCTTGGTGGCTCATGCCTTCTGCAAGCCAGAGGGTAATGTTTCAAAAATATTATTAATTCAACTAAGTTCTGCTAATGAGAAAAATCCTTTGCATGATCAGACAACACTGGCAGACATAATTGCCTTTTAGGTGCCTGATTTTGTGTATGAAACATTATTTAACAGTCCAGCTTGTGGAAGTGAAAGGAACAGGTGAAAAACAAACAGAAACCTCAGCCCACACAGTCTGTGTGACTCATGGATGGAGATGGTGGCACGAGCAAAAGGAGTGGTAATTATTTACTGGGCATTTCCCAGTGTTTTCCAGCTCTTCCTTTCTCCAAATGACATCAGGCCTTTTCCATTGGCCAGTTCAGCTCTGCTGTATGAGTTTTCTTCCGTGGTATATCCAGCTGCTCTCACTGGATCCTTTGCTTCTTTCCAGGTGCTTTTCCCACAGATGTTCATTGGCTGCTGCCTTGGGACTCTGTGGCACCTGGGTTAGGTATGTCTGGTTCAGAGCAGCATCTCTTTCTGTGAAACTTTGAGTTTAGCCTGTGTCATTTAAATGCTGGAGTCTGAGCAGTTTGTCACACTACTGAAGTTTAAAATAGTCTTCCCTCTCTTGAATGATGGGGTAGAACTCAACTTTACTTTAAAGGTGCTTGTGCATAGTTTGAACTTGACATTCCTGGGAATCTGAAGCAATAACTGTCATCTTGCTACTGCTGAGAGGAATAATGTGTTATAATGGGCAGAAACACAGCCCTCACTCAGCACATTAAATCTGTTAAATCTGACTGCTCTCATATGCACAGACACCCGTGAGGGGGTTAGTGTGAGTTAGAGTGAGGGTTGGTAAGTGCACAGAATAAATGTGAGATTAAAGCATGTTTCTTCAGAATTAGATTTTATCTGTTGCTGAGAAGGTTGGTCAGGTGGTCTGGAGCTCCAGTTTCACTGCTTGCTTGTACCCAGCAAAGCAGGCTGACTTGTGGTCACAGCTGGAGTCAGGTTTGCACAGTTTCAGGTTTGTGCTTGTTCACTGTCCCATCTGATCAGCACTCTGGGAAGTTCTCCTCAAAGAATTAATGGAAAACATAGTTGTAGGAACAAATTCACTGCTTTCCTAACCAGCACAAATCCCAGCAAAGTGGATAAAGCAGCCCATGCCTTTCACTGAGAGAGAGTTTTCCTTTTCTTCACAAGTAATTCGAGTTATGGTGACATTCCTTATGATAAATAAGCCCTTCTTGATAAGCACAGTCGTCAAAACCAAAGACAGCTATTGACACAGCTGCAACGAATAATCTTTTAATTCTCGTCCTACGATCTGACTCTCACTAGGGAAGGGTTTTACCCTTGGCAGTACAGCCCAGGAATGCTTTTGTAACAGTTCATAAAAGTTAGACCTAGTACTCTGCCTTGCTAAACCCAGCACGTTCAGGCCCTGTGCAAGTGAAGGTCTGCCAAGACTGGGAATTCAGTCACAGCAGTGATACTGTGTCAGGATTTTTCTGACCAGTTAGGAAATATAGCAGGGGAGAGCACAGGCTTTCCTTCGGTTATAAAAATACACCCCAAATGCTAATTTTGAGCAGCTAATCACTGTAAAATCCCTCCCATCTGAAATGAGCAATTGTATCTGATGGTTGCCTGCAGCCTCTCTGGAAGGAGCATTACTTGAAGTTTAAAAAATAACAATTCCTGCTCCATGTGGAAGGCATAATCTGTGCAGCACGTTGTGTTGTTATTTCTGGGCCTTTAATCAGGGCAGCGCAGTGCTCTTAGTCATTTCCACTTGGTCACTGGTTTCCTTTCTGTCACAGCCTGAGGTGCGCATCCTGGAGGGACTCTGACTCAGCTTCCTTTTGTCAGGGCTCTTAAACAAAGGAATGTGGCTCTGATTTGTTTTTAATTTAAGGTGTATTTAAAAAAGAACTGCTGAGGAATTTTAGTTAAAGCTGGTGGAATTGGGTGTTCGCTGGGGAGGTGTGATAGCATTTGCTGAGATGTTTTCCAGAGCACTGTTCTGGCTCACCACACTCATTTCACTGCACCACATCTCTCGTGGAGGGGTCAGTCCTATGCTCCTTAATGAGACCCAATGCTTCATAAATACTAATGACTACAGGGTTTTTTCTAAAATATTCATCAGGGAATGATCCCAGATGATCTTGTTGCCTTGTTTGGAAATGTCAGGAAGGAATAGATGGTACGAGATGCACCCATATTGTACTAAACCCCTGTAACACCCTGAGCAGAAGCCATAAAATGGAACTGCGTCACCACTGAACTGAAGGAAGGAATCATGAATCCCTTTGATGTGTTCACTGAAGACACAATCCACAGGGATATGGAACAACAAGGCTGCAGGCTAACTCTGGCACACTAACCTTTTCATGGGATTTCAGCTGGAAGAGCAGGTCTAGTGTAGAGGTGTGACGCTGAGAAAAAGTTTTCTACAAATATTTTTGATAAACAATCTTCATTTCAGTGAATCTTTTTTTCATCCGAAGAACATACCTGTTTTAATTGGATGTCCCTTAAAATAGAAACCCAAGACAATCTGTGCTTAAACAAAAGGGATGAAAATTGTCACCTTTCATTCATGAAGTGTGTTGGTCGATTGTTGAAGAGCTCAGCTTCCACCTCTGACTGGTGGTGGAGTTGGGAGGCTCATGTTTTGGTGTAGAAGAGGTTCTCTCTGCTAGGCCAGATCTGAAATCGGAGGGATAACATCCATCTTAATTTTTGGTAACGTCTGCAGTGCAAACATTCTTGATGTGTGTGGCATTAATTGAAAATAACCCAGGAGCAGAGTGTGCAGGAGATGATGTGGAGCTGCTGGGGCAGGAGGGGCTGCCGGGGTTTCCCTCTGTGAGCCCCACCTGGGGCTGCTCCAAGCCCTGTGCTCGTGTCCTGCCTGTGCTGGGATCCTGCACAGAGTGAGGGGAGCAGTGCCCCAGGAGGGGGGACATGGACAGACCAGGGGCTTGATGGCCTCCTCCCTTTTCTTCCTGCACTGGTTACACAACTTTGCCCACCCTGGTCCTGGCTTTGCTCTGGCATTCTCCCCATTAATGGGTCAGGCTGCAAGCTCCCAGCTTCAGCTCTGGGGTGAGCAGGGGCAGAGGATCTCGGTCCCTGCACTCAGCAGCACTCGCTGGCTCTTTGCTTGTTCTGCAGTTAAGTGTCTGCTAGGAAGCTCTAAAACAGAAGAAGATTTTTAACGGGTTGGAATAATGTTGATTTTTCTTTCAAAAAAGACTGAAACCTAGTTTTCATGCCTCTCACTGTTCTATGAGAGCTTCAGGGGACACAAAAAGTCAGATTATTGCTTGAACTGCAACCTATATACCAAATAAGTATTCCAGGCATAGAAGAGCTGTCATCCCAAAAGCTGCAGCACACCATTAGCTCTGCTGTGCTGGGATTCATGTGGCTACTCAAGTGCAGAGTTTTATCTTGAGAGGAAGATTTTACAGTACTGGGGTGAAAGGAGCAGGGTGCAGCAAAAGGCAGGTGACACCCTTGGTTGGGGTGTCCTTCAGGGCTGTTGTTCACCCCCGGTGTCCCTCCTAGCGTGCTGTATCCACTTGTAAACTGCTGGAGAAGGGACGTGGCTCACCGGGGCTTTGTTCTAGTGAGTGCCAATAAACCAATTCCTGAAGGGAAGCAGTGTTTACAGGATGTGAGATGACCCACATCTCAAATGCTTTCCTTGATGCCCCTTGAAGTCTCTGGATTTTCCTTTCATGTCCTCACACCGAGCTGCCTGAGCCCCAGTGATCCAATGTCCATGTGTGCATTCCAGGTGAAGTCATAGCACTGACGTTGGTGTGTCCTGGTCACAGCTCACCCTCCTTCCTCCACTTTGGCCCTCTCCGGCTGTGTTGTGGAACACACAAACACTCAGGCACAGAGTCACAGAGCCCAATCACCCTCTCTGAAGAAATTCTTCCTGATGTCCAGCCTAAATCTCCCCTGGCACAGGTTAAGGCTGTGTCCTCTCGTCCTGTCACTTGTTCCCTGGGACACACACACATAAACACACACACACACATAAACACAAACACACACACAAACACTCACACACACACATAAACACACACACACACATAAACACAAACACACACAAACACACACACACATAAACACAAACACACACATAAACACAAACACACACACAAACACTCACACACACACATAAACACACACACACACATAAACACAAACACACACAAACACACACACACATAAACACAAACACACACATAAACACAAACACACACACAAACACTCACACACACACATAAACACACACACACACATAAACACAAACACACACAAACACACACACACATAAACACAAACACACACATAAACACAAACACACACACAAACACTCACACACACACATAAACACACACACACACATAAACACAAACACACACAAACACACACACACATAAACACAAACACACACATAAACACAAACACACACACAAACACTCACACACACACATAAACACACACACACACATAAACACAAACACACACAAACACACACACACATAAACACAAACACACACATAAACACAAACACACACACAAACACTCACACACACACATAAACACACACACACACATAAACACAAACACACACAAACACACACACACATAAACACAAACACACACATAAACACAAACACACACACAAACACTCACACACACACATAAACACTCACACACACACACATAAACACACACACACAGAGTCACACACACACATAAACACTCACACACACACACACATAAACACACACACACACACAAAGACACAGACACACACAGAGTCACACACTCACACACACTCCCTGTCTCCTATGCCACAGCCATGGCCCTGCCTGGCACACTGTGTCACCTCGCTGTTGGCACTGCCCAGCTCTCTCTGCCATATGTTTCCTGTGGTTCCCTGGCTGGGAATGGCTGGGACACCCCGTGACCCGTGTGGAGCTGTGATGGGCTGGGCAGTGCCAGATGTGGGCTCCAGCTCCACACCCTGTGTGTGTGACACTCCACAGGCTCTCCGCACGGATCACATGGACCCCGCTCCCAGCCACCCTTCTCCCAAGGGCACCGGGTTTCAGGTGGGTTTTGTGTTGCTCAATGCACATGGAGAGAGGGAAGGAGGTGATGTGCCTTCTCCAAAAGCTGTTGGAGGAGCTGAGCACTTGCCAGAAGCAGAGTGGAGAGAGCTGCTCTGGATGAATCCTTGCTGAGGGGCTGAAGTGTGAGAGCCAAGGCACTAATGCCTTGTAAATTGGTTCAGTGACTTTTACTCATTTATTACACTCCCTTTACTACACCCCAGGCCCAGGCTGCCAGTCCTGAGCTTGCTGCCAAGCACTGTGCAAATGCAGATGGTTTGAGTGCACCACTGCCATCCGCCCTGCATTGTCCCTGTGCTGCAGTGGGCATTGTGCCTCTTTAGGCACTGAGTGGATGTGTAAGAACTCCTAATGGCTTGGAAACCAGTCAGGATGGATTTCTCCCCCCAGCCCGTTGAAAGCCAGCCATCTGTGTGCAGGCTACAGCAGCCAGGCTTTGCCTTTATTTAAACACTGCAGGCTCTGATGTCTCCTCTGCTCTGGAGCTGCTCTGATTTGCCCTGGTTTGGATTTAGCCATTGCAGTGGAATGTGGAATATAAAAATTTCAGGCTTTCCCTAGAACTGATAAAATAGCATTTGATTCTTAATGCTATGTTTATAATTGCATAAATAACTTCCTAGCTGTCAGGCACAGGGACGGTGCAAATCAGATGGAAATCTGAGTAGTTGGGTTTGGGTACTCTCGTGTGGAGTTTTGGCATGAGGAGGTACCCTGCAAATAGTCAGGGAAACCAGTCACAGACCTTGGAGGGCTGAGTCTGTAAAAAGCCAGATTTCAGTGACTGATCTTTGCAATGCAGTGGAAAAATAATTTTTAATCTTGTGTTTACCTGTGAGTTGCTCCATTTGAGGTGTGGGGCTGCTCTCCCCAGCCACACACCAACACTTCTGAGCTGTGAGGATCTCACTGCAGCTCTGAGAACTGAGGGAGTAATGCAGGATGAAAAATGGGTAAGGAATAATGAAAAAATTCAAGCTTTAGGAATTAATGATTCATACTGAAATATATCTGCCCTGCACAGATTTCTTTTGCTGATATTTCATCTTGACCATACAAATGGTTACGCTGTGCCCCATCCCTGTGCACTTTCACAGAGATTAAAAAGAATAAGAGCTGGTTCCTCACATCCAAACAGAATCTCAAAGGAGAGAATATATATATTTAAAAGCACAATGGAAAATTTAATACAGTTAAATCCTTGCTTTGACTTCTAAGGATTTACATTAATTTTGGAAATTCAGAGGAAAGGGAAATGATTGATCTTGCTAGTTTGCAAAGGTTGCGCATGAACAGCTCTGTTAGGGTCTGTCTTCCTGACTGCTCCTGAAAATGTATGTAGCAAAATTAACTTATTCTATAAAGATATATTTACAATAAACAAGAGGAAAGATAAATGTTCATTAATTACTTCAAGCAGACTTGCAGCCATTTTGACTTGTCCCCAGTTTAATGCAGCAGAAAATTATGCTGATTTAACTTTAATAATCTGTTTTGAAGAGAAAGCATAATTTTAAAACACTTGCTTTTCAAAACCCCCCACCTTTTATGTATTATTTGCACACTGAGTGCAATATTTTTAAATGGGCTTCGAGTACCTATGCAATAAAAGGGCTGGTAGTTAATATTATTTGTACTGCAGAATAACTCAGAGCCTCCTCTGAAGGGCTCCTGAGGTTAAACCAGAGCAGTAGAACTTGAATTCAGGCAGATGGGGTGGTTCAGCCAGAGCAGCTCTGCCCCAGACCTTGGCCCTGCCCTCCCCTCAAACCCAAGTTCGGTGCCTGTTCCTGTGCTCTGAAGCACATCAGTCCCTGTGAACACGGGGATCTGGATATTGGTCTGAAATAGCCAGATATTGGTGCTCTTTTCCCTCAAAGCTATTTCATAGGATATTTCAGCTGGAAGGGACCTTCAATGATCATCTGTCTTTGGCTTCTGCAAGGCTGGGCTAAGAGCTCATTAGAAAAACTTTCTTATGACACTTCCAGTGTTTCCTGCCCGCGTTCAGATGACAAAGGAACTGGCTCTTGAAGGATTTTGTTGTTTCCTCTCGTGACCTTGGCCGGCAGCTGCAGGTGCACGGCAGCACAATGAGAAATGCCTTCTACGTGCTTCCCTCACATCTTCAGAAAGGCTGGGCTAGGGAGGCTGGGAGGAAAAAGGAGCCATTTCCAATCATCCCTGTGGGGTGGTATCGCAGCCAGGCTGCACAGAGCAAACCAGAGCAGAAGAGGTCTGAAATGTGAGCATTAAACACGAGCACACTTTAAAAATGGCAGAGGATGCTCTGAGTCAACAGCCTGGAATGTGCTGTTGGCTGGGGGATGCTCTTTGGTGGCTCTTCCAGCTGGGTGTGGGGAGAAAATCCAGAAGTGTGGGCCTGGAGAGAGAGTTTCAGTGGAGAGGGAGAGCCTGGCTGCCTGGGGTTTCACTGCCTGGAAGATGCCCAACAAGGGACAGCTTGTCTGCTGCTAAAATAGAGAACCACATCTGTGTGTGTTTGTTTCACAAGCACTCTCTGCCTGTCACAGCAAAGATTTTCTGTCCTGTCTTACCTGGAGGAAAAAAAGAGTTATTGCTATCATTACAAAATGGAGAATTGTTTTCGCAGTCACACTGAGACTAAGGGGATGGGTACCCAATGGCTGCATCTGTGGGCAGGCTGAGGTATTTAATGCACTACAGGAGAGCTTGCAACAAAGTTTTAGGTTTTTTATGATAAATCACTTTATTGGGGCAGACTTGATCTCTGATTGTTACACATGTGCAAATATAAACAGCTTTTCACCAACAACAGTTGTTCAAAATCTTGCATTTTACAATTAATAATAACAGTAACAATAACAACTATTATTGTTGTTGTTATTGTTATTGTTATTATTATTATTATTATGCATATGAATGTACTTCTTTAGTGGTGATTGACCTTTGCAGGTGTCTTGAGTTATATGTGAAAAAATGCAGTGTTTTATTTTGATTTGACAGCCTGGAAATAGAGGAAAATGAAGAGCAACTGTAGCCATGGACTTGGACTATTCAGTAAGGGCTGAATGCATCACAAATCAGGCAAATGAGAAATTCCAGGTTTTGTTTTGGTTTTCCAGAGCAAGAGGCCAACTAGCACCTGACAAATTGAGCCTGCTCCATCGAGTGCCCTGTTAATAAAGAGCACAAATAGAGTTTGCAGCATAAATCGACCGTTTGTGGAACCAAAGGATTCAGTGGCAGAACAATTTTTGCTTCATTCTGCTATTGCTGGAGGGTCAGAGTCTGTCTTGCTTCTGTAGGAGTTGTGTCTTCTGTAGGAGGAGCAGTGTGGTTGCATGCAGCTCTGTTGATAAGTGTAGCCAAGAGCCCGGGGTGCTGCAGCGGTTCCTTGGCTGGTAGTGGTGTGACGTGCTGGTTTGAAGGGAATTGCTGGGATTAAACAGGTGGTGAAGGTTGGGAGATTGCAGATATTCCTGTCACAAAGCTGAGAATTTGTATTTTCTGTTGCTGTTTGGGGATTCTCTTCTCACCCCCTCATTTTTCAACCAGTACACTGCATTTCCTCCTGTTTCACTGCACTGAACATCCTTCTCCTGCTCCTCCTGCCGCTCTCTGGTTTCTCTCTTGCCCTCTTTCCCTCTGTGGCACCTCCAGATCGTTCTGTTCTGCAGAACTGTGCCCTCGAACCTCTGCAGAGCAGAAGGGAGCACCCCCTGCCATGGGACCAGGGAATCTCGAGTGATTGAATCCAGCTTTCCTGCTTTCCTGATTTTCCCCAGCCACAATAGATATGGCCCACTCAGTGCCAAAAATATTTCCTGATGGGTTGTGCATGCCAAAAGCCTCCTTGACTGCAGGGTAATGTAGGAGCTGGTGCTGGTGCTCTGTGTTTTAGGGCTAAAGCACCTCTTTTCAGCTTCACCTCATCTACGAAGTGCAGTGCCACAAACGGAGGTGGGACCTGCTGGGACCATGGCTGAGGAAGTTTATTGTGATGTCCAGGATGGAACAGGGCCCTGTTGTGCTGAACATAGTGCAAATGACAGTGGTTTGAAATCTTCATGCCAGCCTTGGCCTACAAAGTGCTCTTTTCTCTACTCCTGCAAGGGGGTTGGAGGCAATAGGGCAACATTTTTATCAATTTACCAAGCTGTAGCCTAATTAAGTTTTAAAAGTGATTTTATGTTAAATTCTGTGACTGAGTATTGCTGAAAGGGTTGTCAGGCACAGGGACTAAGGAACTGGAGCTTCAGCCTGGAGAAAAGGAGGCTCAGGGGGCCCTTGTGGCTCTGCACAAGTCCCTGACAGGAGGGGGCAGCCGGGGGGGTCGGGCTCTGCTCCCAGGGAACAGGGACAGGAGCAGAGGGAGCGGCCTCAGGCTGGGCCAGGGGAGGCTCAGGGTGGGCAGCAGCAGGAATTTCCCCATGGAAAGGGTGCTCAGGCCTTGGCAGGGGCTGCCCAGGGAGCTTTGGAGTGCCCATCCCTGGAGGTGTCCCAGGAAGGGCTGGAGGTGGCACTCAGAGCTCTGGGCTGGGGACAAGCTGGGGATGGGGCACAGCCTGGGCTCGATGGGCTGGGAGGGCTTTTCCAGCCTGAATGACCCTGGGACTCTGAACAGGCTGCTCAGGACAGAGCTGGAGTCCCCATCCCTGGAGGAATTAGAAGCTGTGTGGATGTGGCTCTGGGGGACATGGTGCCCTTGGCACTGCTGGGGGAATGGTTGGACTTGATGGTCTCAGGCTTTTTCAACCTGAACAATTCTATGATTCTATGCAACAAATCTGTCTGTGAATAGCTCAAATACTATTTCCTGTTGATTTTTTTACTGATTTCCTAATTTTTGTGGATCATAGTTCTTCAAGGATGGCTTAGATTTTTCATTCTGGATCCTGATCAGTGATGCAGAATTTTATGACAATACAACTTACTGTGTGCCCCATGGTGGGAAGAACTGTCCCATTTCCTTTAATAGGGTTGCTGGAATGAGTAAGGTAATCTGAATTTTGGCTTTACTCATGGAGGCTGATATGACTTGGAAGGGTATCTTTTGAAAGTAATAAGAACTACAATGGCGATTTTAAAGGCTTTTATTACCACTTAAAATCAACTGCTGCCTTCATTTTCTGGAAAGCAGAAACTGAATTCTGGTTTTAATTGGATTGGTAACATTTTGCTGGGTGCATTATGCAGTGTGAGCTGCTTTCTGCTGTATAAATGATGCAAACACACAAAGCACTTCATCAGCAAAGAAAGAAAACCACACTGAGGATGCTGCTGAGGAGCATTCTGTGCTGGACTCCCCGACCCCTCAGGGGAGGCTGCTTGTGTCGTGTGCTGCCTCCTCCATCTCCTCTCCTTGCAGGGGTGTGCAGGGCCAAAGGAGCTCTGAAGCTCAGGAGAGAAACGTGAGGAACACCCCAAATGCAGCTGGGAATGGGGTGCTCTGTGCCCTGCTGGCGTCTCTGTCACTGTCACCATCCAGCCCACAGTGACACTGGGCTGGCATTAGTGGTGCTGGGCAGGCCCAGTGTCCCAGCTTGGATTTCCCATGGCATTTGTTGCATGTGCTCACTTCTTGGATGGCTCATGTCATGTCCCCTCTCCTTTGTCACAAGAGCAGATTTTTGCTGAAGAGAAAAGGACCAACTCATTTCTCAGCTCTCGGAAGACATTCAGGTGAACCCACCTGTGGTGGTGAGGGGCACACACACAGTCTGGGTGCACTAATGCTCTCAAACAAACTTTGAATAGAATAATAGGTGGGAAAGGGAACCTTTTTCTGCCTGACTGCAGTAGTTCTGGTATGTTTTGACCCATCTATGCTTCTGTTGAAAGGATTTCCGTTGCATAACAAAGCTTGGGGCAGGAAGCACATTGTGTTTGGACTTTTGCTGAAGGAAGGTATAGACTGTGGTAGAATGGCAAACTTGTACCTTTATAGTGGGCTTTTCTCTACTGGAATTGTTGTTTTTTCCATGCCTCAGAAACTGGCTATTGGGAAAACAAAGTGAAATGTAAGGAAAGGGAGAAAATTGTTTTTCTGTATTAGTGTAGTATTTTAATACCAATGCATTTTAGAAGTAGGAGGAGATCCAGGATACCCTTTGGTGTGTGTATCAGCTTCCTCCAACAGATAAGGGTTGTGTCTCCCCTTGCCTATTATCTGAAGCCCCCTCCTGAGGAGCTGTTGTGCCCCAAGATATGGTAATCACCCTGTGTGCTGATAAGACTTCAGTGGGCACGCTCCTTCTGCCTGCTTAGTGTCTCTTCTGGGGCTGTGACATCTGTCTGTCTTTTTTATTTCTGTATTTAATGGCAGCTTCAATAAAATCATTAGCATTGGCCCGTTAAAATCAGTGATAGCACTCTGCCAGTAGTGCAGTGATGCTTTTAGATCTGAATTCAGAATGTGTTCTGTGATTTCGTTGGGTATTAACAACCTGAGTTCTAAACAGTGGGTTTGTTCATGTACACACAGTGCAGTAGGGACTACCCCTGGAGATGAAAACCCCGTGCCCTGGGCTTTGTGACCGGTCCCAGAATCACAGCTGGACTTACAAGAGCCAAATCTTGATGACCAGGGAATTTCTAGTAAAAATGTATTTCTGTACCATACAAAGGCAGAGCCTGTTATTAATTCCACCTGATTTTAAGAGGAGATTTCTTCAGTTTTTACATTTACTCCATCTTGGGAGTAGCTTTGGTATGTGATGGGCGTTTTTTACATCCTAATTCCTTTTGGTTGTAACGTGGAAAGTAAATGGTGAGACGAAACTTCTAAAGATGTGCACAACTCTGGTTGAAAAGAAAGCTGGTCTTATTTTCTAAAAGATCTTCTTTGGCAGTAATTTGGGAGAGCCAAGAGGATGAGTGTAGATACAGAGAATATATATGGAGAAAAGTCATTGTCTATTAAAAATTACGGGAAAAATACTTGTAATAATTTCTGTCTGTGGTGTTGGGTTCATTGTGTAGACAACTAATCCAGGCTGGCTATGGAGCAGTTTTCTTTCCCAATGCCTTCCCTCAATAGACTTCAAAGATGAGAGAAAATCCTTAAATTTTGGGGCTGTATTCCATGTTAATATGAGTAAACCATAATGCAGGATAACAACTGCAACATCAGTAGAGATTCCAGGGATTTTGAGAGGGAGGTGCAGTGAGCTGCTTGATCCAGGGTCGTGGGTTTGGTAAGAGAGGGTTTTGTGCATTTCTCTGGACTCATCCCCAGTACTACCCCAGGCCTGCTTTCAGCCCAGTTTTCCCTTTCATACATGCTGTTTTGTGCTGACCAGCTCTCATTCCAGTGCTTAAAAAATGCACCCCACCTAGTGTGATGAATGAATCAGCTTTAAAGAACAGGAGGAAAAACACATTGAATCCATCACCGGGCAGAATCTCCTGGGAAGCGGGAGTTCAGCAAGGATGCAAGAATGTGACCTGAAAGCCAAAGGAATCTTAAACACACTTTTTTAACCTTGAGAGCATAACATTTAAGGTTGCTTGGTGGATGGTTATCTGTGGCCAGAGGCTACTGAATTTTTGAGCAGAGCACAGTGGCTGTGAAAGTTGTTATTGGGGGAGGTCAGTACTAAAGATTGAAACCAGGGCTGCAGCTTCAGTCCTGAAAGCTTCCACAGAGCACACAGCCTAAAGCAGACCATGGCAAACCGTGTGTTTTCGTGGGTAATCTTTAGAGGTGTCTAATCTGAATGATCAAATGGCCCGGGGTGTTTGTAATGGGCTGTGGAGCTTTTCTCTTGTTCTGGGGGCTGGAGAGCAATGTCCAGTGCCCAAGGAAAAAGGGGTTGCAAGCACATGAGCCATGGAGCACCTGCTCAACCTGGACTGGTGGCCTTTTCAGTGAATTAAGGGACAACAGGGCATGTGGAACTCGAACTGTTGCCTTTCCATGAAAAGGAAGATATTTAGGAAGGTGCAGTTTTCCTTGGTGAGCTAAGAGAGCTTGAGGCTGACATCCCTGAAACATTCAGAAGCTCAGTTGCAACTCAGGCATCATGCTGTGGGAAATAAATTTGTACCTTTGCCCAATGTTAGGCTTGCTTAATGTGAAAAGAAGAAAGCATCATTACAGTAGGAAATGCTGTGTAGTCAGAATGTTATTAAAAAAATTTAAAATAGTCTCCCACTAAGACCTGGAAAATGACATCATGTTTTACCCTTGCTAGAGCCACGTTCTGGCACCCTGACTAATTTCGAGCAGCCTCATAACTAGTCCCATGTAGTTGTGACTGTTCAGGAACCTCAAGAAAGTAATTTTCCATCTGAGAAATTACCTGGCTCGGTCCCACAGTGCTCTTTGCTGGCGTTAACATAAAGCTCTGATGGTCTGGATTGGTGACTGCTAAATCACTGTGGGTCTGTCATCTTTACTGATGGATTTACTATTCATGTGACAGTTAAATGACACATTAAATTTTATAGCCATTATTTCATCTTCTTTTAAAATACAGTCTGGCTTATTAAGTGTAATTTTACTTCAGCCAGACTTGTGTAACACATGATGCCAATATAAATGGTTCTACTGCAGGTGAAACAGGACTCTTAGTGAGGTCAAGATGTATAAAGTTTAGCTAGCTGTCAATTTTTATGGATCTGCTCTGAAATATTCATGCCCCAGAAAGGCAGCCCCTCAAGAGAGCACAGAATTTACAGCTTTTAAAAAACTGTTACCAGAATATGGCAATGCTATCCTTAATACTGGGGACTTGAGAGAAATGAAAATGAAAATGTGGTGGGTTTGCAAAGGTATGAATGGAATTATATTGCTGTTAGGAAATCAGATGGATGTAATAGAACACTTATCCCTAGAAATAATAACAAACCCCACAATAACAGCACTGCTAAAGGAACACTTCTGCAGAGGACAGAGGACATTTGTTATCACAAATGTTATTTAATTTCTAAGAAGGCATAAGTACAACTCAAACCCATCAAATTGTGTGTAGTTAGGTGTGACAACTCTGACATTAATTCTTGGCCTCTTTTAGCGGTGTCACCACAGTAACTCTTAAACACATGTAAATACACCAAGAGCTTATGTCTCCCAGCCCAAGAAGGAAGTAGATAAATAGTAACAGTCTTGAAATTTCCATTTGGGCTGAGAACACCCTAGTATTGACCACAAAGTGGCTTGGGAAGGACCAGACTGAAAGACCAGAGAATGAGGTACTTTAATGTTTCTGAAAGAGCCTGAATTTGTATGTTTGGTTGCAATTAGGAAAATCAAATAAATCCAGACATCTGTGCCTAAAAGTAAAATTAAATTAAATGAAAAAAATTAATTTGACAAAAATGTCTTTCTAAAGTGAACTCCACACCAAAAATTAAAAAAGCTGTAGTTGCTGATTTCTCCAAGAAACCAAATATACATTTTGTGCAATGGCTCTTTGCCTCAATCAGTTATTCCATTTTGAGGTCAGGCTGCTCTTACATTATCATCACCTCTAAAACATGATGTGAAATACAGACAGCCATAAATTGCCTCTTGTAGCACGAGAAATAAAAACGTAATGGATTCCCATTGGATTATGAACGGCTGTGCTAGGAAGACCTTCATAATTTTGTGTCTTTACCACACATGAATTATAGGCATGATCTCTCACCAGCAGGATGCATATAAATATCTCTAATGATTGTGCATTCATTTATGTGTTCTCCATTATGCTTGTAATGTGTCCAAGGGTAGAAATTACGGCCTGTGGCTGACAGCAGAGTTCAGCAGGAAAATACTCCCGACGTTTGTGCCACAGTGACTTGTGCTGGAAGAGAGGCCTCTCAATGGCATCTTGCCCCTTGTGGAGGGTTACCTGGCCTGAAAGGGGCTGTGGGCATGGGCAGAGACCCTGGGCATAAAAATTGTCAGGATGAAGGGCAAAGACCCTGCTGCTGTGCACAGGTAGGAGGGCAGCTGTGAGGATTAATGAGCTGGCAGCACTCGTTCATCTGCTGAGCCCACCAGTGCCGACAGCTTGAGGATGTTTAAAGGACATGGTGACAGTTCCCATCACTTTGGCTTTTCCATTTGGGTTTCATGGCTTCTGTGTAGAAGCAGGTGGTTATTGAGTCTGAGAAGCGGTAAATTAACAAAATTAAGAGATTTCCCAGGCAGAAGCTCGTCCCCACCTGCTCTCCATAGGCTGTTGGCAGTTCACTCTCTGCTGGGTGCTGATGCCCAGTGAGCTCTCACAGGGCTTTGCTGGGGCTCACGCTGTCCCTGTGGGCAGCTCGAGGCTGCTGAAGCGTTTCAGTGGAGCTGGGGAGCAGATTTGTGGTGTTCATGAGCTTGTCACTGCTTTGGGAATGTCACCTGGAGTAATTCAAGCACGGCAGTGTCCCTGTAGCTGCCAGCACTAACAGAGACCTCCAAAACATTACAGAGCTGCAGCCTCTCCACCTCATAATTTTGACACATCCCATTGCTCCTCTTATGACCTAATTTAAGGAAGATATGCTTGCCTCTCCTGTCTTTCTGCATGTGGAACCTCAGCGATTCCTGCCATGTGTGTGACAAGTGCTGATTAAAATACAGGAGCCTCCTCTTTGCTTTCTCCCCTTTCTCTGTGCATCTCCCTCATTATCACCAGCTTTGTGTATTTTAGCTGTGTTACCTCAAGAGGAAACAACACCAAACTAAGAGGATTAAAAACAAGTCTTAAAAGTGCCCCATATAACAAAAATATCACCCCCAAAGGGAGGCAGGAAATGGGGTTCCAGCCATGCCAGTGGTGCTGGGCTTGCCTGGGCTCTTCCTCGCTGGTGGCAGACCCAGCTTCTCCTGTGCTGGCTGCTGAGTTCTGACAGTTCTTTCTGCTCCAAATGAACCAAACCTTTTCTGCAAGACAACAAGAGGAGTTTCTGGGTCCAACTCCACAGGATCATGGGGTTTTCAGCTTGATTCCTGGTCTTGTTTAGTGAGCTTCCCTTTAATGGCCTCAGTATTTTTGGAACCAATGAGAGATGTGGTTAAATGACAGTGCAGAAAGTGTTGTATTTCCAGTCCACTAAAGGTTTGTTCCAATATGGAAATCTTGAATTCATCTAGTTATAAACACATAAAAATGTTCCTATTGGGCCTACAAGAAACAAAAGGATGTGCAGTGGGCAAACTCAAAACACCTTGGGACTCTCTCAAATGGGGGCTGCTGTTTTATTCCAAGTTCTTTGTCCAGCCTCCACTGTCTGAGGATTTATTTTAATGCAGTTACCTGTGGAGTTATTTAAAAGCACTTTCTGTTGCAAATTTCCCTAAAAGGATTCTGCAAGTGCTACACTTAATTATTTCAAAGAATGGAAATGACCTTTAATATGTTCTCCTGCATTAACCTTCTTGCCTATAGTAAATAAGATGGTGCAAAGTATCATTTTCATGTACAAGGCATTGCATTAAGCAAAGAGATAAATGAATATTTCTACAGGTTCTAGTATATAAACCTGTTACAGGAGCTTGCTGCTGTAGTAATCTGGATAATGGTTTTTCCTTCCTTTTGTACATGTTACTGGCAATTGTTAGGATCATATAAGCTGCATGTCCTCTGCAGCTGAGATAGGCAATCATTTATTGCTGCTACTGACAATAAAAATTGTCAGGATGTGATGGGAGCGATTATGAACCACAATTTGATTGTAACTCTGAATTATTTTTTTTTAAGAAATATGCTGCTGTTAGTTTGACTCTTGGACAAAATATGATTTTTTACATTTGAGATCAAGTACAATCTAGATTTAGAGAAAGGCATATAAAGGGGTTTTTAAACTGTTTTCTCCAAAGCCAACTCCATCCCAACAATTTCTCCATTTGAATTTCCAACCATTACAAGTCCTGCTGTTTCCACAGACTGACATTTCTCTGCTTCACTGCAGAGAACCATAACACTCAACTCATTTAGAAATTTTAATTCATGTCCCTAAACCTTCTTAAAAAGTATAGAAATGCTTTAATGTTTCATATTTTTTTTCCCCTGCAACGATTGTTGTTTATATTACAGCTCAGACAGGCTTTGGAAAGCTGTCTCTGTCCCTGGGAATGGGTGGGCACAAAAGATGTGGTGCATAGGCTCCCTCTGAGCACGCCAGGGTGGCTGTGTCTGCTCCCTGGAAGTTGCCCATTTCCTGGAAGCTGCCCATTCCCTGGAAGCTGCCCGTTCGCTGGAATTGCCCTGGGCAGCACGCAGGGCCCTGGGCTGTGCCGAGTTCAGGGGGGAGCCTTTGAGTGCAGGGATTAAGCAACTGCAGGGGCAGTTTTCAGCTTAAACCCCAGAAGCTGTGGGTAAAACGGGCTGGCCACAGGCTCATCAGTCATTGCCACAGTTAGTAAAGTCTGTGGCTGTGTGGCCGGCCATCCGGCCATCCATCCATCCATCCATCCATCCATCCACCCATCCCTCCCTCCCTCCCTCCACGTGGCTGCACGGGCAGTGTCCCCCCAAAGCTCGGGGCACAGCGCTCCCGGGATCTGTGTCCCCTCCAGTGCTGCTAGAGCCCTTTCCCCCTCAAGGCCTCCCCGAGGAGCGCCATTACCTCTGTGGCGAGTTGATGGGCACCACCTGCGCGGTGTCGGGTTTCCCACAGCTGTGGGAGGGTTTCAGCAGCCCCAGGTTCCCACAGAGGCCCTGGGTGGTTCCGCTGTTCCGGGGCTGAGACCTCAGATGAGGAACTGCTCCCCACAGAAGTTTTGGTGAGGTGTTAAAGTAGGGCAAAGAAGGCAGAACTTCGAGCTGGAGTTCCCTCTCTTCAGGATCACTCAAGTAAATCACTTCCTCAGCCTGGGAAAACACCGACAGTCCTTAATAAGGGTCAGCTAATGGTAAGGAGTGAAAGGAGTGAGCGAGTGTTAATTTTGTATAAGCACACCTCTTACCATTTTAAGTTATGAATTTAAATGCATGCAAATCCATCTAATGCATTAAATTGATAAGTTTTGGAGTCTGAGTTTCAGAAATAACTCTGTCATGGAAATTAAATGGGATTCAGAGACAGTTTTCCTCTCCTGTAGCTATAGCTAAAGACTTTTTTTTTAACTATCGCTGTCATTCTCCTATTAGCTAAAAAACCCAGCCTGAAACCCAACAAAATAATTCCTGTCCTTAGAAGCAAGATAAACCTCCATGTAAATAAATACTTTCAGAAACCTCTGCTAAATGTTATCAAGTTAAAACTTGAGAAATAGAGCTGTCAATGCAGTAATCTTGATTGCAAAATTATGTAGTCTTCGCTGGTTTAAATGCTGGAGATTTGCTGTCTACCTTGCATTTTTGAGTTGAAAGATAACACTTCTTTCCTTTTCTCTCCAGCTTGCAAGGAAGTTCACAATTTCTTTAAAACTTTGCTGCTTCCCTTTTTATTCCCCCCAGAATAAAGCATAGCTTTCAGTTGGTAGAAATACTGAGAGAAAATCAGACATAATTTTTTTTAAGAAGAAATTGAGGTAATGCTTATTAATTTTGAGTATTGAAGAGTTTTCTGATAATTTGCTTGCCAGAATTTCATAGCTGAAGTATCTGAAAGGGATGGTAGCATTTCCATGTGGGCAATCAGATTATGAATTTGAACAACTATTTCAGCTCCTTTCAAAGCAGCCTTGCACTGTCTCAGGTTGCACATATTGCAAGTAAGTTGTCAGAAAGTTCTCACTGAATGTAGGATGTGGAGGCCTGTAGTAGTTCAGTACTTTGCATTTTAATTCTTAGATGATCTAACCTGTTTTAACTGGATTTAGCCTCTCGAGTTTGTCTTGTTCTGTTTAAGCACTCCAGGGAACGTCAGGGTGATTCTGCCTGCAGGTAAAATATCTGGAGTAGCTTACTGTCCCCACTGTCAGGAATATCTTCAGTTTGTTCTGCCCAGTAACCTTGAACAAAGCAGGGCAGCTCAGAGTGACATTACTTTGTGTTCTCATCAGGACCTCATGGTCTTTCTTCTCCAGGCAGCGCTGAAAACACCTCACCCTCAACATCCTCTGTGTACTTCTTAAAAATGTCACAGCTTTACTCTGAGAGAAGGAATCAGGGACAATTGTCCTTGAATTTGCTTCAGGCCTTTTTCCAATTAGAAAAACAAGATGGGGTAAGGACTTAATCTGGGTGCTAAATCAAAAGCAGTTTGTACCTAGAAGTCGTGCAAGGGGAGAAACAAAGCACCTGTCAGTAACTCAGAACAATGGAGCCACTGAAAATCTTCAGAGCAGGATGAGCAGGAGGAATGGCCATGTTTTCCTAAGTTACTCCATGGGAAAGGCTTAAGTTGTGATTGATGAGATGCCGGAGGAACACTAACAGTATCAGTCAGCTGGCATTTTGTGACTGCTGAGAGCAGCTGCTGAGACAGCCCAGGACTACACCCCAGGGAGGCTGGCTCTGGGTGGAAGTGTGCTTTCATCCTGTTTAATTCAGCCATGGCCTCGGTGCTTTCATTTCAGAGCCTTGAAAAGAAACACTTTGTGCTTCCCCTGCCAATGCTCACGTTGGTGCAAATGGCACAGACAGTGGGAGTGAAAAAGACCAGACATTTGCTGCCCCTTGGAAAAAGGAGCCCTTAGCCTGCCCTCTGAGCTTAATTTAGCAGAGAATTCCTTAAAGAACTGTCCAGAATGTGCCAGAAAGAAGAAAAGGTACAACCAAGACCTGATCTGCTCATCTGCAGAATTAATTTAATTACAGTTTTGTTTTGCTTATATAATTTTCTTCTTACTCCCCACCTGTCAGAGCCTGTTCTCTTCAAGGGGTGTCTGACGAGAAAAAGGTGTGAATAGGATACAGCTGAAAGCTGTTGAGCTCTTGGGACTTCTGGGAACAGACTCTGTTTCAAAGCCTCCGTATCTCCTTGCTGCTGGACTTGCCTCCAGCTCTCTGAGAGGAGAGAGGGAAGGTGGCCAGGAAGGCTCAAAGCAGGGCAGAAGCAGAGGCAGGAGGGGGCCTGGCTGGCTGCACTGCCGGGTGGGTCTCACGCTTCCCCGTGAGCTCCAAGAGAAGGGCAGCGAGCCCAGTGCAGGTCGATTCACCCACCTTTAGAGATTCCCTGGGGAAGAAAATACAAATCCTGCTGGTTCTGCCACTGCTGGCTGGTGAAGAAAGTGGCCAGAGCTTCTGGCAGTAGAGATGTCCACTTGGGCCAGATCCAGCTGTGACAGCCTGAGGGAAAGACACCACCAAAAGCTGCCCTGATCTTGGATTGCAGGGTTACCAGAAGGTTGCTCGAGGTAAATTAACTTCGTAATTTGATAACTGCTTTAATTAGTTTTCTAATTGTGCTTATGCATCCTTTCCCCCTATTCCTAAAATAATGAAGATGTTTCTGTGCCCAGGATGTGATATTTGGACACATGTTCTGCTGCTCACTTACCCAAATCCTATTTGCTTTTCCTTGCCTTTCAAACAAGCCCATTCTCTAGGTGGTTGTATCCAAGCACAGCCTTTGCTCCTCAGGTGTCTGAAGCCAAAGCAGTGCTCAGGTGGTCCTGGTTTTCCTCTTGCAGTTACTCTGCTCACCTGCAGAGCCTGATGCAGAGTCTCCCGCTCTGATCATTAACAGTCCTCCCTTTCCCTCCTCACGTCATCCACACAGTTTTCCTGGCTCTTCATCCAATCCATATTTATACTTGATGGCCATGAACTTTATTTATAAAGTTATCTCCAAATCAGGCAGGTTATCAGGAAAACTAAAGCTGTTTTTATCTTTGTCTCCTTGCTCCCCAGCACTTGCGCTGCCTGGAAGTAAAAATGTATCCTGGAAAAAGTAAAAAAGTATCCTGATCTTAAAGTAAAATATTAGTGAAAATTTATAGTTAGCCCAGGGAAAATGAGCTCTTTCTTGCTTCAGGGGCCTTCCCAGAAACGGCAGCAGTGTTGTGCTTGAAATGCTCACACCAAATACGTCCCTTTGAGGTGCCATAACTGGTTAAGATTTCACAAGGTTTCCACTGCAGCTGATGCTCTGCAGTTCCAAGTGTCCCCATGGACGACCTCTGCCCTGGCAGTGGCTGAAGGATTTTCCCCAGGATCATGGTTTGTGTGTGCTCCCATCCCTCTGTGGCTCAGCAGAGCTGTTTTGCTGTGTTGGTGTGTCAGCTCTGGCAGTTGGATGTGTTTCTGTTTGCCATCCAGGCACTGTTATCCTTCTACAGTGTATTTACATTCTGTGTACCAGGGAGCACAAAGGAAATCTGGTGATAGATTTGTTAATTGTTGGTACATAATGGTATCTTTTGGAGAACAGCACCTGGCCAGGCTGGAATGTGCTGCCAGTTGGCACTTTGGGGATACCTTAAAGTCCAGACAAAAGCTCCCTGTGATGCAGCTGTGTCACACCACTCTCACTCTGCAGTGCACAGAACAGGCTCTCTGCAGCATCTGAAGGGCAAACAAAGGGGAAGGAGCCTTGATTGGTGAGCCTTGATTGTATTACACAGGGATCAGAGCAGATAAAACACAGTCTAGTGCACTGTTTGTAAAATAAAGATTCCAATTACACAAGGTGGTGCTGCATCTGTGCCTCCCTGACAGCTGTGAGGAGAATGAAAACCGCAGCTCTCGTTACATTAAGATATTAATAATTAATTCTTCCTTGGAATTCTGCGTGCTTAGGCTCTGTACAGAAGACTGGTTTGGGTTATGGCTGAAATTTTTACAACTTCCCCCTCCTAATTTTCAAAGGACACAAGTATTCAGAGTCTGCAGTGATGGGTGCAGAGAGCTCAAACAAGCTCAGGGACAGAGGGTGACATGAGGTCCAGCTGGGGAAGGGGTGTGGGACCCTCCTGAGCCAGTGTGGGACCCTCCTGAGCCAGTGTGGGCTGCTTTGCCCTTGGTGGGGTCATGCAGGGGACAGGTCCAGCTGCTGGTGTGGCTGCAGCTCCTGCCTGACAGCAGGGCTGGTACCGTGGGGCTGGAGGTCACCTGAACCCCCAGGAGCTCGGTAGCTTGGCTCTTCCCTTGTGCCATCTCCCATGGAATTTCCTGAACAAAAAGGGAGTCTGGGCCTGGGTTGTTGCTTTGAGGAAGAGCATCCAAGTCTCGGTGTTTCTGAGGATTGTTTTGGGAAATGAGCTGCACGTAAAAGAAAATATTCTTCAGCTGAGACGGGACTTAACTCGGGCATCTGAGGTGCTCGCTGGGACCAGCGGGATGTGGAGGGGGCTTGGAGGGGGTTCAGCTCCCACTCCTGCCCTGGGACACACCGGCTGCCAGGCTGAGCCCCCTCCCAGCCCTGCTCCTGCCCTCGGAGTGAGCTGGGACCTGAAATGGGACCTGCTGCTGGCCTGGCCCTCTGAACAGGGCACTGCTGAGTGTCCCCCTCCACGGGCTCCTGCACACCCTGACATGGGGCTGCTGAATTCCACCATTCCTGCACACCCAGCGTGCCCCAGCCATGGGGTACCTGCAGTGCTGCCCGTGGAGCAGAGCCATGGAGAGCTGCCTGTCTTTGAGGAATGAATGCCTTTATTAGCTGGCTGTGATCTGTTGGCGAATTAGGCCACGTCAAATGTGCCTGCAGCCTCCTGCTGAGGGGAGGATGCTCCTCAGATCCCCAGCACACCTTGGAGGTGTTTGCACATTACAGAGTGTTTGCAGTCTATTTGTCCTGCCTTTGATCGTGTCCTTGCTGAGTGTATTCTACTTGCATGCCCTTCCCTCTCTTGGCATTGATCTTTTTTATAGTCTTTTATAACAACTTGGGTTTAAATTCTCTTAGAGTTCTCTAATTAGTGTTCTTTTCTTCCACTGCTGAGGCACAGCCTGGGCCTGTTGTACCAGCTGATAGTGTGGCTCAACACTCACTAATATGAGGATGGGAGCATTATGTAGTGCATTATACGTACTGCTTGTTAAATCTGGCATTTTACGCGTGTTTATGGGGAGTGTAGTAATACAATAAAAGGGATATCTGGAAGGCATATTTTTGATGCCTCAGATTTCAATCATGCAAGCTGATTTTGCTTATTCATCATAGCAGGGGATAGAATTAGACTTGATGCTAAAATTTAAATGCAGGGAAAACCTGAATTTTAGGCAAGGTGTATTATCCCAGCTGGCAAAAATCTGTTGGCCTGTGAGGGGTTTGCTCCGCTGGCTATGCCCCAGTGAAGGTGTGCTCTGCCCATGGCTCTGTCACAAGCCACGTCTCTGCATTTTTGGGCATGTCTCCTGCCTGGGCTGGCTGTGTGGGAGTGGGATTGGCTCCCATGCCTGCTGCCAGGAACAGAGTGGCCGTGTGCTGTGCTTGCCAGAGATTTACAATGAATACACCAAATATCTCCCCTCAAGCTGTGCTAGGAGACTGTGTATGTTTAGACACATGCTGGATAACAGTACACCATCCTATGAACGCTTCCAAGTTCTGCAAAATATCCCCTCGGCTTCCATTTCTGTTCCTGGAGAAGTTACCAGATGCTTCGTTATTGTTTTGCAAAACAGGCTGCATATTACCCATATGTTTTCCCCCTTGTTTTTCAGGAGGCAAACTAAACGTTGGTGCCTGTTTCAAGTACTCATTAAATATTTTAGATAGGTTAGGAGTGAAGTGCAGGAGATGTTCAGAGCACAGAGCTGACAGGAAATCCGTGCAGTGGGGCATCCTGGCCGTGGCAGGCTGGAGTGGAGCTCCTGGGTGGCACAGGCTTAATGGGAAAGGATTAATAACCTTCATACACTTGCAAGAAAGGGAATATTTCAGGGTGGTAGCCAGGCCTCCTGGTGAGAGGTGGTGAGAGGTTTTTTTGATCCTTTAATCTCCTTTTTGAAGAAAAGTAGATGAGTTTCTGCCGCTGGGTCTAGGAGGGTTATCAGCAGCCACAGCGGTGGTGCAGGAGCAAGGGGGAGGCTGGGGCAGGCTGCAGGTCTTAAAGCCAGGCAAAAAAGGGAGAGGGGCTGTTCTCTGGGGCTGCTGGAGCACAGGGGGACTGAGGTGAACGACACTTAATTGCAGGCCTTTGTTTTATGTTCTGCCACTTGACAGAGGCCCCTTTAAGGGCATAAAGCTGTAGCTGCAAAAATTCCTGTAAAAATGGGAATTCTGGGACTAAGGCAGCATTCTGATAGTGCAGCTATTCAGGTGAGTTTAGGTCTGCCCAGGAAACGAAGACATGTCTGAAAGTGTTTATAAATTAAGTACAGGTCCCAGAGTAAATATTAGTCAGAAGCAGGGGATAGATTCCCGTGAATAGTGCCTTACTTCCCAAGTATTCCCGTGGGTGCTGATGCAGCTGTGCTGGTACTTAGTGATCTGAAGGCATTCAGATGGAAACTGGCAGATATCCATGTTTTGCTCTGTTGAATTTTCAGGAAGAAACTACTGTTACAAAGTTTCTGATAAATATTTTGCTGTGTAAAACTCAGCCAAATGGTGCATAACTCACCACACTTCCCCCTCATCAAACTCCCCGGTAATTTCTACACTATTTCATCTTGATTTTGTAAATGGCTTTTTGTTAAACTGCTTTGGGGAAGGGGGAAGACGTTGCCATTTTTTAATATGTCTTTTTGCACCTCTTCATCTAATGCAACACTGTAATAAAAAGTTTGCCTAGCAACCCGTGAATCCACTAAGGATTACAGAAAAACTTATTAACGTCACTTATTGACACAACCTTGACAATTCAGCTGTCAAAAGGTTGACACTTCAATGGGTGACAAGTGCAAGAGATTATTAATAGTGTAATTTCTGATGTGTTTCATGTCAGAGTAGAAATATCAATTGCTTAGGAGCTAAAGTTTGGCTGCTGGGAGAGCAGCTGAAGGGACCAGAAGGAAACAGAGACCGCAGGTTGGCCATAGGTACTTAATGTCCCTGATTTGCTGAAAGGTGAGAGAAGGGCTCATCCAGAGTGGGCTTTCTTTGGAGCAAAGAAAGTTTTCTGTGAGAAAACTGGAAGTGTTCCTGCTACCTCACAGGGGTCTATAGCTGGGAGGGAAAAGGTCTGAGATCTGGTGGCTTCTCTGCCTTCAGAAGCCTCCAGACATTTCTGCTTGCAGCTTGATTTGGAAAGGAAGGACCTTTCTCCAGAATACTTGAGTGACGTCCTTAGTGATGCTCCATGGCTTTGGCTCCAGCTGTCTGTGCTATTTTACTGCAAAGTGCCATAGATTTTTATTTTACTTGAACTCTACCCTGACCACTACCTGCTGCTTTGCAGATGGCAGCACAGCCACCTGTATGAAGTCACCCTGCTTTGCTTGCAGGCAGACTCCGTGTCCCTGTGGAAGGTGAGCTCTGGTGCTGCTCCGTGGCCACAGCTGCCTCTCCACGGGCAGCAGCTGCTGTAGTTGGCACTGTGTGCCTGCACCTCCCTCCTGTACCTGCTGCAAAAATGCTCCTGCTCCAGCTGGACACAAATGAGACGGGAACAGGAAGGTGAGGAGCCCTGCTCTGACACTGAATTTCTGGGAGCAGGAGCTGTGACCAGAATGCAGCTCCAAGGATGTGTCCCCGTCTCTGGGGCTGTGCTGCCTGCTCTGTGGGGGGATAAAGCTGATGAAAATTCTGGCTGCTGGCTGCCCAAACTGGGGGGCTCTGCTCTGCCTGTCCTGCCACAGGGGAGGTTTGCAGTTTGAGCTGTGACAAATGCTCTGGGTGTTTTTTTGTGGTGTTCTCGCTCTGGTTCCGGGGCCTTTGGCAGCCCAGCCCTGTGAGCAGCTGTGGCTCACCCTGGCCAGCCAGAACCCAAACCCAGCAGCCCTGGGCTCCTCCCGTGTGTGTGAGTTAGGGGTGCTCAGAACTGCATGGCCTCAGCAGAGCTACGCCAGTCATCCCCCGAGGCTGGGTCTGTTCCCCTTCTGGAGGCCAATGCTAATCAGGCATGACTTGGAAAATTAGTTATAAAAATAGAGGTTTGTAGTGGCTGTGCTGTGCAGGTCTGCAAGGGAAGTTGCACACGTGCCAGGACAGTGCACAGACAGTAAATCTCTGCCCTGTGTTGCATATAAAATAAGCTGTTTAATTACAAGCTACTAAGACTTTACAAGCAAGTGAATCTGATTCAGGCACATCATAACTTGCATGAAAATAATGCCTGTACTTCAACAGATGAGCATATAAATGAAAATGTTAAAAATAAAATACTTTATTTCATCCTTAATTTGTGGTGGTTCAAGGCAATAACTGTCATAGACAAATTAATATGCTTTATTAGGAAATCAACATGTTGGAGACGTAGCCTAATCTGTTCTGCAAGGGAATCATGCCAGCATGTAATGACAATACATAATGTATACAATTCCTATCGACTTTTTGTCTGCTTAGCAGCTTGAATGAGTAGTAGCTTCTAAACTGGTGAATGCACAAGTCTTGCAGAACTCCTGAAGTCTTTGAATCTAAGAGACAGCAGGTTGGAAAACATATAGTTGCTAAAGCATAGTTAATAACAAGTTTTAGCTGAACAGGAAAATGCCATGGGGATGTTAATCATTAAATACGCTGAAAGTGTTATTTACATACCTGCTCATGAATTTGTTCAATGTTTACACAAGACACCTCTCAGTGTCTCACAAGCCAGGAGATCCTGGTTCTTCCCAATTATCCACAGCTTGTTAGACCTTCAAACAGTGCACAATAAACACAGGAAGCTCCATTTCACAAATAACTAAGTGTGCAATAGTCAATTAATGCTGTGGTCCTGGTCTGCAGTCCATGGATGCTCTTCTGTGTAGTGCTGTGGCACGAGGCTTTAAGGTCTTGTTTTGCATTTGTATTTTAAAAAATGCTACTCCTGATGGCTGCTCTGCACAATTGAAGTAGCTTTTTTAAGTAAAAGTGGAGAAAATTGATTAGAACAGCTAGACTGTGGTTAAAGAAATAGTCATAAGTTCCCTGTTAATCGATGAAGAATTCTGTACAGCAGTAATGAATTCCGATATTTTTCCCTGTATTTAAAGTGTCTGGCAACAGGCCAGAGGTACTGGGGCTGTGGGTTACAGTCTGTTTGGAAACAGCAAACAGGATTGTAACTGCATGATACCAATTGGCTTCCAGCATTTACAAAAAAATGGATTTATGGCTTCGGCTCTGAGGGAATTAGTAATACTTACCTCTACTTTTTTTATGCTCTAACAGCTGGTTTGAAGTGTTGGCTGGGTTTGATCACTGGCATTCTGCAGGAGGGAGAGGTGGGTGATAAAAAGCAAAGCAGGCAACAGTCGCCTCCCCCAGAGGTGTTTATGAGCTCCTTCTGAAAGGGGGACTGTAATTCACTGTGCTGGGCTGACTGTACCTGTGTGACTCTTTGATAAAGACGTGTCTGTACACTTTGTCTGGCAGGGCCTGGAGTGCCTTCTGTGAAAAAGCTCCTGGAGAGCAACCCAAGAAGCAAGTACTTGCCTGCATTTTGTGGCTGTGTATACTTGGGTAGGGGTAAAAAGGCAACACTCTGCCGTTTGGACAGTAAATGTCCCATTTCCCACCTGCTCTGAGCTTGCACTGCCTGACACCTCACAGGCAGAGCCGTGTCCCTTCCCCACGGGAGTGCCTGGGTTACGTTGTACAGCAAATTGCAATTTCTCTGTGGTTTGTAGTCGTTCTTCCATTTCTTTGGACCTGCTTGGTGAACCTACCTGTGCTTGGCTGGGGTTTGTGCAGTCACGATGCCTCCCCTGTTAGCCACGAGTCCCCAGAGGGGACACCACAGCGACTGCAGGGGGCTGTTGTGGCTCCTGGGCTGCCCCTCCATGGGGACAGGTTTGCTTTGCACTCCAAATCAGTGGTGACAGCCCTGGGGAGTGGAAACACCCCAAATGTCCTCATCCACCCCCTTGTCCTTTCCCTCGCTCCTGGGAGTTTGGAGCAAAAACTGACCCAGGGAAAAGCGTATGGGAACCAGCTTCCAAAAAACCCCTCCTCCTTTGGTCTGGGTTTCAGTGGAAGGAAATATCTGTATTTCAGAAGAAAATAGAGGAGACTCATCTTACTCTGTGGCCAACTGGAGCTGCAGAATTTTGCAGAGCTCTTTGATGAAGAAAGAGTGCAAGACAGCCATCTGGTCCCTGCCCATCAGCATTCACAGGCCTCCCAGCAATTTGCATTCTTCGTTTGCTGTGGAATGAGTGCTGTTTCCAAGACACAGGGGAGTCTAGAGAGACTTGTGAAGAGACCATTTTATTCCTTGTGATACCATTTATTAGGGAGATAATTAAAAATTCACCACAAATGTGCTTTAATTAATACATCAAGATGAGAATGTAAAGCCCTTAGGGTGAAGAAGAAACTTCACCTTTAAATATAAAATGTACCTCACTTGCTTTAAAGTAGACCTTTGAGAATGGCAGTTTTACTTATCTAAGCTTTTTAGAAAGTTGAAATCTCTTTGTACATGTAGATAATGGTTTCAGCTGCTTTTTTGTAGGCAAGGAAATAACAGCGGGTATTGAAGTGGAATACTGGTATTTTCATAGCTGGGAAATTATCTGTTTTACACTTTTGGTAGATAAATTATCTGAGTAATTGTAGGAGAAATTCAGACTTCATGTGTAATATAAAACACCGAAGAGAGCTTTTAAGGAGAAGAATGCTTTTCAAACTTTATTTTGTGGAGGCTGGAGAAAAGGGAAAATACTTAAATAAGTGCCTTATACATAAGAAGCCATATTATTGAAAAAAACACAATAGTGTTATAAATTAATTCCCCAAGTTCTTTCTCCTGAGATCTCGCTCAGTACCTCAGCATTTAACATGTGCCTCCTCAGACTGGCTGCTGTGCTCTTTGGGTTTAATAGAAACTGTGTTGATGTTAAACCTACCTAAATATTCCCACAAACTGCCTGGAAACACGAAGAGAACAGGATGCCTTGGCACAGATGGCACAATGTTCTGGTGGGTTTTGTGGGTGCCTGAGAGAAACCTCTGGGGAATAATGGAAGAGCTGTTATACAGAACTTTTGGAAAACTATACCTGGAGAGAGGGGGAGAGAGAGAGAACGACTTTTTTGAATATCTTAGAATCATAAAATAGTGTGTTGGAAGCAACCTCAAGGATCATCTGCTCCAGCCTTTCATGGCAAACCCCAATCATGGGGATCAAATTATGTTAGACATGGTTGTTATATGCAAAGGGAAATACAGACATTGAATATATTTTGCTTTTCTGGACTTGTGTAGCTGCATTGGACTACTGGATAGTCAAATTTTAAAGAAACTTGAGAAAGTTATGATTGTAGAAGCAAAAAGAGAAAACTGAAGGTATTTTGGGTTTATGTGTGGCTTTGCCATACACGTGTAAAAACCAAAGGGCACTACCACCTATTGCAGATACAAACCTATATTTTAGCACTGACTGGGTGTTACAAGCACAAGTAGGTGTGTGAACTTTTCTTTAGGCTTTTCCTGCATTTAGCTTGGCATCCAACTATTGGGAATTGAACTGTTAGTAAATAGGGCATCCTTCTGTTCTTCAAAGCATAACCAGTCCAGGACTATGTGGAATTGTTTGGTTACAACAAATTAATTACCTCCTCCTGCCCTCAGTGTTTCCAATAATTTATCTCTCTTCTCTCTGAAGTTTCTCTCTGGGTTGAATTATCTCAAGTCTCAATGACTGAACTCCAGTTGACTATTTCAGGGTTGATGTTAAAAAGCCAGCCCAAAGAGTGCTGTGAAGCTGTTGTGCACGCAGCCTTAGCAGCAGGTGAGGTGTTATTCAGCTGGAGCATTGAAAATATCCTTTATTCCTGCAGACTGACGTGGGCTTGGCCATGGGTTTTAACACAGATTCTGGGTAGCCCAGTGTGAGATTTTTTTCTCTCTTTTGTTTTGCTAGAACTGGACTCCAAGCATAAACTGGTGCATCCTTTCTCCTTTAGATCTGCATTTGGCAGCTGCTGGGGAGCTGCTTTTAACCTCCATCTGTTGTCAACTGGTGCTGTTACCTCCAGACTTTAGGTGAGTTATATTTAAAAGTGTTTCTAAATGTTTGGCCTTCAGAATACTTACTTTTTGTTCCCTATTATGCATTGTTCTGGTAAGAAAAAATAGTATATATGTCAGGAATGTTTGATTTCTACCTCAATTCTGATATAAAGTTTATTCTTTTGTGACACCAGTAATTGGTCTGCAAGTCACTGTTGGGGTGTAATTCCTAACAGCAAGGGAGGAGCTCAGGGTGCTTTTATGAACACCTTGGTTCCAGGGAGAAGTATGTGTGTAATTAAAGCCAATGTTGCTTAGAGAATGCTCAGACTCCCCCATCCTGCAGTCCTCAGGTGGCCTCAAACACCTGTCCCAGCTTGGCAAGGGAGCCAAAATGAAGATCATTCACAGGCCTGGGAGAGTTTTGTAAGCAGAGCCAGCCAGTGTGTTCCTGCTTTAGCAGTGGTGAAATGAAAATAACTGGTAGTTTGATTTTACATATGGAAGGGTTTGCTCAGCTCACACTCCATGTCCAGTCCTCTTGGGCCGTGCTGCAGAGGATACAATTTTTTAGCAATGAAATCCAGAAATCTTTAGAGGCACCAAAAGTCCCCATTCTTTACTTTTGCAATTGAAATGAAGAAAGGCTGATGCTCTCATGTCTGCAGCAAATTAGAGATAAGGAAAGAAACTTCATGGGGTTCTTATAAATGCTTTTGACTCTTGTTTTCAAAGTTAAGAATTTACAGCATATTCTTATTAGATACAAGGATAGAGCTGATGAATTACTTTTTAGATCAGAGAAGAATGCTGATAAGTTGGATTTGGTATTGTAGCTGTCGTTGTGGTAGAAAACATTATCTCTACTGGAAATACATTTTGAAGAGCCTTGTTTGCCTTTCTGAATGTCACCCAGATGATGAGAAGGTGCGTTCAGACGATCAGGATGGATTGCTCTACTCGCAGATCCTCAGGCTCTGCGCTGTCGTGGGTGGGTGTCTCAGGAGGGCCCGGTGCTGTCGTTGAGCAGCCCAAGCACATGAGTGCACTATACCAGTCCTTCGTGTTCCTCCTGACCCAGATGCCAGCCTGGAGCTGCTCTCCTTTTCTCTCGGTGTAGCCGGGACTGTTCTGGCCCCGGGAGGACAAGCAGGAGTGCAGCAGAGGCTGTGCTGGGCAGCTCTGCTCTGCCAGCCCCACCCCAGCTCTGAGCGTGCTGGTCATTCCAAAAGGGATTTTCCCCAAATTCTACCCCACTAAGGGTGCCTTCAGGGCAGACAGGGTCAGAATACAGACTCATTTCTCCCAGAGTCTCATTTTCCTCTTGTCTTGCAGACTTGCTGCACACGGAGTGTGACACTTCTGTTGATCATCAATCCTGAGCCATTTCTGGGGCAATGTGTGCAGAGCAAAGGGGGCTGATTCAAGTATGGGTCTGTGCCTGTCAAAAACCTTGTGGTGTAATCATGGAGTGTCACCTGGGGTTTTTAAACATGATAAATGGCACAACCCAATAAGTACAGAAGAAGAATGATTTGTGTTTTGTGCTTTCAATGTGCTGCAGAGAGAGGATGAGCTGTGCAGCAGGAGAGTCCTTTGCAGCACAGGGGGCAAATGTCAGTGATTCCTGCAGACCACTCAGCACATCCTCCCAGGGTGTCACTGCTTTAACTGAGGGAGAACTGTTCCCTGCAGGACCGTTTCTGAAGGAGAGTGTTTGCCATGGTTGCCAGAGGCTGTGGCAGGAAGTGGCCGTGTGACAGTGGATGGGGTTTGGTGAGAGCCAGCTTGGCTTCGGGGTGGGTTTGATGACTCAGTTGCTAAAAAGGCTCCGTCTGTCATGATTAGTGTTGGGGCAAGTCTTGAGGATTGAAAGGATTGTTCGGGTTCAGAATTTGCAGCCCCTCCCTGCTGCCCCCCTGACTGTAGGCATGTAAGGATTTCTGTCTCTGACAGCTCATTAAACTTAGTTCAATATGTATGTTGTAATCCGTGGAAAAAAAATAATCATCTTCTCTACTGGCTGGAAAGAGCTGTTGCAGTTTAAAAATATTAAATAATTAACCTTTAGTCCTTAGAAATAAGAAGTTTCAAAATTACTTTAGTGCCTCAAATTTCAACAGAGGGCAGTGTGACATTGCTGTTTGCATCTCCGGAGCATTTTCTCTTGTGATGATTTATGTGAAGACTCTTCCACTCAGTGTCCTCATTAAGCTTATTATAGGAGTAATAGCATTGCTGAAAGCACAGGGAAGATGTAAACCAGAAGAGATTTTTACAATGGCTCGATGTGATAAAGGCAGGATAAACAGGAGAACACTTTAAGGTAATGGATGGAGTCAATTACAGCAGCATGCCAGGGTCCAGGATAGCAAACAGGGTTCTGCAGTGAGCCACGGGGAGAGGTTATGGTTATGGATCAGCTCCGAGCTGGGGAATATTTCACGGGGTTTGTTTGGAGTGCAGAGCTCAGCCAGAAGGCTGCAGGCCATAGATCGTGGTTCCATCGAGCTGTGCTGCTCTCCCATTAGCTGGGTGTCCCAGAGGGCTCTGCTCTCCCGAGCAACAGACAGCTCTGCCAGCAGCAGCTGATTGAGGTGGTCCCCCCAAGGATGCTGCATGGCTCCTGGCAGCATCACCTGCCTAACAGGTCGCTCCAGACTGCTCTCCTACAGCTGGTGCTGGTAACAGTGCCTGGGAAGAAGCATTTCAGCAAGAGGAGACCAGAACGGGGCTTTCTGGGTCGGTGAGTTCAATCTCCTGCTATCACAGAAAGCTGTATCGTATAATCCTCTTCAGGAATTTATCACACTTGACTTTAGAGCAGGCATTGCCTTTCTCCAGAGGTGGCCTAACTCAGAGAAAATACAGGAGCCCAACCTCCTCCTCTGTTCATCTTCTCCAGCGTTCTGCTGGTGGAGACCCAACTGCAAAATACCCAACAGGAAGTGTAACTGTTTCATCTGTTAAATGAAACAAACCCAAACAATAACTCTTCCATTGGGATTTTTTGCATAAGGAAAATAATAAGTATTTGTGTACACCCTGTAGGAACGTCATGTTTTGTACTCTGCCTGCAAGCTCTACAGCAGCAGTTAATTAACAAACACAATTCCCAGAGCCCTGTTGACATTAATCATTGTTGCTGGTGCACAAACACAGATGTTTTGGCATGAAAAGGTGCTTTGGTAGTTGAAGTTCTTGCTGTTGCTAAACTTTACAGCAGTGCTCATTTAAGCTCAGTTTAACAGGTAAGGAGAGAACTGATGGTTATAAATGGGTGAGAGCAAAGCATCATGGAGAAAGGTGGCTGCTGTGAGCACCAAGGCTGAAATATTTGGATGTTACTTTGGTAGCAGCAAGTATTAAATTAAGCAGGGAGTTGTGGTTTGCTAACATGAGACATAAACATGCAGAAATCCTTTTAATTCTACATTGGAGGTGAGGGAATCCCCATCCCTGGAGGTGTTCAAGGAACACCTGGACATGACACTCAGTGCTCTGGGCTGGGTGACGAGGTGGGCATTGGTCACTGGATGGTCTTGGGTGTCGTTTCCAGCCTTAATGATTGTGTGATTTGAAAGTTCTTGAACTTGGTGTTAGAGCTTGGTGTGAGAGCAAAGACTTGCCCCAAAGTTGGTTTATTGTCATCGTGTTCTTCATGACTCATGAGTTCTGTCTAAATAAAGCTACAGTGTGCATCACTCAATTACAGTGTATCAGCAGAGGGAAAATGCAGTGCTAAGCAGGAGGAGAAAGAAACGAAACTGGCATTTTAAATGTGCCTTAAACTCACTGTCCTCTGAAACGGAACTGCATAGTGCATGTGTGTCCTCCTGAACCCCTGGAAGAAAGATGGGAAAGAACTTGTCACCATTTCAGTAGGAATCAGCTTGTAAAGCAGGGCTGGAGCCGAAATCGGGAACCCAAATGAGAGGGCTAGGAAAACATGTGAATAGAGAAAACGAGGAAAAAATAATTTCAAGAGACTACTTTATGATAGAAAAAATGAAGATAAGCAGTTTTTAACTGGCTTTATTGAAAACGAAGCCTATATTTAGCCTAGATGGCTGGAATGGCTTTGAAGGGAGATGCCCTACAGGCAGTTCGGATGCAGGTTCCGCCGCTGGCAGCGCGGTGGATGCTGCGTGTGGCTGCACTGTCCCGGTCCCCAGCCCCCGTGCCTGTTGCGGGGATCGCAGCGATTCCAGGGGGAATGCACACGCCCTTTCCCCGCCCGGGATTCCGAAGCGGCCGCGCGTTGCTGCGAGAGCATTTCCTCGGAGCGGGGGCCCGGCCGGAGCGTTGCGGTGCCGCCGTGCCTGGGCAGCAGCGCTCCCGTCCCGTCCCGCCCGGCGCTGCCCGCAGCCCGCGGCTCTGCCGCAGCTCCCGCTCCCGGCCGTGCTCTGAAGGCGGTTCCGAGCAGGGCAGCGCAGCCAGCCCCGCTCCCGGCCGTGCTCTGAAGGCGGTTCCGAGCAGGGCAGCGCAGCCAGCCCCGCTCC
>VZRO01005397.1:184749-210600 GCA_013397915.1 Daphoenositta chrysoptera
GGCTCGCGGACATTTTTTCTTGACAAAACGCCTGTTGAATCAGAATTTACACTGTGGTTGGACTTCAGTGGTGTGTTTGGTTGGTTTTGCCCTGTGGCTGAGGGGCAGGAGCCCCACCCGGGAGTGGCCCTCGGGAGGGCTGTGCTGGGTGACAGGAGGTGTTCGCGGTCACCGTGCTGTGACACTGCCGTGTGCTGCCTCTGGCTCTGCGCTGCCCGGACTGGGGGCACAGCCGGGCATCCCGGCCAGGGCCAGTCCCGGGGCTTCAGGCACCAGCTCCGTGTGAACAAAGCACCTTCTGAAGGCACGACAGAAGCAGTGTCTGCCTGCATATTGAGCAGAAGGAGGACAAGCTATTATTAAATGATTGGAGTGAGGAAGAACACTTCTTTCCACCCTTAGGCTAATATTAAATATTCTCAAGGTCAACTGTAAGAGAATATAGAGAAAGACAAGAAGCATAGGTGCTGTCAGTTGTATTTTCTGTTTTCATTTAACTGTAGCCTTAAAATTGGAATTATTTATAGCCGTGATGCAGCTCCCTGTGACCCTGCTTCCTCCAGCTCAGGAGTTCCTCTTGTTTGTGCTCAGAAAAGAAGCTGCAAGTTCTTCTTTGAGTCACTCCCTTTTGTGCATACTGGACAATAGGAAATGCCTGGAGTTTTCTTGGCTTCAAGTTTAATTACAGTTTTTCTGCTGCATATGTATTTGATCTGTTCAGTAGCCAGAGCCTGCCCAGACACGACTGCTCTTGGATGCTCTATCCTGCACTGATTGGGATAGATACTTTAAATAAATGGATTGATGTACTAAGGAAACATCTAGGTACAAACATAAGGAATTTGAACTTTGAATGCAGACTTACGCTGCTGACTTGCTTGTGGTGAAAGTGGGGATAGTGGGGGTAGGGCTTTCCCTCAGCTGGGCAAGGTGCTGATGTTCTTTAGGGCCTCCTCCCTGAAAGGTGATGCTGTGAGCTGGAGCACGAGGGGCTGATGGAACACGTGGAGGTTACAGGACAAAGCTTATCCTTGAACTTGTTCTGAATTTAGGTCAACACCACTGAGACCAGAATAACTTTTAAAGGTTTTAATGTTAAATATTGCTTTCATGTGTGTGAACTTTGCTGCTGTGGAGGGCAAGAAAAAAGAATCACAAAATGCTGAAAAATTCCAACAAGCCATTTTAAAAGCAAAGAGCCTGATTTTAATCCATTCCAGTAAACATACTTCAGTCTTTAAACAAGGGGTTATTCAGCCACTCTCCTACTCATCACTCACAACAGCATCATTTCTAACCTTTCAGGTGTTCTTGAGCAAGTCACTTAAACCTTCTCTTGCCTCAGTTTCCCATTTGTGCAGGGCATGAAGATAATAATTCTTGTCTACTTCACATGAGTTATAGGACACAGAGTGCAGGACTTAATTTAGGCATAAATGCTGGCCCTGCTGAAGTCATACAGTCATAACCTGTATGATTTTATACTAATTTTCTACTAACCTGATAATCTCTTTTATTAAATAGTTGCACGTATGTTGGTTCAACAGTGGAATGAAAATCAGTGCTATGAGTGGCTGCAGAACTGGAGAGGTGTCTGCATACACCCAGGGTGTTGGGGGCTTTGGCAGCTGCTGAATGGGTGCCATTATTTGCTAAAAATACCATGGTTTGCTGATGTGTGGGTTATGAGTGCCTGTGTAACTGTGGGAGTTCAGGTGATAGGTCTGTAAGAAAAGCTGTGTGGGAAATCCTGTGAGAAATGGCTCCTCTATAGCCTGCTCTGCAACTCAAGAGTTAATTTTCGGGTGTCTGAACGTCTTCAAACTTTTTAATGAATGAGGGTGAATCTCAATCAAATCTGAATCCAATCAAGCATGGCCTTCTTTTGAGCTTGCTAGGGCAATTCAATCTTCTTTTTGTTTGCATTCTTTGCTGCTTTAGATTTTAAGTGTTTCATAATCATTTTTGGATAGGAGATTCTGGCCCAGCTCGCTACCTGCCTGTGTGCTCATGCTGTTTGTGACAAGCAAAGGAAGCTGAAGGCACAGGGGCTCTCTGTGTTTATCCCTGCCTGGCAGAGCTGAGGCTGTGCTGAGCTTGGGCTCTGCGCTGGGGCTGCATCCACTTTGAAGCTGTGTGTGCTGGTATGCTTCCTGGAAAATAAATGGATTTTAGCAAAGCCATGAAGGCATACTTAAGTGGGATTTAATGATGAACTTCCTCTTTATTTGCGTAACAGGCAGTACCAGAAGTGTGAGGGTGATGCATTTCCCTGTCTCAGTTTCCCAATCCAGAGTCACTAACAAGGAGATGACGCTCTGTCGCAGGCGCTTTCCCCGCGTTCCGGCTCTCAGAGCTCCATCCCTCCCCACGTTTCCATGCCAAAGAGCTCCGTGAGAACCAATCAGGGAATGTGACAAATGCTGAGAACGTTTCTGTCTGCCTTTGCTGCCGGTGGAGCGCTCGTTGTGTTTGCAGGATGTCAAATGATGTGTGCAGCAATCAGCTCGGCTCACTGGCACTCGGTGGGGGGAGGAAAACCACCCCTGCCTCTCCCCTGCCTTTAGAGGTGAAACAACTGAGTAGATGTCTCAAAAGCTATTTTAAAAAAATTCATTAGGATTTTCTAAAAAAATTAATTTACTTCCTATTTGCAAGCGTCTCCCCCGTCACTCCAGAGCCCAATTTGATGTGTTGTTATGTAACCACTGATTAGCTGGTTATCAGCTGTATACTCATCTCACCCCTGACTCTGAGGCAGGCTAATGCAGAAGGCAGGTAATGCAGCAATATTATGAAATGAGCTCTATCATGAAGTGTATTATTTGCTATTCAAGGCTTGATTTCACAGCTCATTATTTATGTAGGTTCAGCTACACCGAGTTCCCTTGGGCCAGTCAGGTTTTATGCTGATGCAAGTGCGAGCAAAGCCAGTCCTCTGATTTGTATATTCTCAGCACACACCTCCAGTTTTTAATCATCTAGTTTGTGTATTTGTCTGGGCTGCTCTCCCCTGCCACCCCCTTGGCTGGGGCTGTCTTGGAATGGAAGCTCAATGTCAAAACCAGAATCCAGATGTGGCATTTGACCTGTCGGGGTGTGCAGTGCCCCAGAACACAAATGGCTCGGTCAGCCTGGGTCAGGCTGTGTGCTCACAGGGACACGTGTGCTCACATGGACACGTGTGCTCACATGGACACGTGTGCTCACATGGACACGTGTGCTCACAGGGACACGTGTGTCAGGAGAGCCCTGTGTGCTCCAGGGGTCCTGCAGAGGCTGCTTTGCCTGCAGGTTTAATCAAGAGTACGGTACCTGTGCCTGTGCTCTGTCTGGAACTCTGTGATTAGGGTCTAATCAGGAATTTGTGCTGACTATTCATCATATATTTTAATAAATTCATACCTAAGTGCTGTAAGTGGGACAAACTGCACACTCTGTGTGAACGTCCAAAACTCAACTTCTGAACTCTGCCAGAAGCCTGCTATGGGGTGGCTGTAAAGTCTTATAATGCCAGAATTAGACAAGGGGCACATCCCAAATCCTCCAGGCAGACCTAAAGCAGACCCACTGATTGGGAGGCACTTGTTGGGCTTTTGTACACAGACTGCAGAGGGAGAACTGAGGCCTTGGGGTCCTGGACAGCAGAGCTGGGCTTGAAAAAGGAGCGTTCCCAAAGTGAGAAGTGGTCTCAGAAAGGAGAGACCAGAAAGGAGGTCCTGGAGGGAAGATCCTGGATACTGGATGTGAGTAGGAGGATGAATACTGGGGATACCCAGGGTCCTCAACCCTTGAGAGGGAGAACTGTGCACTGCTGGAGCAAGAGAACTTCCTACTTTAACTCCCACTCCACAGTGAAGTGGAGACCTGCTGAGCAAAGATAGCACTGAGGGGATGAGGGGGAAAGCTCTGATCTCCTTGGGGTTTTTAACTGAACCCCAGAATCCAGGTCTGCTACAGGCTATTGCTTGCTCTGACTCACCTGTTGCACTGATGCCTTGAAGTGGCTACCTGAAAACAGGGGCCAGACAAGATTAAGAGAGTAAAAGTAGGAGTTTATCTGAAGGGCCTTCAAAGTTACAACTTGGGCAGTCAAAAGGCTACACCCAAGATGGACCCTGGGTCACGGGTTCTTCACACTTTTATAAGTTTGGTCCATTTGCATATCAGGGTTAATTCTCCAATTATAACTTCAGTTAATGATGTAATTACCCAAAGTTTGGTCCTCCTCTCAAGGCTTTAGTATACACATTTTGGGGCCTGAAAAAATCAAGGTGTCCTTGAAGAGCAAACCTAGAGAGGCTTTGTTATGTCTAACCAGAATGAGAGAACAGTAGTTAACAGACCACACGAAACTTCAGAGTTGCACACCAGGCAGTACAGCATTTGAAAAATATGAAAGTTAAAACCTAAGGCATCAACACAAAGGGGAAGAACCCCTTTGTGCAGCTTCAGAAGTGTCCTTTAGTGTATGGTTTGGCTTTGGGGACCTTTGCCACAGTTGTCCCTTACAATGCCCAAAGGCAATACTCACTGGGATAACACTCAAGGGCAAAATTCTCTCTTGGGAGCTTCTGGGAAACACTCAGCTCGGTTCCACTGCTCTCCTGTGTGTTTGGAAATATCCGTGGTGTCAAGAGGAGAGTCACCATATTACACTGTAGGTGTGAAGGACACAATCACTCTAGCAAGGTATTTTCAATAAGCCAGGACTCAGAAAGAGATCCAAACAAATGTTATGATGAGGAACAGAAAGGTTATTAGTCAAAAATATTGGTTTTGAAAGTGCACAACTTTGGAGGGACTACCAAAAGTAAATGTCAGTTGTTTGGCTGTTATACAAGCCTAAACTATATTTCTTTTGCTTTACAACAGACAGTTGGGAGAGATGAAATTGTCATTCATAAGGGAGCTGGGAAATACAGGTTTTCTCTCAGCAGTGTGAGTGATGTTCAGGTCTTTCTCATGCAAGCACAACTCGTTTTACAGAACAAAACTCTCCTCTGCTGCTTTATTATCAATGTTCTGCCAAGAAACAAACCTATCGGTGTTCTTATATTAATATATTATTTTCTTATTTCTTTTTCTCAGTACACGGGGAACATTCCTGTATGTAATGAGGTTCCCTTGTGCTTTATTCCAATTTTTAAAGATAATGTTTCTGTTGTATAATTTTAGTTGATCATTTTATGTGAAGGATAGTGAGGAGGATTAAGGTATATGAGTTCTTCCCATTTCTGGGGGAAATTTCTTCAATTATGGACCTAGAGGAAAGAAAAGAGATTCTGCCCATGCATGGCTGAGGGGAGTGGGTTTGGAGGGACAATCAAGACTGTCCATCCTGCTTGGCAGCTGCTGTGGTTTGTCCCAAGAAGTGAAACAAAATTAATTTCATCTCCTCTAAGAGGTGAGATAGCTGAATCCTGTGTCTCTTGTTTGGTTTGGAAAACACCTCCCTCTGAAGGGCCCTTCCTGGGGCACTGTACTTGCATGTTGTTCCTGTAATTAGATTCAGTTAAACACTTCTGCCTCAAAAAATTAATGTCAGGACCACCTGAATCATAAAACAATCTAAAATTGCTTATGAACAAAGACTTCATTCATATTCTCTTTCATCCAATAACTTCTGTTGTGGAGCTTTCCCATCCAGTTGTTTTGGCCAGCTAGCTGGCAGAAACCTGGATGTAGTATTGATGTAGAAGTGATATAGTAAGTTGCATGAAGTTTCCCTATGGCATCTTAGGAAGAAAATAAATATTCCGAAGAGTAGAGGTTATGAGTCCCAGTGAAAAACAACACTTTAGCCTAACTGCACATACAGGCTGGTAAATATACTGCCTTCTGTCAGGGCAGGAGAACTGCAAATGCATATTAGCTGAATCCATGCCAAGCAGTATGACTGCACTTGGATCCTCTCGGCAGCAGGGAAAGTACTACTTCATGTCAACATAAATTTGTGCGTGTCTTTCATGGTGGGGAGAAAAACCCATAACTTGTCTCAGACCTGCTGCTCTGTTTTATATCAGAAATACAAAATGCTGATTGTATAAATTTCAAACACAGGGTAATTTAGAAAGATGAAATGGTCTAGACACCTTGTGGTATTTGTGGCAATTATGTGCATCTTGTTTCTCAAAGAGGTTTATTTAAGTTTATGTTTAGCTCCAGACATGAGAAAAGGAAAGGAAAGGTGTCATGCCAGAAGTGCAGCCAGCCAGAGGGGTACTGAAAGGACTGTAAGGGCAATTCAACATCATTATTTTCTACTGAGACAAATACAGAAAAGAGAATTCAGGAGGCTGGTTTATTGTTTCCTTTACACAGAGGAGAAGGGATTGAGAACAAACACCTTCCCACACCAGCAGAGCTCTGGAAAGCCAGGCCCTGTGTCCTTTAGACCTGGCTTCAACAGCAGCCCTTGGAGATCACCTCAGAGCTGTCCTTAATTCAATTTGGGGTGAAATACTGGGGAAGGGCTTAGGCAAGGATTGTAATTGCTCGAACCATTAGGATTGAAAATAGCTGCTGACGGGAGTTTTCCCCTGTATGGCAGAATTTCGGAATTGCAGTCAGGGGTACGATAGCCTTTCATTAACATCAGCACCCAGGATAATGATACAAGTAAAACTGTTGTACTTTATTGCATTCTTGCTGTCATTTAATTGCTTGATAATAGGTTTTCATAACAATAGAGGCCCATGGAAAGTTGGCTGGAGTAATCCCCACTGGTGAATTAACTGTAGCAAAGTTGCTGTTAACAAAGCGAGTTGTTTGGGGAGGTCATTCCGAACAGATGGCCATTATTTAGGGAAAATAGCTCTAGAGCTGGGTCTCATGAGGGAGGCTAAAGTTCCCATATTTAATATGAACTATATGAAAATGTGCAAAAGGGTTCCCAGGGCCAGGCAGACAAAAGAAGGGCTGTGCTGGAAAGCTCCACAGTGGTGCTGTTGTGAACAGTAAGTGCTGAGAGGAGAACGTGGTGCTTTGCTTTGTTTTTCACGTGGTCATCCTCTTCTCTCGATGACCTTAACCATGAGCACTCTGCTTTTGTCTCATTGCACGAGCCCCTTCTGCATCGATTCAAAACTCAGACTACCACCTTGGCATATTAATATTAATCACTATTAATAAAACATAATGCTTACATGCAAATGGCTGCTTACATATGCAAACATGGGGGTTCAAACATGGTGATGCAAATGTTGAAACGCTGGTGTTTGTTACATTTGATGTTCAGGAACTCCAGTGGGATTTTCTTCTCATGAAAGAGCTCATGTCTCATTTGATCACTCTGGGATGTGGTTTGAAGAAAATTAATTAGCTGGAGTGGAGTGGACTATGAATTTTATTTTCACGAGTATCAGACAATCTGTTTTGTAATTCAGCTGTGATTTCCAGTGTGAGGATGGGTACACAAGAGGACAGCGAGTGTCACTGTCATGGTTTTGTTACTGGAAGGTGAGGCCGAGATAAAATAAGTCTGTTTTCCAGGGAGATTTCTCATACAAATTGAAGTTGTAGCTGCCAGTCAAATATCTTTTCCATTTGTACTCTCAGCTTTCACTTACAAATTTCAATGAATAACAAAAAAAGTTAAAGGCCTGCAAAAGACCATCTTGAGCAACAAACTATTTCTGAAGAGCCCTTTCCCCCCCCCCCTTCACATAGATGGGAAATAAATACAATCCCAGCTTCCTAAAGCATTCTAAGATTGCCAGATACCCAATTTTCCTCCCATAAGAGGCATGTTAACCTCTCAGAGAAGGGGTGTTTTGCTGTTTGGGATTCTCAGACTCTTTTCATCTTGATACAAAGAGTTTTTGCGCGCAGTGCAGTTGGGTCTGTTACCTCAGACAGGACTTGCTCAGCAAACCGGGGTGGAGGGGGGGTGTCCAGCAGTGTGCCTGGCCTGCCTGTACCCCGGGGGCTGCGTTTTGGAAGGCTGAGTGTGCTGCTGAAATGACTTTAATGGGAGTGTCTTTCCATTTAGCATCACCGAAGCACTGGAACTTGCACGGCCGAGCCGTCGTGGCTCAGGTGCTGGAGCTGTCCCAGGCTGGAGAGGCCGGGGTGGGGTGGGACTGCTGGGACTGCGGGTGGTGGCCCCGGGAGGGAGGAGCTGCAGCCCGGGCCTGCCCACGCCGGGTGCACCGCTCCGTTTGGAAGCGGCCAGGGGTGCGCCAGGGGCGGCCGAAACCCACGGAGGCAAATCCTCTTTGAAGGAAAGCAGTGCCATCATTTCCAGAGACCCTCTCCTTCAGGCACATTCAGCTGCTCCCATTTCCACCCTCGTAAAACAGAGGTGTAGGGACTGCCAAGACCTTTGCCATGGGACACTTCATGTTTTAGGTGTAATGGAACAGCGCAGGTTCAGTGCCTGATTATAAGTGCCTGAGTAGGAACAACTGAAACCATAGAATGCTAATTTTTTTTTGTTGGTTTTTTTTTGTTTTGTTTTGTTTTGGGGTTTTTTGTTGTTGGTTTTTTTTTGTTGTTGTTGTTGTTGTTTTGGGGGGTTTTTTTGGTAAATTTTTTTTTTTTTTTTTTTTGTGTGTTATTCATGGGCTATATCCCTATTTGGGAGGAAATTACACAACTGCCCCAAGAGCATCCTCTCTGCTCAGCTGCTAACGAGCTGATGGAGTGATGATGGTTCTCCACAGAGAAGCTGCAGTGTGCCAGTCCTTTCAAGCACAGGGCAGGGCAGCTTGGGAAAAATCAGTGTAATCACCACACTAAACACAAGGGAAGTTTGTAACTTGCTGCGTGTGCTCTGGAACAAATGAAAAGTCTATCACTGGTGAGCTGTTGTGGTCACTGCTTTGGGGATTATGAAATCCCTGCAGTTTGTTCATCTCTTGGAAAAAACATCTAAGTTGTTCACATGTAAAGCAAATTGACTTTTTGTTTACTTTTTTTTTAATGCGACCATAAAAGTTTATCTATTGTAAATTAATTTGTTTTTAGTCTTGTACTACAGCATTCCTCTATTAAATGCAATCAAACAATGCAAAATGTATTCAGAGAGCTAATCATCTGCAGAAATGGCTCAGTGAGTATTGAGCCTGGACCAGGCTATCAAATGGAAGTCATGGAAGATAGGGATTCAAAAATCTATTAAATCACTTAGTCCTTCAAACCTCAAATGCAAGGCATTTTCTTGGAGAGAAGGATGTGTCAAACGGAGAATTATTACAGCAATGAGGACATTTTTGGTGTTTATTTTGTTTATAATGCAGCGATGCATTAGCAAGATCGGGGGAGTGCAACAGCAGGGTGTCACTTGCTTTTGTCCAGCCAGGGCTGTGTAACCCTGGTGATCGGGGCTGTGCTGCCCTTCCTCTGGGTAGGAAGTGTGAGATTGTGTGGTGGGAAAATGAGCCGTGGGGTGTCTGGGGGATGCCAACCATCAGCTGTGGCTAAAGCAGCTGGATGTGGGGACTCCTGAATGCTCTGAAAGTGTTGGAGAGAGGCTTAGAGGGCACTGGGTCAGACTTGAGATCACAGAGATTCTTCACAGAATGGTTGGGGTTGGGAGGGACCTTAAATCCCACCCAGTGCCCCCCCTGCCATGGCAGGGACACCTCCCACTGTCCCAGGCTGCTCCAGCCCCAATGTCCAGCCTGGCCTTGGGCACTGCCAGGGATCCAGGGGCAGCCACAGCTGCTCTGGGCACCCTGTGCCAGGGCCTGCCCACCCTCCCAGGGAGGAATTCCTTCCAAATAGAACTTATTCCTTCTATGAGAAGGGTGATCTCTCACACGAGCGGTACAGTGGACATGAAACTTCCTCTTTGCTTGCATGGCAGGGCTTTCCTACTGGATTCACAGCAGCTGCCTCTTGGAGCTGGGAACTTCTAAAAGAGGGAGCTGAATCTTGCTTCAAACAGCCTGGGTTTGGCTGGATTTGAAGTGAGCACATTTGTTTAGTTTTGTTCCCAGTTTGCAATCCAAACACAGAACCATAGAATGTCCTGAGTTGGAAGTGACCCCACCAGGACCATCCAGTCCAACCCCTGGTGCACAGGAGACCCCCACAGTCCCTCCCTGTGCCTGAGAGTGTTGTCCAAACACACCCCTAAGTCATTCCCATATTATGCAGACCTCCTCTGTGTTTGTGCATAAAGCAGTCCCTTGATTAAAATCAAGTTTTGCTCTAACGGTGGAGAATGTTATTAATAATACAGAAAAGCTATTTCAAGTAATTAAAATGGGGGGAAAGTGTTATTTTACAATTATGCTGACAGCTTGTCTTTGATCTTGGCACCTTTGTCAAGGTGTGTTAGCAATGCAAATGAATGCCCTCTCATTTATGCCTCGGAGTAAAGCTATCATTATGTTTACTAAGCCAGATCTGCCCTGTGAAAGTAAAGTACTGTGTTAATTGTACTCCAGAATGGGATTGGTTGGCTTTTCTAACCTTTCTTCCCACTTCTTGTCACTTCTGTGTTATGAAGCTCAAGTGGAAAAGGAAGCATGTGGTAAAACGACAACAGTTTTTTGCAAACATTTAGATAATTTGAAAGATTAATAAAATACCAGTGCCCAGGGAGCCGGATTTGTCAGTTTGCAGTGGAGTACTGTAGGAATGGAATGTTTGTGGGTGAGTTGAAGAGAGCACAGCTCTTTCTGCCTTCCTTGCCCCCCCACTTTGCTCTGAGCAGTACAGTGTTTGTGACAACAGGATTTGGCCCTTGTGCAAAGATGCTCAGTATTCAGCTGTAGCTTAATGCCCTCTGAAATGATAATTCCTGTTATTTTGCTGTACTGAAGGCAGTGCTTTCAGACCTGGACATCACACCAAGGATTGTATATACATTTCTGAAGCTTCTGTTTGCCTTCCCTGCTCCTGTCTCTGGGACTGTCTCCAGCTTGGTAATGCAGGTGGTGGAGGCACGGGACCTTTAGGAACTTGGAGAGAATGGTAAAAGCTCCTTCAGAGGCTGGGTGGAAATTCCAGCTCAAGCTGTGCTAGGGCTGCAGCTTCTTCACTGGCAACACCTGACCTTTGTGACTTGAAGCTGCCTAATATATTCAGCCTGGGCTGTAGATTGCATTAATCCTACATCACCCAGGGCTGGGAACATGCTGACATTTTTCTGGAATAGATGCAAGTTCCTGAAAGTTGTGTTGGTTGTTTAGGGGTGGCATGAATATGTTACCCAGATCTGCATGTGTTAACTCTAAATATTTAGTTGTGATGCAGGGCTATTTTTGTAGCTTCGTTTTTTAAAAAAAGTAAATTTATGATTAAATAGTTGATAAGAAAGCAAATGATGCCCTGTCTGTTTTCCTTTTCCTCTTCCTGATTTCTTACACTTAGTGGAAGTACTAGGAGGCAGCCCTGGAGTATGTTTTAAGAGCCATCATTCACGTCATGTCAGGGTTTCCAGGATGTTATAAAATCTAAATTAAGGACTGTGGCAACACTGCCTGGAAATTACTTTGCTTACAAGTGAAAAGAAACAAAGCCTGTCCCATATGTGCTGTGCTCTGGGGGGAATTACCATTTGGGGTCACTGGCTGGGTTTGAGATCGCTGAAAGCCTTCACCCACCTCTCGCGTGTGTTTGTGGGTGGCCAGATGGGTGCGAGTGGGATTCCCAGCCCTCTGCCCCTGCTGCACGATGTCACCTGGACAAAATCCCCGCAGATGGGCCACGGAGTTCTGCTGTGGGGCCAGCTCTGAGCACTCTGCAGGGCCACATGTGTTCCACCACTTGTACCCCACATGTGACTGCCTTGCTGGTGTCAGCCTTCCAAGCTCTGCTCCCTGCTGAGACTTCACGAAATCCTCCTTCCCTCCTCAGCCTCCAGATAGCAGCAGAATACCTGCTGTCGATCAGGTTATTTCTTGATTCCCACCCCCAACATTTATCATCTTATTAGTTCCCCTTCATAACATTAAAAATGTTAATTCTGTGTTTGCTAAGTCTCCCATTTCCCAGTGAGAATAGGACCAAGCTGTTTAATCTTTCCACACAACCCGTTGCAGTTTTTTAGAATTGTTATCATTTTGATTACTCTGTAATGCACCTCCCAGAACAATTATAAACTCTGTAAACTGGAGCTGTGACAAGCTGTTTGTCGGAGACTCGGGCCCTGCTGAGCAAGCCTTTGGATACTGGCCTTGGAATCTGTGCTTCCTAGCCACCCTGGGTACCGAGTGTGGGTTTGTTTTGGGGGACATGGGTAAGGATCTTCCAGGGAAAAGCAGCTTGGGCAGGCTTGGAGCAGACAGTGAGGAATCCCCTCTGAAGGAGGACAGCTCTGATCGTGTAAAACAACAGAGCCCAACAAAGGGCCCTGGGCAAAACCTTTGAAAATTAAAGTTAGACAGGAAAGGAGGGAAATTAAAATGGTCAGGGGCTGTTCCTGTGGGATGCAGCCATTTGGATGGTGGGGTCTGCGGAGGGGCTCCGTGATCCTACAGGGGTGCACATGGACCTGCCTTCTCTCGTGCTCTGTGGAGGCTGGGCTGCTCACAAAACCTTGAGTTGGTTTTGTAGGAATGTTAGTTTGCATCACCAGTGACCACATTGTACGTGATCAAATGGGAATTGTGAGGAAATAGCTGTCTTTCAAGTGCAGCTAGGGACTTTTTCTTTTTCCTTTAATTTGGGAGCTTGCAACATCTGAAAGAATTCCCCCAGTCTCTCCTATATTCTGTTGCATAAGTTCTTTCCCAGTTTAAAAAATGGCATACTTTTTCAATTCTTTGCCTGTTGAAAGTAAAATCTGCATGCTGCAGTGGCCAAAATGAGGATGTTTCATTGCTGAAAGGGTGGCTTGTTTTCCCGTATAGACTCTGAGAGTGGGGTGGAATATCACCATTTTCCTGGGAGGAGAAAGTTGCTGAGTGAAGGATCAGATCCTCTCCACCTGCCTGGCACTGCCACCCTTCCATTTCCCCGGTCTGGGGAGCTGTGTCCCAGGGACACGGGGACGTGCAGGACCTCCTTAGGTTTGGGCTTCAAGTGTGAATTGCCCCAGTAGAGTAAAAGTGTAGAAAAAGTAAGTTGTGACTACTGAACAAAGGAGTAACAAGAGGATAAAAATAGGAGCTTGCTTGTGCCGTGGCAGCAGCGTTACGAGGGCGTCTGGCTCTGGGTGGGCTGGAGATGAATAGGTGTGTGGGTGACTCGAAAATCCACATCAGACACCTCGTGTGCCATGAGTTAAAGCAGATACATTGCTACTCACAGGGACTTCTTTCAAGTGCCTTCTATTTGGCACAGTGTGACTTTAGATTACACAAGGAAATGCTAAGCATGGAGCTCTTATTGCTCTGCTCAGGCTCGGCAATTATGAAGAATAAAAAATTTACCAGAGCCTAAGCTCTTTGATAGTTATAAACATGGGGAGAATTAAGGGACAGGAAAATTATAGCAACTCAGCTAAACCACTATAATTAAGGCTGAATTGCTTTTTCTATTACTGCATTCATAAGTAGAATGTTGAAATAAATAAAAAGTAAAAGCTCAAATACGGTTTCAGACTTAAATTTAGGTAGGACAAAGCCGTTTTTTCTGTCAATATGTGTGTAACTTCCAGTTTCTGCCTTCCTCCTCCTGTTCTTGTCGATGATGCCTTGGCCCTCCAGATTCAAATATCTCCTGAGCTTCCTCCACTGGGAAGACTGGGCTTGTCCTTGCCTGCAGGCACAGCCCTGTCACACTCAAAGCCTTTTACAAAAAGCTCCTAAATCACTTGTGGGGTTTCAAATCCCCTGTGTTATGGAATCAGAGACACCCTCACATCCTTCACATTCAGGTTGAAGCCCAGCAGGTTGTAGATTTTTGAAACTGAGTGTGTTTTTTTTTTCCTTTTTGGCAGTGTGTGGTTTGTTTGGTTTTAATTTTAACTAATATCACAGAACCACAGAATAAGCTGAGTTGGCAGGGATCCCCAAGGATCCCTGATCCAGCCCCTGTCCCTGCCCAGCCTCTCCAGAACACATCCTGTACCCTGAGCTGGGCCCAGCCAGGGGAAGGCTCCTGGGGCCGGGGTTCCCTGGAGCCTCTCCCTGGGGAATCTCTGCTGGATGTGCTCATTTGTGAGGCCCAGGATGTGATCCCGAGTGCCCGTGGGTGGCATTCCGTGTGCTCTGGGGCACTGCCCCTGGTGTGCTGCACCTGAGGGGCTGCAATAAATACCCAGGGAAAAACCCTTTGTCCCCTCTAACCCTGTTTGGCTCCTCATTTTAACACCAGGGAAAGGCATCACAGTGACCAAACCTGCACTGTGTGTTCAGGGTGTTGTTTCACACTCTCAGTACTGACACACCTGTAGCCAGCAGACCTGTGTGACTGCCTGTGCATCTTCATCAACCCACTGCTAATTACTTTCCAAGCCAGGGCCAGTGTCCACTGAAGCTGAAAGTAATGTAGAGCCTTCAGGAACACAGAGTTCCCCCAAGTTTGGTGAAAATCCTCAGCTCAAGGTGAAAGACCTACATTCAAGCTCCTTCAGGGGGAAAATCCAGCAGAACTCAATCCATGCTTGCTTGGGGAGGCAGCAGATGTATGAGTTATCAGCCAGGCAAATGAGGGACTTGGGAAGCAGCTGCAAATATATTGAGAGGAGGTTAGGACACACAGGACATGGGGCTTGCTGTTGGTAAGCTTGTTTGGGTCAGCTTGTTTAGGTCTGAAATGGGTATAAATTCCCATGTGTGCATTTCAAAGGCAGCTTAGGGAGAGCGGCTTTCTTCCTGATGAAAACCAGTCTGAAGTCTCTGAAAGTGATAAAATATACAAGAAAACAAAATGGCCTTCGTGGAGAGAATTCTCAGGTGCTATCATGCTTGAGTAGGCAGCAGCAGTCTAATCACAGCTATATTCTGCATTTTTCTGACACAATAAACTCCATCAGTGGCGCTGCTTTTGTGCCCCCGTGCTTCCCCCCTCCATTTCACAAACCAGTTCTTTTGGAAACCATAAAGCGGACTTTAAAGGTCTTGCTCACGTTAATTTGAGACTCCCCTCTTAATTGTATCTTGAGTTATGAAATGACAAAGCTTGGGAGCAGCTCAGAGTGATATTCACGGTAAATTGGTTCCATGACGGAGGGGGCGAGGCCACCTTTGAGTGCTTCTGTAAGTCCCAACAAACTGAACATTGATCTCAGCATGTTCAAGAGAGGGGGAACCCTGATTTCCCCGTGAATGGAAGCAGCAGTGAACCTTTTTTCTGTTTCTAAATTCCTTTTCATGTAAGCTTTGCTGTCTCTGTGTAACCATCTGCTGCAGTGCTCTGCACTCTGAGCTTGTCTCACATTTCAGATATTTTTATGTTTGTTTCTGTGGCAGTGTAGAAGACCTGGAGAATGAGCTCTGAAAGTTCACAAGCAAAAGAGCAACTGAGGCAAAGGACATCCCAATTTAAAGGAATTTAAAATTTGTTGTTAAAAAACATAGCTGGTTAAAAAATCCTGAGCACTTCAAATGTAGTTATCAGGCTGTTGTCTGCACCGTTTTCAAGATCTTCCCTTAACCCTAGATGTACCTGCGTGGTGTCCCTGGCTTGTTGGCAGCTGGAAAGTCTCTAAACTCGATCTTTTTAAGAATGATGCGCTGTTTTTGATTTATAACAGAGGACTCCTCTCTGAAATACATTTTGGTAATGCTGACAAGGTGATTTTCCCAGAGATGAATGGTGTGTAACAGGAAGGTAAACTGTAGTTCAAAGCTCAATAGTTGGAAGATAATCTAGATTTTCAAGGGGCGAGAACATGTTTAACCTGATTTCTCTGTAATGTATAGGCCAGAAGCTGGGTTGGAGGGTGTTATGTAGGTTTGTTTGTTTGTTTGTTTGTTCTGTTTTATTTTTTTTAAATGGATCTGTTTCTTCCATAGCTGGAATGCGTCCTGTAAGGTGTTTCTAAGAGCAGTGTACAAAGGCTCAGCTTGCTAAGATGCCTGCAGTGCACTGGCCTGGACCAGTGCAGTAACCTGAGATCAGCAATGGGTGTAATTGTGTGGGAACCCCTCCTTTTCCATGGGATTGAAGAGATGTGCCATGTTAGGGAAGACTCCCAAGGACTGCTCTCAAAAAGTTGTAATTGCTGCATCCTGGATTAGCTCAAGATTTGCATTTTGGTGGTTTTGGGTTCCAGTCTCTGATGCCTTGAGTGGCTCCCTAGAAACAGAGCCTAGACAGGAATAAGGGAATAAAGGTCGGAATTTGTTGGAAAGGCCTTCAAAGGTGCACCCTGGGGAGCCAAGGGCTCCAACCTGGACCCCAGGATGGACCCCAAGATGGGCAACGAGTCACAAGTTCCCCACACCTTTATAGGTTTGGTTCATTTGCATATCAGCATAAATTCACCATTTAAAACTTTAGCTAATGATGTAATTTCCCCTCAGCTCACCCCTCTTCAGAGGCTTTGGGCCTGCACAGCCTGGGTGTCCTTGGAGAGCAAACCCAGAGAGGTTTGTTATGAGCAGAGAGCTGAAGGCAGCAGGCTACAGAAACTCCAGAGTTGCACATTAGGCAATACAGGATTTGAAACATGTAAGAGTTAAAACCTAAGGCATCATCTCTCTGACAGTAAAAGTTACAGGGGCTGGAAAGCTGGGAGATGCCTGGGGAGGTGTTGACTTCATGTGCTGCCCTGGCAGGGCTGGTGCCTCACTGCTTCACCTGCAGGCAGGTAACTCTCACTAAAGCTCCTGAATGTTCCTCTTGGCCTGATGCAACACACTGGAGGTCACAGCCTCAATAATGTGATCAAAATTTGGAAGAAGCAAAACTGGTTGTGGCAGCTGGAGAGGTGACAAGGCTGAGATAAAGCCTGCACAGACTCCAGGGAAAACAGATCCACGGAGAAGATTCCCCTAGCCTTAACCAATAATTCATATTGAAAATTGACAGTTTTGCTGGACATTTAATTTCCTACAGGAAATATTTTCAGTGTTAAATTTCATTAAGCTTAGAGTAATTTAAAGTGGTCTATGAACAGAGAAATGGAATGAGAGTTTACCCAAAGGAGCACCAGTTTTGCCTTCTCTTAATTTTGTGCAAAATGTAGTATGAAATTCCAAAAAGAGTTAGCTGTAGATGTGATTTGATGCCTAAGTAGGATAATTTTGAATTGTGGCTTATGTTAAAAAAATAAAAAGTCCTCTTCAGATGTAAGACAAGAGAGAAAGAGGAGAGATGTGCTTATTATAGTCAAGAATTGTGATACATAGGCATCAATGATTCCATTTGTTTTATATACTTGCTTGTCATTTTAATGGTTTATTATCAGGGATCCAGTCAAAATTGGCAATAAAAAGAACATAGCTTTACTTTGATTCAAAGTCTGCAGCAGATATGCCAGCAGAAAGGATAAATAAGGCATGGAAAATATGCTGTTAATAAGGGAAATACAAGTAGTTCTGAGCATATTTCATATGCCTTTTCTTTATTTTGGTTTCAAAGAGAGTGTTGAATGCACTTAAATTATTAAGTTATAGTGAATAGTACCTTGAACATGGCTTGAAATATTCCATTCTAGAGCAAACTTGGGTTTGTTCTTGTAAATCTATTCTTATAAATAATTTTCAGAGAAGAAGAAAAAAAAATATGGTCCTTTCTGATGTTGTGTACTTTACAGGAAGGGAGGATTTTTTCTATAAGAACCTCATTGCTATTCACTGCAGTTCTCCACTTGAAGAGAGGGAATACCCTGGGGAATTTTGGGGCATCAGGCCTGTGTGTTGTTCTGTCCTTCAGTGGCCAAACACAGTGTGTAACTGAGCAAATGAAAAGTGACTAAACACAGTTCAGTCCTTTTTGATGCCCAAAAGCCATTGGCTGGGCAGGCAATGGGCTGAGGAAAGGTCAGCTGGGCCTGGGTCAGGCAATTAAACTGTGTCCTGGTTTTGGGTCACTCTCTCTGTCTAACTTAGGAGTCTTACAGGAGAAAATCTTGATTAAAACACTTCCATGTAGAGTAGTTTTGTATACAGTGGATTCTATGCTTCAGGTTGTCTTTGCTGACACCTGTCTTCCTCCCATGGCAGGAAGAGAAAGCAAAATACTGAATTCAGCAAATTCAAGCAGTGTATTTGCAGTTTTAAGCAACTGGAAAGATGATAGGGCTGAAATGACTCTCCTCTGGACTTTGTTGGGTCTGTGGTCACACACACTCCTGCAGGTTCCTTCTAAACTGTTTTGCTCTTTTACCTATTACTTTTCCTTAATATTCACTATGGGTGTAGGAAAATATCCTGATTTCTTTTCAGACAGATCCAAAAATCCCAACACTTAAAACCTTGAAGTGACACAAAAGTTTGTAGCCTCCACGGCACCACCTTTTACCTCGGGACAGATCAATCTGCACACAGTGGCAGGGAGGAGAAACCAGCTTGCTGTGTTCTACTCAGCAGCCCAGCACAAACCTGATGGGAAAATCCATTGCAAGGAAGAATCCATATCACTCTCAGACACAGAACTGCTCTCAGCCATTGATCTGGAGCTCCAGAGGCCGCTGGGTTTTTGTGTGAGATCTGCAGGGTCCTGAGCCTGGCGGGCAGGTGCTGCTGCAGTTCAGTCATGTCCCCAAAATCCACTGGGGAGAATCAGCTCAGCAGCGGGGAAAACAACAGCCAAAGTCAGGGCAGAGTGAGGAGGGCAGGGAGTTAAGTGGTTATTAGCAGGCCAGGCAGGTATGGTGTATGTGCAGTACTGCTGGCATGGAAATCTACTGAGGGAGACCTTGCTGCTACCCCATTCATTTCAGGTGCATCTGGGAATATCTTGGACCTGTATGACTAATGCCTGCCTGGAACTCCCCAGACAAAGTGGAAAAATATGTTTAGTGCAAGAAAATAGAAAAGCAAGTTTCTCTTTCCAGGAGATGAGTTTGTGGACAGACCTCCTGATCTTTCCACAAAAAAATGGGTAACGGCTGGAAAGAATCTGTGACAGACATTTGTGGGGGGAAAGAAGGAGAATAAAAGGAGACACAGGGAGGATTTTTGTGGCTTCAAAAGGGAAGAAGAGCTGAAGCAGACAGCAACAGTCCACAGTCAAGCACGTTAGAAAAGTGAGGCCTTGCCATTGACCTCTGAAGTATTTCATGCAGACACTCAGCCTTGCACGTGGCAGGTTTGTTACACAGCACCAGCAGAGCTTTTGCAGCTGAACTGTCCTTCCTGTGCTGGATCCAGGTCCCCAAACCCCAATCCTCACTTTCAATCATCCCTTGGCCTGAGCTGGCTGCAGCTTTCTTTGTGGTGGTTTGGCTGGGCTTGACCTCAGGGCTGCCCTCTGCCTGAATTTCTTCACCCATTTCTTTTTCTCTGCCTGGAATCCTGGTCTGGAGAAATATGAGATCCATCATACAGGATCTGGGACTTTTGGACACCAAATTGTGTCTGGCTGGATCAAATCTAGGTATTTCAAAGCCTGGGCTTATTTAGACCGCATGGGAAGATGAATTAGCACTGACATATCCAGGGCATTTTGGACTGACTGTGTGCTCAATAAATATGACACCTTCTGGCCATGGCAGCAGGCCATGGACATGAGAGCTGGAGTACCCAGACATAACTCATATCACAATTCAGTGCTTAAGTACCTGTTCAAACACCCCGAACAGCTTACGGGCAATCATTCATATTTCCCATCCCCAGGACCCTGAGATTTACCACTCCCTTGTTAGGGGATGTATTTTAAGGTGACTGAGGGCCCTCGGCTCCCACAGACTCTCTGGTTTAACAGTGCTGCCTCATGTGGGCATCTCTTTGAACAGGAGCCATCAATACATCCTGACCTTCCCTTGGCCCTGCTCTGGATGCAGTGACCTGCTCAGCTCTTCCATGGATTTTGGAGACAGTGCAGGGGGGCCATCAGGTGTTGTGTATGTAGGCCGATTTCCCTGATTGTTACACTGGAGTATGAAAGATGAAAGCTGGTTTTCAAAGCTGCCTCAGGAGGCTGCTCTCTGTTCCTCGTTGTTCAAGACTGTCTGTGCTGACTGGAACTGTAAAATGGTGTGGAATTGAGAGCATTGGCATGAGTACAGACAAACACCTCCTTGTGCTGAGACCTCCAAACTGCCTGGATGGGATTGCATTTCCAAAGGTGGTGGTGAATTCCAAGGCAAAGGGCTGTTCATCAGGGAGGAAAATGGCCTTGTGTTTAAATGCAGTTCATCACTTCACTCTGTCCAGTGGAGAGGATATGCAAAACCTATCAAAAGCAAAATATCAAAAGTATATCAAGCTCAGGAGAAAGTAACTGCTCTTGCTTTGTTGTTCCTGGATGTCCCGACCCCTTCTCTCTCCCCTCAGCCCCAAGGGCTGTCCCTGTTCTGTAGCTTTTGAGATCTCAAAGGCAGCCTGTGTGAGGGAAAAGGGTATTTCCAGGAGAAGGGAGGCCAGTTTTGCCTGGCGGTGTCTGGAGCCCTCTCTTTGTTCTCTGGATCTGCTCTCGTTCCTTGGGGTTTTTCTGCTGAACAGCTGAATGCACTGGAAGGTCCCACTCAGGGGCTTTGTGGCCATTAGCAGAGGGCTGAGCAGTGTTCACGTGTGCAGGAGGGTCCAGGAGGGCATCACCTGCAGCCAGGGAGAAACAGGACCACCCTCTGGAACGGGTGTGCTCCTCACAGTCAGCAAGGAGGGGTAGCCTCAGCCCTGTGGAGGAAAGGATGCTGCTGGTGGGGCTAAAAACAACACAGGCAAAAATGGGGACTGGTATCCAGCACCAGGGCAGTGATGCTGGGACCTCTGCTTGGGAATAAGCCAAAGGAAAATTCCTTGCAAAGACTAGGGGTTGCTTTCACAGTATACACAGGCCTGCTCATTTTGCATCACTGTTTTCCCAGTTATTTTTGATTATCTGGCTGCAGCTGTGAAAACAGTGGGCTTGTGCATACTTGCCCTCTCTTAGAGTTTGGTCCATACTACAAACATTGTAATTCTGAAAACCATAGTACATTGCAGACAAAAAATATCTATGTTAGGGATCCCTGAGTACAGCTGGGATTTATAAGCAGCTTTTATGGTCCTTTTACCTGGGTGTACAAGTTGCACTGGGTAGTGATGTGGTCAGCCAAAGGCAGGCTGCTAAAATCAGAGCACAAGATATTAATGACCGTGGGTTTGCAATGTAAACTTGCTTGTACAGCCAAGGAGATGTCCAGGGAGCTGGTGTCAGGGCAAGGAGGACCCTTTGTTAGTCTGTGCAGAGGGACACGCAGCAGTGAGTCAGGGTTTTCTGTCCCTAGGAAAGTGAACTCCACTCTCAGCCTGGTAGGTGACACCCGGGCACAGCTGAGCAGAGCCAGGACTGGGCTGGTCAGCCTGGGGATGCTGTGGCTGCTCAAACCAGGCCTTTTCTCATGGCTTCATGTCCTCATTCCTCACCCCAGGGGAGCAAGGGAAACAGCGTGGGGATTTTTGGTGGTGGTTGTTTGAATTGATGCAATGTTTTAGCTACTGCAGTTGTTCTGGGATTGATATTTTAAGTCAGTGTCAGATGTATTTTAGAGAATTCAGATGTTTTTTAGAGAATATTGTCACTTCTTAAAATGACAGGGCTTTGTAGAAGTAGGAGGTGGCTGCTGCCTGGCTGTCCTGGTTGTTCTGGCTGTCCTGGCTGTCCTGGCTCCAAGGGCTGGACACGGACATTCTGCCTTTCACTGCTGTGCCACTCCCAGCCAGCACAGTCTGATTTGCAGGCGTGGGAGTGAGCTGGGGTTTTCCTCCAGTGCAGACCTCTGCAATATGTGCAGGTCACATACTCGTTAGCCAGACAGAGGAAACACAACATCTTAATTAGCCAGGGAGTTGTTCACGGGTGCGTGTGCACTGTATGGAAAATCAAATGTTAAAGAAACAAGTACGGCGGTGAAAATATTTATTTAGTTTTGCTTTAATTTTACCTGTCAATGTTATTGCTTGTTTGGACCAGGATCCAAAATTTTTGTGCTTTTGTTGTTTGTTTGTTTTGTTTTGTTTTTTTCCCCTTTCCACTCCTTGGCTGAGATCTATTTGATGGTCTGGGTCTGACTGTCAGGTAGCTGCAGTTCTGCACTTGACACTCTGGCTGTGTGTTTGCCCACAAGGGTCAAGGATTTCCAGCAGCTGATGGGAGTCTCGGTTGCATAAGGAATACAGGATGAGGCAGGTACTGCACACAGTTTTACCCTTGTTTATCTAAGAGTGAAAGCAGGAACTAAGAGGAAAGAAAGAAGGTTTTATGAGCTCTGAATGAAATGGCAGTACTCCATCTTTCCCTGAATTTCTGTCTTTCTGCCTGTCTCCTCAGTTGTAGGATTGGGACATTTCTAATTTTCAGTGTTCTAAGAAGCAGCATCATGTCATAGAATCACCTAATTTCCTCATCACTCTTTGCAAAATAATGATTTCCACGTATTTTATTCAACCTCGGGACAGTGAGTGCATGGAGACAGCTGGCATCTCCTTGGCAGGAATCCTTTGGAGATGCATTGCTCTCTCCTGTGTTCCTCTTATAACCTCTGCTCGTTCCCTTTGATGCTGATGTTCTGGTTTAATAGGACTCATCCTTTTTCTGCAACAACATCAGAGTGCTGTGAATAAGAGTTTGTTCTGCTTTAGTTTCTTCTCGCTGTCAACTATGGGTGCCTTTTAGCTGGTTTAGTTTTTTTCCTCTGGGTTTTTATTTTTTCTTGTTCCCCATCAGAAGATGTGTATCAGGGAATAGGATCTCTTCAAAGCTTTAGTTCAGAATCTAAAGAAAACAGTGCCAATGCTGTATTTTTCCATAGCTCTGGGAAGTTAGGGTGGTTCAACCTTTAAATACCCACTAGTGCCACTAGCTCACAGACCTGAGATTTTCTCATCTTTGAGAACATTACTCATTAGTCTATCCTATTAATAACAGCAGTGGAGCTGTTAGTTCATTTTTATTCAGGGTTATTAATTTAATAGTATTTATTTTTAACTTAATTTGATTTCTTCTTGATACCTCATTTTTTTCCAGTGCTTTTTCAATAGTCAAAGTCTTCTTCAAACTCTGTTAGAGGTAAGATGATGACTTGTAGATTTTGACAGCTGGGTCAGTATTTTTCCCCTCCTATTTTTGGGCAGAAAGGGATGAAGAGCAGCAGGGTCTTGGCTGTGCTCTGGGAACTCATCCGAGGTATCTGGAGGAAGGCCAGGCAGTGGGAGAGGCAGAGCCAGGCCGTGGTGCACGGAGGGCAGCTGAGCGTGTGGGAATGTGCTCTGCTCACCCCACAGCCTGGCCTTCAATCCCTGATTTCTGGAGCAAAGATGCTCCTGCAGCTCTCGGAGTGCTCCCTGCTCCTCAGGGAGGTTGGTGGAGTCCTGAATCTGGTGATTGAGGGGGATCAGTCCCTGAGTGCCTCACAAAGCTGAGGTGCACTGGCTGTGAATCCAGGGAGTGTTTCTTTACTTTATCCCTATTCACTCTCAGTGTTTGCTGTGTCATAGCTGCAACCTTCCACAAGCCAGTGTAAACATCCCATTTGCTTTTGTGCTTTGAATCCTAAAATGTATGGATTTTTATCATTCAGATATCAATTAAACTCTGTGTCTACATACACCAACAATTAAAAAAATTCACTAGACAGATACAGTTAATATCTGCTGGAAGAATTTAATAAATCCTTATTTTAAAAAATAGTAATGATTTTTACTTTGGATACGCTTATTTATCTTGGTTTTAAATTTACATTAAAAAGAAAGAAACATTTTTGAATTCTTGTGGGAATAAAAATAAAGGGTAAAGAATGGTTGGCGTAGTTACCGGGACCAGCCTGCTCAGTTCTCTAAAACCATGCACCAGTGAAAAATAAAAGATGAAAAAAACCCCATAAAACAAATAAAACCTTAGAGCACAAACAAGATATTTAATAAAACCATGTTGACACTAAAAACATAAGCAGTTATGATGCAGTTTGAACAGAGTAAGTGAATAAAATGTTCAGGGCAGAATTGTTGTGGTTCCTGGTGGGATCAGGGTTTGTGTGAGAGCGGGAATTGCCAGTTTTACTCTGGGCTGCTTCCACGGGAGTTTCCTCTGAGCTGCCTTGGAGGCTGTGGGGAACATCTGCCCCTGAGCCTGGTGCTCCAGATTTACACCCACAATTAAGGCAGGTAATTTATAGCTGTTTGATTAGGCTGTTGCAAATGTTTGGCTTTGGGCTGGTTAATGAGCTGGCTCAGGTCGTGAATCACCTGTGCTGTTCATCACAGGGACAAAACTTTGGGATGGTGTTGGCAAGTGCAAAATGTGTGTTTGCTAGGGCACACAGTGACTCTATAACCCAGGACTTCAAATGTAAGGAAGAACGATGCTTTCCTGGCTTAAATCCTTGCAATGGAAGCCTCAGTAGCCTTTTGCTCAGTTCGATAGAAGACGACAGCATGATGTGTCTCTGGGTAATGCTGAATTTCTACATTTTAAGTGTTTGTTAGAAGATGCATTGAAATAAAAGCAGGAGTGTTTGTACTCCCAGTCACACACAGAAGGTCAGGGAGGTCTGGGATCCCACAGGCAGCTCGTGGTGATAAAGTGTCATGTCCAGGTGTATTACAGCCAGGAATATTATAGTCAAGAGCAGCCCACAAACACTGCAGGAAATTAATCCAGAAAATATATTCTAATTAGCTACCAGGGCTAAACATTTTTGATCATGGGTAACTGAGATTGAGGCTTATTTAGTGCATCATTAGATTGGAAAAACATTTTTCCCTGGCGTAATTAATTGTCTGCATCTGTGAAATTGGATTAATACAATGGTTTTATTGACTCCAAAAGTAAATCCTTGTTTGAGATGCTCCCTTAAAGACAAGTCAGGATGTGCCCAGATTGGAGCTCTCACGTTTGGGCAAACTGTGTTTGCCAGAATTGATGATAAAAGTTGTTTAGTTAGTGAAATCGAGCCAGATGAATTTTTAAGTGATGTGCTACAAACTGCAGGTTAAATTCTGCTTTGTGTTGAAGCTTTCTGCTGAACTGTTAAGGGTGTATGCTATAAATACGGTGTCTTAATAGCCACTTTTCTTCCCTTAACTCACCTGAAAGTTATCATATATTAAGATGCTGACTTCTCTGAGTACCTTGATACTTCCTGCAGGGGAGATAATGGTAAGTTATTGATGCATTTTGACAGCTTTTCAAACACGTTGTCTGTGTGAAACAGAACTGTACAAAATGTAGCCTTCCAGACGCTAACATGTAATTTGTCATTGTAGGAACAGTAAAACAAGCCTGGAATGTGTCTCAATTTTCTGAGCAGCAAATGAACAAAAAAAAAAAAAAAAATCTCTGTGAGACACTTCTTGCTCCTGGCACAAAGGAGTCCTGGGGAGAGCTCTGAGCTCCGGATCTGAGGGTGTGTGGGTGTGTTGGAGCAGGGAGGGAGCGGCCGAGCGCGAGGATGGGGATAGTGACAGTGACAATGACAGGCTCCTCTGATCTGCTCCTGGAGCAGCTCCTGGCCCAGCCACCCGGCTGACCCAAAAAGTCCTTTTCTTTTTTTCTTCCTCATTCTCCCTCTTCCCCTGGCTCCTGCCTTGCCATGGCTGTGCTTGCTGCCGAGGAGGGGATTCCAGCAGGGATTGTGTCACTAGAAACCATCACAGCCAAGAGTTCCAGTGTCCACATCCTCCTGCCTCTCGTGTCCTTGGCTCAGAATGAATTGTAACAGGAATCCTCTGTGTAAGCAAAAATACAATGAATATTGAATATTTTAAAACTGAGCCTGGGATATTTTTACCCTTTCTTCAATGCCAGCTATTAAACCCTTTTTCATACAGGGCAATTTTTTCATACAAGGTCAACACAAAAACTTTGCTCATATAAACCCCTGTATCTCTTCTTTCACTGTAACAACCTGTCTTAGTTTGA
>VZRO01005398.1:0-10136 GCA_013397915.1 Daphoenositta chrysoptera
AGTCCTTTTCCTAAGTTTCCTACTGTTGATTTATTCAGCTGATGGGGAAGAGATGTGGCCAGCAATGGCCTAACCTTCTTTTGGGGAAGGATATAAAATTGATTGAGGGAGGACAATAGTTGGGAACATTTAAACAGGGGTGTGAATACTCTTTCTTTCTTGGAGGGTATTTTACAATTTCCTCACATTTCCCATCCTTTTCCACTCATGTGTCCTGACCTTTTTCTCCCCTCATATTTCTTAAATTTTTCCCCTCATGTTTCTCGCTATTTTCTTCTCACATTTCCTGCCCTTTTCTCAGCTCAAGTTTCTCTGATTTTTTCCAGTCACGTTTCTCACCTTTTCCCCCTCATGTTTCCTGCCTTCCTCCCCCTCAAGTTTTCTGCCCTTTTTTGCCCTCACATTTCTTACCCTTTCCCCCCTCTTGTTTCTCACCCCTCTCCCCTGTTATTTACTTTCCACCTCATGTTTCCTGCCCTTTTTTCACCCATGATGCTTGCCCTTTTCCCTTCATGTTTCTCACGCTTTTCCTGCCATTTTCTCCCCTCGAATATTTCCCTTCATGTTTCTCAGCCTATTCCCCTTTGGTTTCTCGCAGTTATCTCACAATGACTCATCAGCATCATCATTCTGTGGAGGAGTTCTGTGGTAGACTCCTGCTGGGGTTTTAAAAAAGGGGTTCTCCGTTTTTTTTCTCTTAAAGAATTTTTACCCACTCATGTTGCTAGGAAACAAATTGCTGAGTACTTAAGAGAGACAAAAGACCTGGCCACAGGGAGGGGTCCAAGTGGCTGCCCTCTTTTATGTGGGATTTTGTCATGCAAGGTGAGATGCCACGAGATTTGAACCAAATAGAAGATGGTAGATAGGACCCCTAACTCTCTTGTTCTTCCAGCATTGGAGTGGAGAGTAGCTGTTCTCGTGGTGCAGGGAATTCATCGCTTTGCGCTCTTGCTGCCGGAAAGCCCAGGATTCTAAGCCCGCCTTTCCCTGCCCCGCTGGGAGCCGGGCCACACCCCCGCTGTTCCTCTGCTGCTGCTTCGCTGTCCTGTATCACACATCCTGCCTGCCGAGACCTCCCGGGGTTCCTGCTGCAGCTCCAGAGCTTGATACATCTCGCCTGCCACCCCAGATTGTTCACCCCCTGCTTTTCCAGCCTGCTGTTCCCGAGGATCCAGCTGGGCACCGGGATCGGCTGCCCCAGGGGGGTTTGTGAACCTTTTTCCTTCCATCCCTTCCTGGCTTGGCCAAGCTGCAATTACCGTGTGATCTCCGAGCTTGCTCCGGAGCGCCCCCTGCAGCCGCGGGAGAACCATCGCACCTGCCCTGCTCCCCAGGAGCCGCCAGTGCCCCTGCTGGCTGTGAGTGTCACTGCACCAAAGGGGAAAGGGCCTGACCGCTGAGAGAGGCTAGCACCGGGTTCTGGTTCTGTTTGTTGTTATTGCAATAGTTATTGTTGGTTGTTTGCCTTGTTTTATATATATATATAAGTAAAGAACTGTTATTTCTATTCCTCATATCTTTGCCTGAAAGCCCTTAATTTCAAAATTATAGTAATTCAGAGGGAAAGGGGTTGCATCTTCCATTCCAAGGGAGGCTCTTGCCTTCCTTAACAGACGCCTGTCTTCAGACGCCTGTCTTTCAAACCAAGACAACTCCCACAATGGCATCTGCATTATTTGTTTGCCCCTTAATTCTTACCCAGAGGCTCTCAACTGTACCACTGCCAACTGTGAACTCCATACATTCTAAATCTTCCATCACATACAGTGCCACCCCTCCGCCTCTTCTGCCCTGCCTATCCTTCCTGAGGAGCCTGTAACCATCCAACAAGGCACTCCAGTCACAGCAGTCATCCCACCAGGTTTCACATATGCCAACGATGTCAAATCTGTGGGACTGGACCGAAGCATTGAGCTCCTCTTGTTTGTTCCTCATTTTGCGTGCATTAGTGTAGAAACATTTCAGGTGTGGTACATTGAAGCCAACACCTTGTGAAGCAGATTGAGGGATGTGTAGCAGATGTCAGGTGTCTTACAAGTATTGTGTTCATTGATTGTTGCAGTGCGCAGACCAGTTTTTATATTTTATTTATTTTATATGGTTTAATCTTTATTTTTTTATGTATTTTGTATGGTTTGGTCTGTTTCCCCCCGCCCTTTGGGTGGTTCCGTCTCCTACCATTCTCTGTTCTCGAGAATTTTCCAGCTCGTTCTCAGATCAGGTTGCTACACCCACTCCGCCCACTCCCTAATGATTGACTGTTAACGTGTCGTGTTCCCGTTGGCCCTCAGATTGTATCCGCCCCTTGTTCCTCCCCCCCTTAAAAGACCTGTGCAGCCCCAGACACTCTCTCTTGCTCTGGGATTCGGCACAGGGCTCCATGGANCCGCCGCGCGTCTAGAATTGATCATTTAGACCAAAAAGGATCTGTGTCCATTTGATTGGTTTTATGAAAGCTTAAGTGATAAATTCTACTGTTGTGAGCAAGGTGAGCATGGAGAAGGGTAATGGGTATGTGAGGGGTATCAGAAGGGTGTCTGCAGCAGCTCCCTGCAGGAACGGTCAGTGGCACCTTTCTCTGAACACCTGCAAGCTTCATTTTCCTACTTCAAAACTGATTCTGAGCTTGCACTTGCTGTGCATGCCAGAGGACCGTAAGGGCCTTGCACAAATACTTCATGCACAGAGCAAAGCTTTGAAACTTCTGGAAAAGCTCAGGTAGCTCAGTGTGGAGGACCAGACTAAACATGCTTTGCCTCAGACATTCCAACTCGCGAAAGGAAAGTTCTGATTAGAAGAAAGGGTCCTGCAGAGGTGGAGCAGTGCTGTCCTGAGCCAACTACCTGCTCTGCCTGGAGACAAGCTCAGTCCCTAACCCCACTTCAACTTCCTAGAGAAGGGCTCAAAGGGCTGGCTGTGCATACGTGACAAAACAGCACGAAAAATCTACTTTACATAGGGGCTGCACCAGGTTAACTGTAAAAGTGAGTGGATTACACCCCCCTGCTTTCTTTTTTCCTCTCTTTCACTCTCATTGTTTACTCCAGCTCCAGACTATCCACGTGGCAGGACACACGTGGCATCTATAGACTGGTGATATTCTCTATCCTGTCACTCTGTTCTCTGCCTTTGTTTCTCTGGTCCCTCACTGTTCCTGGGCACAGCACGGCTGTCCTGTTCTACTCCACACTTGGTCCTGAAGTTTGCCCTGGGAGTGGGGAGCTTGTGGCCGTGTGTTGTGGCCTGTGAGGCAGCACCTTTGAGAAAGTCCTTGTGAGGAGCTGAGAGCTGATTGAAGTGCACTGACTAAAAGTAAGGGCTCCTTAGTCAGCACTTGTGAAAATCTATTGTACAAGTTTAATGGCTTGTTAGGCAACACCTTTTCAATCGAAAGAGTGGCTGGTTGCTGGAATTAAGGTGACTGTACAATAAAAGCACAAAAGCGCCCTGGCACGTGTCTGGTGTCTTATTTCAGCCTGACAAGAATTTATAATGAACATAATGGCCCCTAAGGAGGGGTTGTGAGAAATGGGCCCCCCACCACACCCTTCCTTAACTAAACAAATTAAACAAAGAAAAACTAAACAAGAAAACCTTTGGTTTACAGCTGGTTCCTTGTGCTATGTGAAGTTTTCCTCCCTCTCAAACACTCACTGGTGCCTCTTCCCCAGCAAAAGTCTTTCCTAGGACAAACCCTTATCAAAAAGTTCCCTGAGCAGTGCTGGTTCAGGACAACTCCAGTCATTTTCCTCAACACAGAAGGTATGAGCTTTGCCAATGACTCATGGAAAAACGCTGAGCTGTGCTGCCTCCTCAGGAACATACTCCTGAAAACAGGGAAAGGCAGCAAGCTGTTTTGTCACAGACACTATTTTTTTTTTTTTTTGTTAAATACCGTGTAGCATAAAATTGCTTATTTGTTGCAACTATTTCCTTCAATATTTGCTTTACTGCATTTTCTTTTTCCCACTACTGAACTGGCATAATTTCTGCTCCATCATCACAACATTGACAAAGATATTGTGGGCTTAATTCTACTGAGGGATTTTTGGTAGCTTTCATTTTAAATGCTTGACACTGGCTGCTGTAGAAATGAAATCACAGCTCATACCTGGCAGGCCCACCACAGGGTTGTGGTTGGATTAGTCCATAGTTATCCCCAGGCACTTTGGCTTTAAAGTGAATTAGGAGTGCTTTTTGCAGCTACTAATTCTAACTTTTGTTTTTGTGAAATGATGCTGTAGTGATTGTTCCAGAGCAGCCACTTTTCTAGATGTATTCAGTCATGGTTTTCACTATCTGGAAAACATTAGCAGTTAGTCTTCTGTTGCTCTACATCTTCCTGTTCCCACTTAGCTGCCCTGTTTTCCCTCCCTGTGGATCATGCTGCGTTGCTCTCAGCCGCCACTCCTGCTGCCTTTGTTGCATCTTCTAACAGGAATCACAGTGCACAAAGGAGGTGACGCTGCTCTGGATTACAGGCTTTATTTGCAGGTTTGTTTCTTTTGGCAGATGCTGAAATGTTTCACCTAAACAGGAAGTGTAAGTCTGGGTTTAAAAGCCAATTGGTTCTAAGGAAAGCAGATTGTGGGTTGTATTACATTAGAGAATAGTCCAGAAAACACTAAAAAGCATGTCTCATTGTCAAATCAGGCAGTCTAGAGAGGAGGCTCTATTTGATTTGTGTCAAGCCAAGAAGCAATTTTAAAGCTGATTTGACCCCATGTGGGTGTAAAATTACTAAAATTTGCCTTGTGCTGTATAGTGCATAGCTCTGAGATTTATGGCCTCATCTCTTTAAGTTTGCAGACATGAGTGATCATACCGCATTTGGTACTGCTGGGGTGTGAGTAAATGTTGTAGCACAAAGCTCCTAAATAATGTACCACTTCGTTCTATCCATAGGGAATACCATGCCATGGCAGGCCATGCTTGGCATCAGCCTGCAAGAAGCCAGGTGTGCTCGCAGAGCAGCCCCGCAGCACAAAGGGCCAGCAGCCAGCTGCCACCCAGCCCCAGCAGTCTGAGCGTGGCACACAGCTGGCAGCCTCAGCCCTGCCACCCTCTCTGTCACTGCAGTGATGCATCCCAACGAAAACTGGACAGGTTGTTTCTCGAATGCCTTAGGCATGTGCTTAATCCAAGTCCCAAATACCTACAAATTAAAGGTAGGGAGGAGTAGTTGTCAGCTGGAGAGGGCTTTTGCTCAGATCTTTCTTCATCACAGCTTCCTCCAGTCTATTGTGGGGCAGGTGTCCTGGGCAAGACGTGGCTGATGCAAAGCAGCATCTTCTCTGCAGAGTTAAGGTGGCGGTTTGGCAGTCAGTCACTGTTACAACCCGTGTCCGTGAAGGCGAGAGTAACCCATGTTCTTGTTAGTAATCCCTTGGACTGGCTTACAGTGAATCAATACTGCATGAATGAATGAATGAATGATCAACGTTTGTAAATATATATATATATATATATATTTAGGGTTTATTTTAGAACAATTTGGTTGCAATGGAAAGCAGGTATTACAGCCATTTTGATTATTATTATCTATAGTCACATAGCAATATGACAACATAAAAATATTATGTAAGGAAATGTAAGAAAGAAAGATTAAGAGAGAGAGAAAAAATTAAAAACATATCACCTCTCACAGGTCTTTTGATGGGACTTGACTGTTACAGCTTAGACGTTTGCTGGTCAAAGTGACAGTCATCATCTGTCAGGGATGGGGGAAGAAGCCCGGGAAACACAAAGTCCAGTGGGTTTAAATAAGGTCAGGCTCAGTGGGAATGCTCAGGTACCTGCCTGGCCAACTGGGAAGTTGTGTAGGGGAGGAAAATAAGCAAGGTAAGAAGCCTTGCAGGATTTGCCTCTTATCAGCCTCAAAGCCCGGTTTGTAGCCTCCAGGCAGTGATAACTCACCCCCTCTACAGTAGCCATTACTTACCAAAACCTCAGCTCCTCCCTTGAGGGATGCAAACCTGGCCTTGCAAAGCACCCTGGCCCTGCACAAATGAGCAAATGTGTTGAGTCATTGATCCTTAATAGATAGATCACAGTCACTACTCTAGGCTGTCTCTTGCCTCCAAACTTTCTAGTTTAGGCACCTCCAGATTCACCTCCAAATACCCGTAAGAATCAAAACAACACACATCAAAAGTTGTTCTTCCTCTTGGACCTGGCTTAGTTCAGCATCCTGGGGATTGAAAGCTGGCACAGCAGGTGTGCCAGAGACCTTCCCACAGCTTGGCTGGGTGTGCACCAAGAGGACTCTGTCTTCTACCATCATGGTCATTCCCAGGGAGAAAGGCTGGTGTTACTGACCAGGCCCCTGAAGGAAGAAGAGAAGAGCGGGATGCAGACACCACCTTTGCTGGCAGCCCAGGGCAGCAGCTGCTCAAGCACAGCCCACCAGGACTGTCTGTGCTGATGGGCCTGTGGGGGTGGTCAGGGGACACAGGATTCAACCTGAATGACCTCCATGAAATAGAGTTGTCCTGAGCTTTGGTGCAAGTTGGCCCAGGAGCTGGTCCTGGAAATCACCAGTCCAGGAGTTGGAAAGCTTTTAGCAGCTGTGGCTATCCAGGAATGGACTGTGTCACGTGCATCCAGTTAAGAGCACTTCTAGAAATGGAGGGTTTGTCCTAGGAAAGACTTTTGCTGGGGAAGAGACACCAATGAGTGTTTGAGAGGGAGGAAGTCTTCATATAGCACAAGGAACCAGCTGTAAACCAGTTTTACTTGTTTAATTTTTCTTTGTTTAATTAAGGAAGGGCCATGTGTCACAACCCATCAGTAGGGACTATAATGTTCAGAGATGAGTCCTGCACCTGGGGAGGAACAACCCCTCACACCAGGAGATGCTGGGGAAGAGCTAGCTGTAAAGCAGCTGTGCAGACACCTGGGGTCATGGTCAACTGCAGGCTGAGCAATTTGGAGCTGCTGAACTGGCCCTGGGGTAAAGGCAGCTGACTGTATGCAGGGCTGCAGGAGGCAAAGCCTTGGCAGCAGGTGGAGGAAGTTGAGCCTTGGCCTCGGGTGTGTCTGGGCTCCCCAGTGCAAAGCAGGCATTGTCCATCCTTGGAAGTAAGTCCTGGAAGTAAGTTCCCCCAGTGTCCCTCCTCAGTGCCTAGCCCAACTTCTCTTGAACTCTAATTGTTGGCCAGTTGGAGCCAGCATCCAGCAGAACCAGCAGCAGGAGCTGTCCCGGCACAGATGGACACTGGGAGAAGGCAGGGTCTGGCCAAGCGGCACCAACCCAGCCCTGCCATCCTGCTTCCTATCCTTGCTGTCAGTGACTGGCCCGCGTCCTTGAAGCAGGGGCAGGGTCATCCTGTCCCAGGCCAGGAGCTGCTTCGGCTCCAGGTAGGCTCCCCCACAGCTCGGGAACACAAGGGCATGGCCGCATCCCACGGCAAAAGGGGCCACCTTTCTCATGGCCGCTGCTCTCTGCTCTGCAGGAAGGTTCTCAGCAGCGACGAGGTGGTGCTGAGCACGGACGTGGCTCTGAGCCGCGGCCGAAAGACGAGTGAGAGACACCTTCTCCTCCTCCAGGAGGAGGAACCCCAAAGGCTCAAGACATGGGCTGTCAGGAGGAGGCACAGCAGCTACTTGACCTTATCAGAAATTCCCCACCATAGTCCCAGTGCTTGTGAAGCTGGGCTCGCAGGCTCTTACTGCACCTTGGAGACCACCAGTTCCTCCTGGAGGAGGAGAAGGTGCCTCTCACTCGTCTTTGGGCCGCGGCTCAGAGCCACGTCCGTGCTCAGCACCACCTCGTCGCTGCTGAGAACCTTCCTGCAGAGCAGAGAGCAGCGGCCATGAGAAAGGTGGCCCCTTTTGCTGCAGGACCCTTGGGCTCCACCACAGTGTCTCCCCCACCTCCTCTGAGGATGTCTGGCAGAGAGAGGGGGATGCATCCAGACAGGTTTTTGCCTTTTGGTCCTTGTCTGCTCTGCCTGAAAGGAGACTTGGCTCTTCCAAACACAGCTCAAGAAAGCAAAAGCATGTGCAGCTAAGCGACTTCTTGCAAGACAAGAACACATAAAGCAAAACCCACCCAAGCCCTTCCCCAGTTGTCTTCTTGATGTTGAGATTTCTTATATCCCAAGTCCAGGGCCATGACAACCCTCCACTCCTCCATCCCATATCTGTGGATGTGTCTGTGGGTGCTGGTGGTTCCTCCAGACCACCCTTCTCCACCCCGAAGATCATCCAATTTTCCCATCATAAACTCCACCAGCCACCTTCACCTGCACACAGGAAAGCCTTGCTCTCAGCCCTGGTGCTGACAGTGTGCCAAGCAGCCCTTGCCATCTCTCCCAAGCCTTTTCCTCTGCACAGAAGGCTATGGCTGTGGGCAGCTCTTGCAGGCATTTGTTGGAGAGAGGTTGCTGCCAGGCATAGGCACCTCTGGGCAGCCAAGCTCGCACAGGCTGGGATGGCTGCAGTTGGCTGCTGAAGCCAGCATTACCTTCTCGGTCTCGGCCAGCACAGCCTCAAGCTCCAGCTGCTCCTCCTTGGATGGGCTCAGCAGGCTTGGCCCCAGGCAGATGGCCAGGTTGCTGCAGGTCATTCTCCTGGTGGACTTGTGCTGGACGATGTGTCGCAGCAGTGCCAGCAGCTGCTTGAGGAGGAGCAGGTTTGCTGTGGGCAACTTCTGGGGCACTCTGAGGGAACAGGAAAGCAACGTTCATCAAGCAGATGTTGCCCACAGCCACCCCCAAAGCTGGCATGAGGCAGGGGGCAGCCAGCAGCTGTGGTGCACAGCTTTGCAGGTTATATTGAGTGAGGGGGTGCCATCTTGGGCTGGGGGGCCATATGGCATCACGGGAGTCATTTGGGGCTAAGGGGGAGTGGTGAGAGGGCAGCAGTGACTTCTGGGTCAGTTGCATCCCAATCGGAGCACCAACGAAGGCAGGAGCCGTATCCAGATCTGGCAGCACTCGCACAAGCTACGTTGCATCGCTTGGCATTCTCACAATGAAATCGTGTGTTGGAAGTAGTGGCTTTCAGTGTGCCTCACTGCGGGGTGCGTGGATTTTGTAGCTGACTTTGCAGCTTATTTTGCTTCCCCTTCAAGGGACCTAGTTGGACTTTCCTGCCCTTTTCTCTCCTCACATTTCTTGTCCTTTTCCCCCTCACATCTCCCCCTCCCCCCAGTCACAATTCTCACAATTTTCCCATCCTGTTTCCTGCCCATTTTTCACTCATGTTATCACCCTTATCACCTACTTTCCTCACACTCTTCCTCTTACATTTCCCATCCCTTTCCACTCATGTTTCCTGCCACTTTTTTCCCTCATGTTTTTCACAATTTTCTCCTCATATTTCCTGCCCTTTTCTCCCCTCATATTTGTCTCTTTTTTCCAGTAGTTTCTTCCCCTTTTCTCCTCAAGTTTCTCACTTTTCCCCTCATGATTCTTGCACTTTTCTCCTCGTGTTTCCTGCTATTTTCTCCCCTCATGTTTCTCTCCTTTTTTCCTTTAGCTTTCTCACTCTTTCCCCCTCATGTTCCTCACTTTACCCCTCACATTTTCCACCTTTCTTTGCTCATATTTTCTGCCTTTTCCCTGCTCTGGCTTCTAACCCTTTTCCCCTCACATTTCTCTTCCTTTTCCCTTCATGTTTCTAAAAATGTTCCCGTCAAATTTCCTGCCCGTTTCTCTCTTTTTGCCAGTTAAGTCTCTCACCCTTTCCCCTTCACATTTCCTTCCCTTCATTCGCCTTATATTTCTCACCCTTTTCCGCACATGTTTCTTAGAATTTTCCAGTCATGTTTCCTGCCCTTTTCTCCCCTCACCTTCTCCTATTTTCACTCACATTTCTCACCATTTCCCCCTCAGCTTCCTAACTCTTTCTGCCCTCACACTTCTCTCCTTTTTTTTCACTCACATTTCTCAACCTATTCCCCTCATGTTTCTCACACTTGTTACCTCACATTTTCTGCCCTTTTACTGATGTGTGGAAAATGACTTTATCACTAATTTGAGTGGTAAAGTAGGTATACTTTTATTCGGCCAAGGCGACAAGCGGGATCTCTCCACAAAGGCTTGCGCGCCGTCAATAGCACTTGTCTTTATATTTACCCCTTAAAGTGTTACATATGCGTTAAGGTTCCCAGTAGCCTATACATATTC
>VZRO01005410.1:0-24124 GCA_013397915.1 Daphoenositta chrysoptera
GAAGGAGGGAGGGGCTGAGGGGGTGGAAGGTGTTCAAAGGGCTTACTTTAGTTCTCATCATCTTCCTCTGATTCTGTTATCAATAAACTCGCTTCGCAACTTAAGTTGAGCCTGTTTCGCCCTTGATGTGTTTCTCCCGGTCCTTATCTCCCTCATGAAGCCTTCGATAACTTTTTTTCCTTTTCTCTCCTCTGCCCAGCTGTGGCAGGGGAGGGTGAGCAAGCGACTCTTGTGAATGCCTGGCGCTGGGCCAGTGTCAAACCGGACAGTAAGTCTATGGATTGTTTAGTTCTTCTCACCTCCAAATACCCAAATGAAAAAGCAAGAAAAAAGACAAAGTATTTAATACTAGAAAATATGTTGATAAATGAAGTTGCTGCTATTAGAAGCTGGAAAATTATAGTCATTAAAAAGCCACCTACTGATACAAGTTCTGTAAAAATGTTGGAATTTCACTCTTCAGGGCATCTTTAAAAACATATACTGACAGTTTAAATTATAATGAACTTGTAATATATTACAAGGTGTACTTGGCCAAAGTTTGTAAACAATGGAATAAATTTTGAAGAACAAGTAAACAAACAAAATCCTAATCTCTTTTTTCTTTATTGCATTTAGTTCTCGTCTTTGCAAAATGTGGAATAATACTTAAGTTGCAGCAATGACTTCTGTTACATAATACAAGATTTCCTCATAAACCTTTCCTTAAATATAGTGAAATTCTTGGAAAGAGTCCATAGACTTTTGTAAAATAAATCATTGCAATTATCTTCTGCAAAACTGTCCTCATCAACTTTTAGTGATAACCAATATGTATGGTTCAACCCTCATGTGTTCTCCATCACTGTAAAGATAGCTCTGTAGTATTACTGGGTGAAGTCTAAGAATGCATAGGTGGTATTTCTCTGAAAAACATATAAGTACACGTTCATAGTTCACCATGCAGTCCTTATTCTTTTAAGTACTACCCTGATAAACACTTATACACATGAATATCCTCACTGTCTTTTCAAATTACAGTATTTCTCTATGCAGCTGACCACACTAAGGTTTCTTAATGATCCAATTAAAAATTACCTTTTTTTAATGGAAATCTTTCCTGTTGTGATTCACCAAAGAAATGGAAAATCAAAATTCTGACCTTGCTGAGTTAGATTGCATTAGCATTAGAGTTGCTCAGAGGAGTGTGTACTACAGAAATATGCCTCAGTCACCCTGTTGTTTGCTTGTTACTCTGCTGCCTGAGCCAGCTAAGAGGAGAGGAGTAAAAGTAAGAACAGTCCATAACTCTTTGTCACTTCTTAGCCACGCTGTATATGGCACCTTCAACCTAATACTAAAAAGTTATGTTAAGCACTTGATTGACCTCATAGTGCTGCCTCATTGCTAACTTAATAACTATGCCTGCTTGATAACATTTTTGATGGAAATCTTCCATCAGGAAACTAATTTTCAATGGAATCTGAATAATCTGTAGGGGGTTGTTAATTTAGAGGAATTTTTGCAACACAAAGTCAAAATATGATGCTTTGACCAAACCAAAATGCTACATTTTGACAGTTCTATTTTTATTTATTTCATAATGATGACGTATGTGCACATTATATTGCATATTATGTTCTTAGAATATAATATTGGTTATACTACTACAATATTAGAACTTCATTTCGGATATAAAATTCTATGAATTAAAATTATAATTTTAAAAATAAATGCTTAATTAACTCAAGCTAAAGCAAAAATGTTTAGTTTCACTTCAGTAAAGTATGTTTCTCATCTGAATGAGAAGAAAAGTGGAAGGAAAATGGTCTTCTGATATTAAAATTCTGCATAGAATGGAGATGTATAGATTTTGAATCCTACTATTCTTGATTACACCAGAATTCTCAAATGCTAAAATTTACTCAAGCACATTTTACCCTCATTGAGAAACTTTTAATGTACATTCTACTGCTTTTACATGTTCTGGTGCTGTCATCCAGCAGAAGAAAGGACTATGTTTTAGAAAGCCTTGCACTATGGAGGAATGGGGACTGCTGAAAAATCTGAAGGAAGGCAAAGATAGAAATACTGATGCAAGGAACAGAAATATGAGAAGGATTCTTTCATTATTTGCAAAGCATCATTTCCTCTATGCCTAGGATAGCCAACATTACTCTTTAACATTATCCCAGCTCTGAATTTACCCAGGAGGAAGAATGTCATTTACTGAATCATCATTAATGTAGTTTAGAGCTGATTCTAATTCAAATGCGGTTTTCAGCTTTGAAATGAACTGATAAAATGCTCCAAAGTGACTTGGAAAGAAAATCAGAGATTTGTTCTGTCCCTGGATTTCCTTCATTATAGATTTCTTCCTTAGAGACTTTTAAATAATGACAGTTATAAAGGAAGGTTTCTGTTCTGTGATTTTCTATTATTATTTTCTTTATTTGTTTGTTAACACTAAAGTGTTGGGGTTTGGTTTTTTTGGGTATTTTTTGGGGTGGGGGACTGTTTTAAAAATCTGGTTGCAGTCATAATTAAGAAAATGGTTAAACCTGCTGTCAATTAACTTAATTGATTTAAAAAGTTGATGGGCGCCTGGAATGGAAGTATTTTGCCTGCAGCTGAGCTGAATACAAGAGTAATTTATTTTAATAATGAATGGTGAAAGAAGAACTGAGCAGAAATACTGTGTGGGAAACCCTCAGAGGGTTAAAATAAACATGCACAATGGTTAGTGCTAATGTTTCTGATAGTGGACTGAGATTTACTAAACCTTTTAATATTTCTGCCGTAGAAGGAGTTTAAAAATAATTGGGCAGATACATTTTAGAGTAAAAGAGATCATCTTCCTTAGAACTAAGTCAAATTTAGCAGTGATGTGAGGAGTGGCAGTATATGCAATAAGTGTCAGTTGATCAATAAAACACTATTCAATACAGGTTAAATAATCTAATTGGCATAGATATGATATTCTGTGAGTGTGCAAATTCTAAAGTAATACAATTCACTTCACTTGAGGATATGGGGCAGTAGTTAGGGAAATTTCTCCTGTTCCCACAGCTTATACAAATGATTTGTGATAAATTGTGTTTTGCATATCTGGGGGCTCATGTTTCATTCAGTTGTGACCAGTAAGAGCTGTTTTTAACTGGAGGTGAACTAGAAGGAACGTATTTCTATGGATTACCCTAAATTTCTAATGAATGTTGATTTAATATAGTTTGAATCTGTTTTACAAGGAACACAATGACACAGCCATTTTTTTATCTAGTAAATATTATTTTTTTTTTTTCTATTTTCTCGTTACAAATGAAAAAACCTTTTGGGGAAGGGAATCTTCTGTGTTTGTTTGTAACTTCAGAATGATATCAAAGTCTAAGAACCAGTTTATGAAGGAAGAATTTGAAATCAAATGTTGAAGAGAATACTAGTCCCAAATAAGCAGTGATTGAATTTTGTGTCTAGTTTAAAGGACTTCAAATCTTTTTAAAATACTGTGTTCCATAAGAGATGGGACGATGGATCAAGAATTCAAGCTGATTGCTCATCTAAAAATGTGAAAAGGAAATGTTCGCGGTAAAGTGTTATGTAAGTTCAAGTAATTTAGTAGTGACGTAAATGCTATAGACACTTACTAATAGAAAATTTCCTTGTATCTTAGGAAAGATAAGCAAAGAGTGAGCTCAACTAAAAAGTGTATAGTAATACCTTAGAAGTTTACTCTAGTAATACCCGTGGCCACTTTATTTTTTTTCAGAGTACTAGAATGGAGAAAGTACCCGGGTTTTTTTATGTGTGATATTTTTACAGAATTCTGCTGCAATAAATTTGGGTCTGATACACTATAACTAGAGATTAATCTGCTCAGATTAATATGCTTCACACTTGTGAAGCCACATATTGGTCGCTCAGCAGTTCTGAAACATATTATATTCAGGTTATGATACTGATGGTTCCTAATATTTTAGGAAGCCTTCAGTACATTTTGTTCTCAGTGAGACTTTATGATTATTAGCTATTTCACCTACCATTTGTTATTTTAAATATTCATTCAGATACTTCCTTTCATAGTTATTTATCTGAGGCATCCAAAGCTGCTATATGGTCAAGAGTAAAAAGAAGGCAAGTAATTTTAAAGAATTGTGGTATTACTAAGACTATATTTATTTTCTGAATATAAGAGCAACATGTTTTGAATCTTTCAACACCACCAAACAGGCCCATTGTGAAAATTAGTTTAGCCAGACCATATCTTAGTATAATGATGCAAAATGCACTGAGAGAAGGGAGCGTTACCAGGCCAAATGGATTGGCTTAAACATTTTCGACACATGCCACAAGTTCACATAATCAGCCTGAGGCAGTAGGAAACTTAAAAGCTAGTTTGATAGTGTTTCTTACAAATATTCTTTGAATTTTATTACTTGTCTCCCACATGAGGCGTAATAGTTTCAATGTTCTAATTAGTACTTGTGTATATTGCTATTACTTTGTCTCTTTAATCAGGTTATTAAGTCTGTTATGGAGATTCCTTATAGAATCACACTTTATAATAGTGTTTCTAATTTGAATATGTCCTTTTTTATGTTGTCTGAATCTGAAACATCATAAACTCTTTTTATGGGTCCTTTGATAGTAGTCACTTTCCTGTTTTATGCTTGATTAGAACATACAGTACTAAGTAATAAAGAAACTTCCTGAAGCTTTGGAGTTTTAGTACCAGAAAACATTTCAACTTCCTCAGGCTTTTTTTGTCTCTTTGATGTTAGGTCAAATAAAGATATCCTCTTGTCCATATTAAAGTATTGAACGGGAAATATGTAAGAGAGAAAGCACTTCTGTTAGATTATAATAGATTTTATATAATTTCAGAGATTGATTTTCAGTCTTGTTTTAAACAAGATATGTAATAAGAAATCTAAAATAAAAAAAGAATTCTGATAATTTTCTTAAATAGTAAATATAGATACATATAATTACAAACATCAAATTAATAAACTTGTGTTTAAATGCCACTGAGAAGAAATAACACAAAAAACTGTGTCTCCCTCCCTCTTTCTATCATTATCCTTTCTGAAGAGCTAAACACACCATCAAATTCAGGAGAAATTTGTTCAGTTTTAAGGAAATTCATTATAATAACCTTCCTAATCCTGATACTGAATTTGATAAAACAGGAGATTAGGTAGGATTTTTATAAAAAAACCCAAACAAAACAGAAATTAATACTTTGAGTAAAACATAAAATCAGTTGTACATATTGAAAATTGTAAGAGATGTACACAATGTCATAAGGATTAAAACTTACCTGAAAGGCTTTGTATGACTGAGCAATGGCAAAATAAGGTAAACTGCTTTACATAAAAAGACATAATTTTTAACAAACCTTGAGCAAACAATAGTCCAATTTGGTGTCCTCACTGGAAGCCTCTTAAGTCATGGTGAAGTGGTTTCCAGCTTCAGAGGGGTTTGGTTCAGAACCCAGCAGTCATTGGACTTCACAGACTACTCACAGCTCCCTTTGTCTCAAGAATGTAACGAAGTTGCTGAAATTAAAGGACCAGCATAAGTGATGAAGGGTTTATCAGTGGAGATTAAAATATTCAAAATATCTATTTTCTGAAAATATTATGAACATGGGGGATAGATGCAAGAATTCATACTTGCTGACAATCAGCTGCAATTTAGAAAAGCAGATATTACCTCAATTCAAAACTAAAATATGTTCAAAGAAAAATAATAGGAAATAATGCCCTCTATCAGATCTTTTACATTTTGCAATTTCCTTCTCAAGTGAAGAAGTATCTGCCTACTCATTACAAGCAGTTTACAAACAGGAGCAAAAATCATTTTTCCAACACAGACACCAACCGTAGTTAGAATATACTTTTGTCTGTCTATCCCAAAAAACTGTATCTCTCTCATGTGTTTTAATTGTAAAGTTTCTAAATGTAATAGCACACGGAATAGCTTCATTTGCAGGTACAACAGTAATTGAGCACGTTTTGTAAGTGTTCCATGTTTTTTAGCTGTGCTACTAGAAAAAGGCTTTTATGAAGGTATTTTGAAAGATAAGTGTTAAGAAAGTGGGAAAGACCTCTAAAATTTAAATTTTTTTGCTCGCTTTGCACAGTTCCCATTGAATGGAAATATACTTGCCAGATTCACATAGCTTTAGAATCTTTCACAGTTATTACTGTGTTTGTGTACAAGACAGAAAAGCCTGATAAACTGTGAAGCCACTAGCATCTATTATAATTCAACAGCAGTAGCAGAAAGATTAACATGTGCATAAATAATCTGAAGTAAGAACACACTACATATAATGAGAAAGTAAAGTATTTTTCAGTTGGTCCCAAGTAAAAAAGAAGAGGAATTTGGCAATATGCTTGCTTTAATTTGTAGCAGCTAAAAGGAAGGCTTCTACTAAGAAACTGACGATTTTGTTGCAAAATTTTAACTGTAAGGAAAAAACCCAAACCAAAAAACCTACTCCAGACCAAACATTAAAATAATAATGGAAATGCTATCAGAGTATTTAAGATCTATATGCTTGCACACTGCAATTTATGATTAACTCCAAAGGAAGTCACTTTAGCTACAGCACTGTGCTGCAGCAGAAATCGTAATCAGATTCAAATATTATTAAAAAAAAAAAATAAAAAAAAAAAACCAAAAACGGTTTCAACTGTATTATGTCTTCAGTAAGTGCTGGCTTAAAGCAATATAAAAGCACAAATCTATCTGGGAAACTATTTAGATTCAAATTTTAGAGAATAAATTCAGGCCATGATGGAGCTCCAAAGTATAAACGCCGAAATTTGGATAACAACATGTGAGGTTGGTGTCTAAGTTCCTATGATAGAAAGTAAAGAATCAGGTCTAAATTCACAAATGTAAAAATGGGCTTCCAATCAGAGCTGAGATGTCCAGGACACTCAGTATATTCACATACGATTCAGAGTAGTATATTTAAGTTTTTCTTAAGGTATATTCTTTGTTTAGACTAGACCGATGACATACAAATATCTAGGCATATTTATGATAAAATTGATAGGACAAATCAGGTGAAATGAAGTATTCCTTTAGTCTACCTGCAACAAATAATATTAGCTGGAAATTGAGAAATTCCTGTGAGAAAAGCATGCTAAAGGAAACTAGAGGTTCTTAATGAAACACAGCTATCACCAGAACTATCTGAATGGTGTATAAGATGATTTATTCACTTACTTATTCTATCCTTCCATAGTATTTTGGAAGACTAGAATAGAGAATAAAATTCTGAAGACTGAAATGAGCATCTGGGGATTTAAAATTTAAAATAATAGGAAAAACATCCCATGGAAGAACACTTACACTCCAGTTGTTTCATTTAATAATTTTCCGTTGCAGAAGCTGGTGAATTCCAAATTTATCCAAATATATAGGCTCCACACACTATTTTGTCTGATGGAAGATGATTTTTAGCACTGTACTTTTATAGAGTAAATTTATTTCCTTTGAGGACATCATAAAATATTCTGGGTTCTTAAAAGAGTATATGTGTTAATGTCAACATGTATGTGACTGCCAGGGAATGTTATTCACCCATGGCAGTCCGTAGAGCATTTCTCTAATACCAATAAGTGACAGAAATAAAGTAGTTCCTGTTTTGACTAATCAAGTTTTGTAACCAGCAGATCAATTTGTTGCAATATCTCTATGAATAAAGGACTATTGCACTGGAGTTATCTGTTTATTTATAGTTCTTTTATTCCATTGAATGTTTTTCTTGTTGGGATGTTTGTTTAGTTGGTTGGTTGTTGGTTCATTTATGGTTTTTGGGGTGTTTTTTTGTATGTTAGCAATCTTTTGTTTCAGCCTCAACCAAAGTATGTATTCTGGTTAAGGAATGCAGTTAGGAAAGATAAAACTGTAGATAGTGTCCACAGTAGCTAGTGTTCAAAAGAGATGGAAATCAAAGTGTAAGAAATCCCAGGCAATAAAAGGTCTAGGCAATGACCAGACACAAAAAGAACCATCAAAGGAAAGTGAAGAAAGGAAGAAATTGGTTAGCTATTCCAAAAGTAATGTATCCTCCAAGAATAATGGAGAGCTTGGAAGCTATAATCAAGGTGATATAAAGATTGTGCTTATCATTGTGCTTACACTTACTGTAGGCCCGTTTTCACAGTGGATTCAATTGGCATGTCAGACAAAAGCAAAAAAGAGACTCCAAATGTTGGTCTGATTAAACACTTTACGTTAGATGAAATGTACCTTTGGTGTGACAAAATGTAATTGTTATTCTATCATGTTCTACTGACTTCTGCACATTTTTGTCTTCAGGAAACAGATGGACTTGCCTGTGGTGAGCTGAATTACTGACAATCTAGATAGAACCGTGATTTAGTATCAAAAAGAATTAGCAACCTAGAAAAGCAGTTGAGTATGGCAGATGATTTATGTCCTAGAAATTTTACCAATGATAAAACATCTTCAAATGTATAAAACTTTGGGAGGATGAAAAGGAATTTGTGTGAGCCTGGCTCTTTTGAAGCTTCACTGAAACTGTGCTTCCATCCTTAGGTTAAAAGTGTAACTTAGATTTCAGTTTAAATCTAGGTTTATCTCCATGAAAAACTTATTCCATGTACTTTGAGAGTAAGAGGAGTTACTGTCTTACCAAACCGAATTGCAGGAGAGAGATTTCTTCCCCTATCTCTCATCAGATGGGAAAATGCTTCAAAAAACTGTCTTATAAATACCTCTTGGTATTTGCAATCAGTATTTCACTATATTTTATTTCAGTGAAATATATTAAAATCTAATGTTTGACAGTGTTAGATATTAGCACTGAATTAAAAATACAAATAGCATAAAGCATTCAGTGCTTCTCACATACCATTAATTCTAAATTCCATATCAATTTAGCTATTATGGTTCCCATATCAATTTATTTTCATATTCTGGGTTCATCAGGACTGGGGGATGGATCTGTTACCCTTTTTAGATTAAATATATTTAGTTTTAGTCAAATAAACAAAAGCTACACAACTGTTAAGGAGCTGGCGTTCAAATGCTGCAGAAAAGGAGTGAAAGCACAGAATAAGAGAAGGGTTGTGGGACAACATTTGTTTCTTGAACTTTGTATAATCTGGGCTGAATTCAGCCTCCACTCCTCTTTTGACTGCAGAAACAGTATCCAGCATTGATTGTCCAGTTGTCCTTGACTCTGTTTAGGAATGGAGAGTGGCAGGAGATGGCAATCATACTGAATAATCCTGTTATTACTGGCAGCTGAACTATATCTCCTGTGTGCACCTTATTCCCTCTGGAAACACAGACACCTGGAAGTAACTCAGTGGATATGGGAGTGAATAGGAGAGGTCAAAATGCAATGCAGATATACATCCCAGAAACATCAGCCTTCCACAAGGTTTTAGGAGATATGCTTGCACTAGTTCTTGAAATTGTGCCTCTGACTTCTCCTGAAGTGCAATTACAGACTTCACTACTACAAGGCAACTTGAAAAACTTAGTGTGTGAGTTGTAATTTATGAAATTAAATTGTATTTAGCTAATGTTTAGGCCCCACAATGCCTCCTTGAATGGGGAATAATTTACTCAGAGACCCAGGATAAAGCTGATCAATTCATGGGCCAGACTTTGGGAGATTCTAGAAGCAGTAGCTATTTTACAAGTATTCCTTCATTAGAGCAGCCATGATTTGGCCATGAGGATTTATTTATATCGCTTTTGTTTGTGTATTCACCTTATTGAACATGTAAAACATTGGATTAAGCCATAACAGGGCTAAATTATTAGAACATGAGCTAGCCACAGAGGTTAATGAAAATATAATTAGTAGTGGTTGTGCTACATGCAGCTGAAAAGAGGGTCATAAATCCTATTAATCCTTCTTGGTTCGGGAATTATTGACCTGAAATACCATAATGGGTATGGTCTGTAGTGTCAGTGAAGTGCAAGTTGACGATATGTTACTGATCTTCATCCGTTTCATTTTGAAAATCAGGATGGGAAAACTGAAGTAGTTTTGCAGCATCATTGTGATGCAGTGATGAAGCAAAGGAAGTGGTGAACAAAGAATGTTCAGTAATCATTCTCTAGTGCCCTGCATGTGATTAATAAACAGAGCTGTAGATAAATATCATGCATATTATTCATGACAGGCATCCATTTTAAAGATATCTTATGCAGTTCTGTAGTGTAATATAAAGTTAGTAACACCTTTACAATAACGTATCTCACACCCCAAAAAAGAAAAAAATAAAACAACAAACACAAACCCCAATAGTCCATGTCATGAAATAGGAGTCTGCTAGTTATATCTAAAGACATTTCCTATGCCTAGTTATGGGATTAGAAATGGAAAAAAGGTAATGCTTAGCTAAAAAGTTTCCAGATAAAAAAAGAAAAATTTTAAATAAAAATAAACCGAAAACCAAGTCACAGCAATATAACTTTAATTACACAGGAATTAAAAGTTAAATATATTAGCATGAATTAATAGTCAAATATGTTAGTACTTGTAGGCTTTCTGCATGCCTTATTCACAGTTTAAGAGCATTAAGACTTCTCTTTCTTTAGATTTCTTCTGACTGCTTGCACCTATTTTTATTTTTGATTTTTTTTGTTGAAAATTGTCTCCCTTATTGTTCACTACCAGCTAATCTGAGAAGGCCAGTACATTGTAAAGGCTACTTTAGGCACTACACTAGTATTCACAAGAAACAATTATAGAAACAATTAAGTGTAACAGAAAATAATTTTTTGAATCCACTCTTTTACAAGTGTCCTAGGCTGCAGCGATTCTCTTCAGTTCACTCCTGGAGACAAGAAAAATATTGCTAACATGGAGCAATGACCCCCTTTGGAGCTTCATGCCTTTTTTAGAGCATTTCAGGTTTTCTTGGGTCAACTTTTTTAGTTATTTTACACAATTTATGAAACTTTGTCCCATTCCTGGAGATAGACTGGTGTCTCCCCAAAAACATCAGCTGGGTTTTTTAAGATACCAAAATCATGATGTCAATAATGGATTTGCAGGACTTTTGTTAGGAACTGCTTTAGATAATGCATTCAACTAACACACTGGAATACCAGGGTATTGGTTTTGTGCCTTTAAGGGTATTTGATTGTTGTGCTCAGCCGTAGGGGAAAGTAAATAGTGAATAAAATCATCCCTATGAAATTTAATAAAATGTTAAACATATCCCTAGATAGTAATGAAGTGTTAAGCTAAAAGTTAATGTCCTGCTGTATTGCATTGCTCAGCAGGACAAGAGCAGTACTCTGATATGACAAACTGCAGCAAAATAGAGCACCATACACACCAGAAACTTCTCCTTTTCCCAGACCCCTATCCTTGGCTTTGCTTAGAATCAGTAATTAAATAATAATTCAAATTATTCTCTTTCACATGCAGATCATATGAAATTGATATGATGAGCAAGACAAATGCACCCACTCATTTTCATGCTTGCATCCTCACTGCAGATGAGAATTCTCAGGAGTGTACATTCCACTAAGCCAAAGAGAAGTTTAAAAACAAATTTATAATTTAAAATGAAGCTTAGAACATTTATCTTGTTAAGAAGGATGAGTTTTATCTTCTTGTAATTGTAAAAACCAGACCAGATGATTCCAGAAATCATTCTGCACACAGAATCTTGGTTGACTGGAGAGGAGCAAGAATTTTACACAGAGTTTTAGAGTAGCAGACATTGACTCTACAGGTGAAAATTGGATGGTCTTAAAGGTATTAACCAGTGCTTTAAGTCTTGACCCTACAGCTGGTCTTTTATGGAAAAACGATCCTCTGTCATGTTTGAAATCTGGACTCTTTTTCCGCCAAGAACTGCAATCTGCTACTGGTCACTTGAAAAGGAAAAAAAAAAAAAAAAAACTTAGTGTGTTTTTAAGCCACTAAAAAAATAGGTAAATTCATCAAGCAGAAACATAGAAGTGTTCTGGTGAGAGGGAAAATACAGGGTAGTCAAAACTATCTTGAGAGGAATGTTGGGCAGTTACTTTGCAGCTTTACGTGAGTTCCAGTAATCCCAGCAGAGTTCAAAGGGAGCAGAGGACCTGCACATGTGAATGCAGCTGCAGGACTGAGTCTGTCTGATGGGGAGTCTCTCCATTCCTACTGTAGTTCAGCACAGTCCTACCATGCCTGAAGAAAATCATATTGGTAAGACATAGAAAAAGGACATATATGAACCTGGCAGAACTTGGCATAATACTTTTCAAACACAAACCCCTCAACTTAATTAAACTAGCTTTCAGTGTAAAATCAGTGTAAGCGTCAAAACACTTTAGTGTAAGAAAACCAAGTATCTCCTGGTTTATTAAATTTTTAATAGAATTAGATGTTTCTAATTCATCTCTTCCTTCTATTTTGCATTATAATTCTAATGGTAAACTTGTGAAAATTATCTTCTAAAAGGGAATTTACTGTTCAATATCTGTCATCTTAAGCAGTCTTTTCTCTAACAAATAATAATACTCTTTACACTTATATATTATAAACTTAAGATTTTCTTATTGCTTAGATAATACTCTTAAAAAAAGAAAAAAAAAAAGTGGGACAGAATTAATTCCTTCAGAACAACTTTATGCCTGAGTGAGCTTCTAAAATTTTGAAGACAGATTTAATGGTCTTGTTAAATGATCTCTACCCAAAATAAATTCTAGGTGAGTTCACAATATTTCACTTTGTCAGAGAACAGTTTCAGTATATGGTAAAATATAATTAACTCTCTTAACAAAAAAAATTTGCTAAGATCCACTTTACAATACAGATGGCTTAAGACTTCTGGAAAAAAATTTCTTCACAGAATGGGAGGTGGGCTTATTCTAAATTTTGACAAGGTTTGAGGGGTTGAATGCATGTAAGTTTCTTTTTTCCTCTGGCTTTGTTCCTCCAGGTCCATTTCTTTTCTGTGCTGGGAGCCCAGAGCTGGATCCAGTGCTCCAGGTGGGGTCTCAGCAGAGCAGAGCAGAGGGGCAGAATCCCCTCCCTCCCCTGCTGCCCACGCTGCTCTGGATGCAGCCCAGGACACGTTTGGCTCTCTGGGCTGGGAGTGCCCATGGCTGGGTCATGTCCAGCCTCTCACCCACAGCCCCCCCAGGTCCTTCTCGGCAGGGCTGCTCTCCATCTGTTCATCCCCAGCCTGTGCTGATACCGGGGGTTGCCCTCACGCATTGTGCAGCACCTTGCACTTGGTCTTGTTAAACCTCATGAAAAGCCCACTTCTTAAGCTTGTCCAGGTCCTTCTAGATGGTATCCCATCCTTTAGGTGTGTCAGACTCACCACTCAGCTTCACGTCATCGACAAACCTGCTGAGGTTGCACTTGATCTCACTGTCACTGTCATTGATGGAGGCATTAAACATTACATATACGGACACCTGAGGGACACTATTGTCTGCCAATGTCCTTTGGGACATCAAGCCCTTGACCACTACTCTCTGATGCAACCATATGAAGCTCCAACCAAGTGTTCTGAGTCACCACTGATGAGCCAATGGTAGGTTCTTATAGACATAAAACAGAAGAGGCAACTGTGAACAGGGACAAACACTGTAGTATATATAAAGTGTCATATGCAATCCCAAGGCAGCTAGATACGGCGTTCTATTATTTCCCTGTACTCATTTCAGGAACAGTTCTCTGAGCTGGGAGAAAGGTGAGGAAACAGCTGCTGATTAGTATTCAGTTTTGTCCTGGAATTATTTCCAGTCTTGTGGTTGGTTTGTGTTTTGGGGTGTTTGGGTTTTTTTTTCCCTTTCTTATTTTAAATCATAGTAATTATAAACTAAAGATTCATTCTTAAAGAGATATTGTTATTGATCTTTGCCGTGTTTATATTAATGTATATACACAGGCACACATATGTGAGTTGTATATATAGGCGTGTGAAATAAATATATATCTATGTATGAGATATATGTAATAACATGCTACAATGCACTGGTTCACAGAATCAGAGAATATCTGGAGCTGGAAGGGACCCATCAGGATCATTGAGTACAACTCCTGGCCCTGTGCAGGACACCCCCAGGAATCACATCACGTGCCCGAGAGCATTTTCCAAACACTTCTTAAAATCTGTCAGGCTTGGTGTGTCTGACCTGATAATAGGAGAAAGACTTCAAAAAGTGCTTCGTCATCATGTTTGCTTATCATAATCACTCTTGAACACCTGAAAGCTATATGCAGAATGGACTGTGAATAGCCCTCCTTGAGGTCCATAAAAAGGAAGGCAAAACTGGAGCAAAATGTGGAGGGGAAAGCGAGGGGCAGAATCCCTGACCTTTGCCTTTCCCCAGCACCACCATCGCCTGCTGCGAGACACCCTGAGGCCTCCGGGAGCCGACACCCCCCGATCCTGCATCCTTGGACTGAAGTCACGAGTGAGATGTGGAACCCCTGTCCCGCTCCTGCGTCCCGTGGCCAGAGCAGCGCGAGTGGACCGAGGTTGGGCTGCAGCCATCGGGCACCGCGCCCGCATCTCGGAGGATGGGCTGCCGCATTCCAACCAGACTGCACCCAGGATCGGAGAAGGCAGATAAGACGCTTGAAACAGCAGGGAAAAAAAAAGGCAAAAACTGCTCCTGTCCCTCCACCCCGTCGCAGCAGCAACACAGGTAGCACAGCGTGGTGATGACCTATCCTATGCTTTTTAAAATAACCTTGGCTTTTTCTAACTTTTCTCTACTTTTCTCTTTCTTTCTCTTTGCCTCTCTTACGATTAAATAAAAATATATCAATTTTTTGGCATCAACATTTAATCTCGTTTGGTTTTTATCTCATTTTTTGGGAATATTTTGAACCTTCAAAATTATTTCTATTTTATTCAGAGACTTAGTTTTCTTTGCTCTTCTGTTTTTAAACTGGTTCATAATACCACTTCCCTGTTCCAGTGCCCAACCACCCTCTGGGTGAAGAACCTTTTCCTACTATCCAACCTAAACCTCCGCCTTCACAACTTCAGAACATTCCCTTGGGTCCTGTCACCGCTCACCAGAGAGCAGAGATCGGTGTCTGACACTCCTCTCTCATGAGGAAGTTGTAGACTGCAATGAGATCTCCCCTCAGCCTCCTCTTCTCCAGACTGAACAGACCAAGTGACCTCAGCTGCTCCTCATGCAGCTTCCCCTCCAGACCCTTCACCATCCTCATGACCTTCCTTTGGATGCTCTCTAACAGCTTAATGTCTTTATTATGTTGTGGTGCCCAAAACTGCCCCCAGCACTCGAGGTGAGGCTGCCCCAGCTCAGAGCAGAGGGGACAATCCCCTCCCTTTCCCGGCTGGCCACGCTGTCCCTGATGCCCCCGAGGACAGGGCTGGCCCCCTGGCTGCCAGGGCACTGCTGGCTCACATTCAGCCTGCCATTGAGCAGGACCCCCAGGTCCCTCCCTGCAGCTCTTCCTTCCAGCGTCTCATTCCCCAACAATGTATATCCAGTGTTGCCCCATCCCAGGGGCAGGATCCAGCACTTCCCTTGCTAAACTTCATTCTGTTGGTGGTTGCCCAGTCCTCTAATTTATCAAGGTCTCTTTGCAGGCAATTTGACTCCCTGTAACTGACAGACTCATGATTATGATGACTAATGATATTCTTTGAGTAATCCCCACCTTTGATGCAACATCTCTGTATTGGATAAAGATAGGTGACAATTGAGAGAATAGGGAAAGTGTTAATTTTCTTTGGTTAAACTTAAGGTTTCAGTGTCTGCAACACAGGAGTGCAAGTTGCAACCTAAACATATTTTGTTCTTAGTCTGTAATAAATGCCTGAGCAGGCAATTTTGTGTGTCTATAGTTTTCTCAATAGTGTTAGATAAAAGTTTACCCAGCCTATGTGGAATCCTCAAAAGTATGATCAGCAGATTCTGCAGTCACTTCTTTTTCAATACATTATGCAAACTCTTTGGAAAGGAGATTAGTTTCTTCCCAAATAGCAATGAGATGTTGTTTCATTAAAACAAGTTAATGAATTACTGAAGCAGCATTTTGTGGGCAAAGTTTGAAAAGACTTTTTTCATAGTATTAGAGATTACAGACTAATATCTAAAGTAGCTTCTCAGTTATGAAATGCTGACTTTCCACATTTCTTCCACAATCTACTGAAATAATGCAGATCTAAGTCATAGGAATGTCACCTAAATGGTAGCATTTCCAGAAAGTGAAGCTGTGTTTGGATTAGGCTCTAAACATATGAAATATAGGTCTAAACTCTAAACATACTCAAGTTTTCAGGCTTAACTCCAGACAATACTAGAAAATATAGGTCTATTCTCAGCTCTCATCATTCAGAATAGGACAGAATAATTGTATTCACGCATTCTCATAATATTCCATTCAATTATCTTTCTTTTTTCCTTCTGACAATATGTTTTTTTAGCTATCCAAGCTTTGCTACTCAGTATTACTCTGAATTGAATCTGTGTTTAGGCCTTTCAAAAGAAATCATTAAAACTGAAGTTATGGCACAAGCTTATTCCAAAGGCTGATTGCACCCAGAGGTGCAATCATTACAAAAACGAGGTAGATATTGCTTGGAATTCTCTGGCCCTCTTCATGTGAAGTTGATTTGATACATTAATGTTTTGGCTTCTGGAGAGAATGGTTTGTAAATTTTTGGTGTTAAGATTTTACCTCGAAGCACATACCACACATTGTGGAAGATCAAGACTTGCTGGGATCCAGCAGGCTGCTGTTTATTTTAAGGACCAATTGCATTCCAGTTTTTGTTAGTACAAAATTCTTGTTTATCATAGTATCTTATGTATCCTACACACCAGACTTTTTATCTGTCCTCTATTAAATAATTGCATCAACTGGCTTTTATCTTCTAACTCCAGAGATAAGAAAGAACACATTCACTTTTAATTGTAAGTAAACCTTCATCCTTTCTGTAATTGCCAATTAGAAAGTACTATAACCACACACTACCAGAATCCAGGTATTCCATTAAATATACATCAGACAGACTAAAATATAGTTTTTAAGCTTCTAGAATACACAGAAATTTAAATTATATTTTGATAAAATATGTAGAGAACACACTTGTAGTTGGTAATTTACCTGGAAAATATTTGGAGAAACGGAAATTTTAAACTATCTTCTTCATTACACTGATAAGACCCCTTTATGCTCTCAGTGAGCTTATTTCATCGTTACAGAATACAGCTATCTTTTGTACCATGAAAAATATATGTATTTAAATTACATCTCTGCCTTAATTAGACTCCTTGACTATTAGAACACAATGCTTATATATTATTCATATAAACAATATGAAATATATTGACATACATGATTTTTGAGAAAAATAGTTCCTTAAAAATAAAAATATTCTTGCAGTGTATAAAATCTGTTAAAACTGGGTCTATCTCTTTATCTCTTCAATTCAGTTTAGATTTGAACAGTAATGTCACAAGTTTGTGCATATCCCAGGATGAGTTTTCACAGGACCTGGCATGAACAAATTCTAGAGACCACTGCAGGAAGGAGTGTGCTGATGCAGAACTGCAATTTAAAGCAGTAGCAAGGTCATTAAGGGTTATTCGTCAATCTTCCCTAATGAGCTGCTCAGCCTTTTCAGCATTCATGTGTGTTGCTGCTGACACAGGTCTCCCAGATCATGGTTTGTCACAATTGCTAGTCTCACCTGACTTGAAATGTTTCAGCCATCTGTACACATTTCTCAGTTTCATGGCTTCAACCTTGTACAGTTTGCATATTCTTATGAGTCTCTTTAATGCCTGAACTTTCACTCTGTAAAATTTCTTTCCTTACACATTGCTGTATATGATGAATACAGTTATGTCCCTTACAATGTTCAGTTCACTGGCACTCAGGCGACGGCTTTAGGGACCCTGAAGGGCTCAGAAGATATGTATGCAGAGTCCTGAAAATACTTAACTCTAAACACATTGAGAAGATTTTTTTTTTCTCATTTTAATGTTAAAAGGCTTATGACACTCAAATTTTAATAGATCCTTTGGCAGCTAAGTACCACAGCGCCACTTGCTCTCTCATTTCTCCCCCTGCCTACTCCCCAGGTTGGATGGGAAGGAGAATTGGAAAAGAAAACAGTAAAAGTCCTGGGCTGAGATAGAAAAAATAATAATTAAGATAAATTAAATGTAATAGTAATAGCAATAGTTGCAATGAAAAGGGGGGCAGAGAGAGAAAGGATTAAACCCAAGAGAAACAAGTGATGTAGAATACAATGGCTCACCCTATTATTATTACCAGCTACCTGCTGACCAATACTGACCCCCTGAGTATTGTCCCTGAGTCACAACTGATACCTCCGAGTCAAGTGCTCCACGTTTATATACTGGTCTTGTTGTCCTATTAAATGTTCCTTTGACCTGCTTGGGTCAGCTGTCCTGGCTATGGTCCCTCACAGTTTCTTGTGCCCCTGCTCCCTGACAGAGCACGGGAAACTAAAAAAGTCCTTGACTCAGGGTAAGCACTACTGAGCAACCACTGAAACATCAGTGTGGAATTGATGTCATTCTCCCACTGAATCCCAAACTCAGCACTGTACAGGCTACTGAGAAGAGGAAAAAAATGAACTCTCTCCCAGTCCAAACCAGGGCACATGATTGAGCTGAGTGACCCATGGTGCAGTTGCCCCATGTTCCTATAAATCTATTTTATGCAAATTGACTATCACAACCACTATAAATTAAAACTAATATTAAAAAGGAACACATGCCAAATTTTTAATCAACTGTTTTTGGATGGGTAAAAGAATCACGAGGTTGCTAGAAACCAAGCAAAAAAATTTTAAAACAGTTCTTCTGGAACCACAGAAACTGAAATTAAATAAATTAATAAAAAACCCCACAATATACAAAGAGATAAATAAATAAACCTAAACAAAACAAAATATGCCAATTATTGCCTCAAGAAGACAAAAAATAATACATTGAAGAGAAAGATTTTGTGAATCTTAATTTGTTTCAAATGTATCCTCAAACAGAAGGTAAGAGAGAGAGGAGGGAGAAAACATCTAGAGGATGCTGGAGACAGAGGAGCTGATGTTATATATACAAGTCAGCTCATATGTTTCCTTTTTATTCTTTACTATTGGTGTTATACATGAAGAATAGCATAATTTTAATTTGATTAGTGTAAATAGAACAGAATTTATATTTCCCCAGAGAAATGCATTATCAATTAAAAAAAAAAAAAAAGAATAAAGAACTTAAATCCTAACATTCTTCATCCAACTCCAATTGTTAAAATCCTGTGACCAGTGCACTAGTAATTCAGATATTTGTATATGCTTCTACAGATGTATACTGGTTTTATTGGTATGCATTCCTTTAATAGTATAATCTAAATTCATTTTACTTGATAAGTTTTTATGCAGATCTTACAACACATTTTTCTACCACATGTTGGAACATTTGCGCAAAAAAAATCCCATCTTTATGTTTGAAATTTATGGGAACACAATTAAAATGAGAGGGGTCCAAAGGTATCAAGATAATTACATTTTTCTAATCTTACTAAACAAGATAAATTACCTGCAGGCCCTCTTATAAAAGATGAAATCTTCATAATAAGTGAATTAATCAAGCAGCAGCTTGCTACTGCACATGCATTTATAACAGGAATGATTCAAAGACTTATTTTATGGGGAAATTAATGGAAACAGGCTTTTCATTCTTCTGCACCAATTGAAAACCTCAGCAACCAGCTGCCCACTTGTCAAGAAAACAGAAAGAAGCTGGAAACAAAGATAAATAAAAACACCTTTTTCCTGGCACTTTTGAAGAGAAAAAGCAGCTCTCATTTACAGCAGCCATCTGTTTGTTATTTAATATGGGTGAATTACATGCTGTAATGAGTTTGTTTCTGCATCACTCAGTGCAATGGAACACAAGTTCACTCTCATAATGTGCAGCAGTTTTTAAAAGCTAATCATTTAATTGGACACAATAGTCAATGACAAATGGAGATGTAAAAACTCAGCCAGCTGTAGAGTGAATATGTAATCATTGTGAAATCATATTATTTTACATGCATGAAGACTCTTTAATAGTGGCTGATGTTGGTCAGCACTACAGGCTGAAGAATGGAAGAAACATGATGAAAAGCAGCATTTCAAAACCATTCTTAATATAATTGGGCTGTATTCAGGCACATGCTGTATCTGCCATTAGGTTTAGGTACTTTATCATCTCCAAATTGTTCAGTGGCTTCTCCCAATTTTTGTTTACATTTAGTTTCAGCATTTATGGTTCAGCAGGCATGATCTACAATTTATTGGGAGTCATCTGACTAGTTCCTCTTCAGACTGCCTTATAGTTCCCACTGACTTGCTGCTTGTTTTATTTATAATGCTACACTAAAATAAATACAGAAAAGTGGAAGAAATGAATCTCAGGGACCAAAATGGATTCAGGTAATCTAGACTTTGTTTTAGGTGGTTTTTATCTTGTGGTAAGGGATTTATCTGTTTTCAGAACTTCTTGAGGAAGCAAGGAATAATTTTTTTTTAGACATGTCATAGATTCAGCCAGTCTGTGAGCTTTAGCGAAATTCAGTAGAATGTAACCCTTTTCTGACATACTAAATATATGAATTCTTCACTTCTGAAGACTGACTAAGCATAATATTTTGGCTTCAAGATAAAACAAGAAAAGCAAATTTAATGCTGATGTGTACCTCTGGATAAGGCAGGAAAAATCTGCTTTTTTTTTTTTTNAGCCATCTTGAACCAGGATTCAATTTATGTTAAAAGATTCAAAGGCCTTAAGAGATTAGATGGATCTAAACAGCTTTCTGTTAACATTTTTGAATGTGTACTTCTATCCAGTGTCTCATTGCATAAAGGCCTGTGTACTGTACGGTAATATAAACAGATATATCCAGTAAGTTGTAAAATATGAAGAGTTAAGAAGTGAGAAACAATACTCATATATAAAGTTGAAGCAATTCAGTTTATTTCCTCCCTCAAAATTCTAAGGAATTCAAGACAGAGGAAAAATCCCTCAAAGAATGAGAAGGATATCACCTCAGCTGCTTTGGGAGAGGGTCCTGAAAGTAACAATAGAGGTTTAAGCACCTGGAAAACAAGGGAGAAGGTGAAGCTACAGGTAGAGTGACAGATCTCCTTAGACATAGAGAAAATGTGGGAAAACAGCTTACACATGCCAAAAACATCCACTCAGAAAATACAATAAAGAGAAATACAAATACTTCAAAGTGGAAAAGCTTTTGAAGCACATATTACAAACACAATTAGTAGGAAGGAAATGTCACATGTTTCCAAGTAGATGACTAAAAAGGGGGAAAGGAGAGTAAATTGCAAACTATTTTCCAACACAAGATTTGGAACTCACATTAACAAGAGCCAGACGTTAAACTTATTAAGGATGCACATAGGGTGGAAGGCACAATCACTTGGATGGAGCAAGTACCAGTTAGAGTGGCAATGTCCAAAGAAAAGCCGAATGTGTCACAAGCTCCCATGTGGCTGACTTTCTTTTTTTAGAGACAACAAGGAGAAGAAGTCCTTCATTTAGTGCAGGCAAGCTGAACAGTCACACCACTTCTCCCCCAGCTACTGCAACCTGATGCAGTGCTACATGGCTTCTGCTGCTTCTAAAGCTCAATCCCTTCATCTGTAATCCTGTTATCTCCAGTAGCAGCAGTTACAAGAGCCTAAATATAACACTCTTAGTGGAGGATGGATGGAGCATAAAAGTAAGTTGTAGCTGTATAAAAGGAATATGGGTTTGAAGTTTAATATGAAAGGAGAAGAGTAATTGCATGAATACGGGATGAAGGAAAAGGTTTTGTGTTTTCCATGGTGCAGCCTGAAAGATCTGATCTGAATCTACAGCTGTTGTGTTCCCCCCAGCTTTAGGGAGAAACTATGAAAATCATATGCATAAGAGCAAAATCACCAGTTTCAGAAAACTAATGTCCCTTATGTTTTGGTTTTAATACTGGATTCCAAATTTTGAGGAAATAAATGATGAGATGAACAGAAATCCTAGTCACTAATTATTTTTTTCCTGCAAAAGAAATAGAGTAACACAGTGTTACCTGAGATGATGTCCTCACCCACTCCACAATAATATCAAGTCTGTGTATTACTTAGAAGGTTTACCTGAAGGTTGAAATGCACAGAATGGACACACATGCTTCATGGGAATTTCATTTCAGGAAAAAAATTACCAATACCAATCACTGTAGAAAATTCTTAACAAGAGGAATATCAACAGTTCTATTAGGCTTGCCCATTTTAGTTTTAAGGTCTATTGCTTATTGGAGAAATTATAAGGAATCACTGTTCATCGAATATGGAACTGAACTTTTACTGGCAAACTGTCTACATATGAGGAATAAATGTAAACGGTGGCAGATATCACTAGATCATATTTTATATTAAGAGAACAGAAATGCAACTAAACATACATGATTTTTCAAAAGAAATTGTCAGTAATAAAATTGTGATACTCTTAAATGATAAGAATTTGTATCATTGTGTCCTTACTTTTTTTTGTTCAGACAATCATGTAAGACTATTAAAACAGTGCCCATTTTTGAAAGGGCAATGTATTTCAACAGAATAATTTAGACTATATCGGGTAGATTTAATCTTTGAACTTGTTTCTGAGAATTTCATGCTGAAGAAAATAGTCTATAAAAAGATTCCTTTGTCAAATTAAAAATTATATCTATTAATTCCCCATTTCTTTTAAAATAATTTTCAAATCAAAACACATACTTTAGATAATTGTGCTTTTGAATTTTTCATCTCTCCTTTTCTCCATTTTCCCCTCTCTTTTTTCTGTCACTTCTGTGTGGACAAGAAGTCAGTAGTAAAGTGCTTTACTCCCACATACTTCCTGACTTCTGATGGTAGCTATTATATTTGATATCAGAGAATGTAAAAAAAAAAAAGGTAATCTCCCTTGAAGTGCAATCTCAGAACACCAAGATGTACAAAGTCTCTGTAAGTTGTCAAGAGCTGAGCACCAATGAGCCTCAAATACTTCAATGATCTCCATCATAAACTTAAATAGGTTCTCTTGAGGTAATAAAAGGCGTTAAGATTTCCTCACAAATCCTGACAGAAATCTTGCACATTAACAATACAGATTCCTCTACTTTTTGATCATACACACTTTTAGAACTAGTGGCCATGACTGCCAGTCACTTCCTGCAGTTATTTGTAGGTCGTAGAGCAGAGAGGAATGTTTTGTCAAAGCTGTGCAGAGGCACTTGTGACTCTGTCCCCCTTGAAACTGACCTGAATCTACCAACGTCTAAGTAAAGAAGCTTTTACTTTTTGTCTCTGCTGCTCGACCTTAGCATAGATACATGGAGAGAATGATAAAACTACAGAGATGTACAAAGACTATTCCATTTGTGAAGCTGTAGGTATAGGTCACTGGTGGGTAGCACAGCCTTTGTATAAACATCAAATTAGACCATTATACTGTTGGGTGCAATTCAATGCATTTTTAAGAAGTGGTGAGATATGAGCTGATCTTGGTGCTCATTTCTGACACTCGATAGTGTTTAAGTGGCTTGAATTATACTCATGACAAAAATATCTTTAAAACCTAACATTTTTAAAAAGTTTGAGCATACACTCATGTTCTTGAGGAAATTAAAAAGAATGGAGAGAGCTGGCGAAACAAGAAAGAAGCACAGTTTGATATACTGGGAATAGAAAATCAAAACCAAAATCAAAATATAGTCTGCAAAAGTCGAAGCATCTATTTATTACTAGAATATGAAGCCATTTTCCATCTAGGCAGTTTAACTATACATCCAAGTATTTGAATCTTTTTAAAAACCTTCTGGAATGTAATTCTTCTGAACAAATGTGGTCATTGGCAATGCAGACAGTGGCATTACAAACAGGGTTTTTTATAGTCGATTAGTGATTAGTGCTCATCATTACTATTTAATGTTTAAGAATCGCCCAAATATCCCAAGTTTTAAAAAATAGAGGCTTTTAGAGTGGATGCTATAGGTATAAATGAGAAAATTCTTCTTCCTGAGTCCCTTAAAACGAATAAGAAATCTCCTAAAATAAGACCAAATAAAAGAGAGGCAACTGTCTTTTTTTTTTTTTTT
>VZRO01005410.1:24161-71704 GCA_013397915.1 Daphoenositta chrysoptera
TTTTTTTAATTTTTTTTTTTTTTTAAATTAATCTGAGACCATAACTGAAACCAAAAGCTTTGGAAACCAAGTCATACCTCAGAAAACAGGCACTGGCTCATCCATTCCAAGATCTGTTGAGGTAGGTTTTATCCAGTCAAGCTGTAAGTTTAGGCACCAACATCTCAACCATTTATGCTATGTCTTGTTTTTGTACTGAGTGAAGAGGAACTTACACTGCTAAGGAGTGATTTATCTCGACTTGATGTAAACATCTAAAATGTGTCAGCTGAATCGACCCAAAAAGTGCCTATTTCTGTTACCCATCTATAAAAGCAGTTTAGACTGACTTAGAGGCAGATGCGTCTCCTGTAGATATCTCGAGATATTTTAGAGAAATTCACACCATAGAAATTATATACCCCAGCTTTTAGCATTGCAGTAGTGTTAAAATCACTCAACTAAAGTGACAAACAAATGCAGATCTTTTCCTAATCAGTGTGGATTTAAGTTCAAATTGAAAATCTGCACTGTCAGGCTAGAAGGAGAGTTTATTTGAATTAAATGCAAGGAAATTTCTCCATTTCTCCAAATTCTCCACTTTTTTTTTTTTTTTACCAGCTATGTAGCTAAGATGTCAATATTCATTCTACCAAATGTAAGCAGTTAGAGCAAGTAAGCTTTCTGGCTTAGTGAGGAGGACATTAGGGTAGAATGATCAGAAACCTGGGTCTTGATCTTCAAATCTTATCATAGTTCTATTATTGTTTAATTCTTTTACCCCAAAATGCAAAATACAGAGCCAGTTCCTTCATGGATTTGGGCCTTAAAATCAAAAATAGAACAAGATGTGACAGTCAAGTCTCAATACAAGGATGACAGTGATGGGTATCTAAGGTTTTGTAGTCTCCAAAGGTTTCTTGCTGTTTTAATATATTTTCAGTTTAGAGAAAATGAGACGCTGAAGAATCACCAACAGGCCACTTGCCTAGGAAGACCGTTGCTTCTTAATACTTGAGCAAAAAAAAAAAAAAAAATCAGAAGAGAGTTTTATATATGCTTTAAAGTATGTATCATGTTATATTACAGTTGAAGTTACTGCTTATTATGAATCTGTAAAAAACAGAGCAAGCCTGTTCTAGATAAGTCAGCAGTAATGTTTTATGATATTTGAACTGACATTTTGCAGGCACCACAGCTTCAATTAGATTAGCTATTTCAGTATCTTTTGAAAATTGTAAACATTTCCCCAAAATGAGCTCTATATATTGTTCATTATATGACATGATGTTACTTTTTAAATTCTGGTAAAATCCTGAAAAAATGTGATCCTTTGTTTAGTCAACAGTATGTGCTGCCTATAAACTTTCATGCCACCTGCATGAATCTGAGAGCAGAATTCATAATGACATAGACACTGCCTAATCTAGGGTAAATCTTTTACTCCCTTCTCGTGGGATCTTTATCAGCAATGACCCAGAATGACAACCAATCATTGGAACAAAAAGCTTGTATAGAGAGACTGAAACGTTCAGTGAGTCTGTCCTCCTCCCACTTGATGGCTACATCTCTATTCTTAAAATGTTTCCAACTGAGTGTTTGGACACATTATGTTTAAGGCTTACACAGATGCAGAGAAAAGGGAGGCATTGTATTTCCATTTTCCGTGTCTTTATGTTTCTCTCCTTAGAACTACATGGACAGAATCTTAGCTAGTGTGAATATCTGCAGCCTCCAGCAGCTCACTGTGATGCATCTTTCTTGCTGTTGTCTGTACAGAGGAATGCAGAGTTTTTGCATCCCAATTATTTTTAGAAGAATTGTTTTCGTAAACCAGACTGCTGTATACATACACCTACTTATGTTCTTCTCTATCCTGACAAAATTTATTTTATAAAACACTTTCTGTGCTGTAACAGAAAATTGTAATGAAGTTACCTCACAGTAGTTTATTTCAACATAATTTATACCTCCAATCTCTGCCTTCAAATAATGCTATTCTATTATGAATTTGGTTTAGCATCTTTACTGTTTGAAGTGTTGTGAAATAATCCTGAATTACATTGTAATGATTTGTTTTCTGTCTTGTAATTGTTATGTTAAAGGTGAAACTATGACTGGCCATATATGGGACTAAGGAATGGATGAGCAACCATATACCCTCTGTCCTTCAGTGCCAGCATAATGAACCTTGAAACATGGAAAAGAACATGGAGTGGTAAGTTATATTTTCACTTGGGGTGAGTAATTCTAGGAGGTATTGAAAGGACATGCGTAAGGCATGTATGGAACTTTAATTCTGCTGTCTGTAATATGCCAAACAGGGCAATTCACAAGGGGGAAGATAAGCCATGTATTATAGAAGGCAGCAGTAAAATGACTTCCCCCTACAGCAAAAGGAAAGCAAAAAAAGAATTGCTTCTGTATGTCCCTGGGCTCATCCTAGCACAGGGCTAAGTTTAAAAAGCTTGGTCTTACTCTTTTTGAGTAGAGTTTTTAATCTGTTTTAGCTGTTTTGCCCTTGGAGTGAATTAATAAATTTTTCTGATGGAAATAGGATGTCCAAGAAACTAATGTGATTACTATGAACAGTAGTGAAATTTTGTCTCAATAGTTGCTTACAACAAATACAAATTAAATAAGGCAAATTAAAAAATAAGAATAAAAATATTAAGAGAATACAGAAGCTAAAGGAAAGAGAAATAACAAACAAACAAAAAATAGCAGAATCAATAGACATGCTGCTCTACTCATTTTTATGATGGAACTTTGGGGGTATGGGCTGAATTTGAACTATTTCATGTCTGTAGTTGTAATGGAGAGATGATATAGATTACAGTAACTTATGGGGTTTATCTTATACGTGTGAGTGCCTCATAAGTTATTAGTACCAGAAGCCATAATGAGTTATGTCACACTTCTCTTACATAGCCTCCAAGAATTGTAAGTCACTCTAAGCCATAAGCAATATCATTAACTCAGCACGTTTTCAGTCTTAGAGATTGTATGCAGATTTTGAGAATTTTTCTTATACTTCACCAGTGATGCATGAAAACTAGTAATGAATATGAGAATGTAAGGCTGATGCAAATACCCTGACCTACATAGCTCTCTACCTAGCCAAGAAAATATTTTTCTTTCTCTTCATTTTAATTCAATCAAGAACTAAGTTGAACTCCAGAAGTTTGCAAGATCTATTCTTAACAGTGTAAATTTTCCAGATGCAAGCCACTGTTTCTTGGTGGCTTTCATAAGACCTGGATATTGTTCCGCAACTAAAAGATTGTCTTAACTCTTTCAGCAGCATGAATTTATGATCCAGACACTCTGAAATCTAAAAACCTTTGGTCCCAGTGTACCCTACCTCTGGGTGGCCTTTTCTTTTCTATTTATTCAGTCTATAATATTTTTTAGACTACCTTTGAAGGTCAAACTGGTGTATTAAAGTTCTTACATGGAGATAACACTATATATTTAAATATAATTAAAATAGATTTTAGAATACTTATAAGGAATATGGGTTGGCTCAATTTTCATTAACACTCACTGTACATTACTGTATGTATTTAGTCTCATCAGGTAATTGCTAAAGAATAGCCTCAGTGGAATAATTCATGATTTATAAAGAAGTAAATGAAAGAAAGAAAGATGAGTGGTAATTTCAGCTTTTCTAAGGCAAGTAGAATTTCTCCTCACTACAATTACATGTATTTCAGTGTAGTGGAAAGAAATCTAAAGCTTATATGGAATTACACAGGTAGTTATTGTTGCTGTTGTTTTATTCTTGTTGTGGCGGAATGATTTTTAGAACATGATTTTACAGTCTAGTTAACAGTTCCTAGCTATCCTTTGTTGGGTTGGGTTTTTTTGTTTGCCTGTTTTAGTTCAGTAATATAATTTAGAAAAACAAAAAATGCCAAATTATATAACCAAATCAGTACATAACCTCCCTAGCACTTGAAAAAATCATTGTGTTATTTGAAATTTCTTGCCCTTCTCATTTTTATTCTGGTTGTGGTCATATGTCCTACATTTCAAAGACCAGGAGCTTACGATTGGTTTCTTGCACTGTTATAAAGTACATTTCAAAGGATTTACATGATTTTAAAAAGTGTATTGACAAAGGAATAAAGAGTTTCATTTCAGCTCCTCTCTGAAAAAGGAATACATGACCCAGACAACACAGTGGACAGCCCTGAAGTGGGGCTTTTAATTTCTAGTGTGCCTTGCTGAGGCAAGGCAGACTGGCAATCTAGTCAGGGTTCACAAAACAGGCCAAAAGGGTTGGTATCATTCACAGAGTGTCTGAAAAGGAACAGATATAATTTAATAAATCAGGTACCAAGCATGGGCCATTTCTATCCAGCCAGCCATTTTTTCTCCAGAAGACACGAAGGAACCCATCTGAATCAAGCTGCTGTGTGTTCTTAGCTCAGAATAATCCTTCAAGTAGTTCTTGTTTCTACTGAAAATCAAGTGAAGTCCCATCCCTCAAGGAGCAAGCATAATACAAGCTTTTACTGAGAAACCAGGGACAAAATGTCCAAAAGTTTGGTCTGTTCTAATCAAGATTTGGGTTGCATTTTTAGTATTTATAAACTTTTAGGGAGGTAGGAGATTTCAGGAAAGGTTACGTAGAGGGAAAAAACGAAAATTAGTAATATCACAAGCTTGAAGAGAATATAGCATGCAGCTCTCTTAAGTCAATACATAGACTAGTTTAATGTATAGAACTATGTGACATTATTAGCAACGATTAGAATATTTCCCAAGATCCTTCAAGAAGTTTTTTACAGTATAGTCTAAAGCAAATGAAATGAGAAAAATAATGTGCATGCTTGCACTTCACTGGTAAATTTGTTAATAAGACAGTAAATTGTTCAACAGGTAAAATTTAAGTCCTGAAGAACCTGGAAAATCCAAGTAGATATTTGTAGGACCAGATTCACTTGTTTTTTTAATCAAAATAGATTTCGGACACACTTAATTGACTTTTTGTTTAAATGTAAGTAAATTTAAATATGGATAAATATAAAAAAGGAAAAATATCAGAGAGGGGGGAAGTAGCTACATATGAAAGGGTGCACTCTTCTGTTGACTAACTTTTAGAGAAGTATTAGACTTTTTGATTCAGAGTAAGTGTTAAATATTTGAATATGCACAATCTAGTTTCATCTAGTTTATGTTTATACACAGTACATTTTCTCTGTTTAAAACGAAGATAAATAATTAACTTTCCATGCTATAAACAATAAATCTAAATCAATCTATGTATCCCATTTTTATTGTTGTTAACTCTCTTATGCAAGACATCAACGGAAGTAATAGAATTTTTATAGAGTTAGCAAACTTGGGTCATTGTGCTGGGTGAGCAGATATATATATACATATGAAGCTTGCCAAACCTGTGAGCCGTGATGAAGGAGCTTAATTAAAATTCGTGGACAAATTAAAAGTGAAAAAAAATAGAACACCAAGAAATGCATTAATTAAGAAAACCTGTGTCTTAAAAAGAGCAGACCCAAGGGTATCAGTACAGTAATAAGTAACAGCAGGGGTGACCGTCAGACAGAAGATAAAATAGAGTAATGTGGGGTAAGAGAGCAAGCTGTCCAGGTGTAAAGTTGTTATGAAGTCCATGACTGTGGCTCAAGAGCAGCGCTGAAGTGCTCAGTTGGAGCACAGGAGTTGTGTGGGAAAAGCTATCCTTTACCTGCGCCAAGGAAAGGTCCCATGAAAGTCTCTGTTTGAACTCAGAACGATTTCTGTTTATCTTTTTTACAGCAGTACTATAATTCTTTGTTCTTGCATGCCTTTAAGAAATTCTTAGACTTTCAGATCCATTTAATAAATAAAAACCAAGGTATATATTTAATGGAAAACAAATAAACAGTATTCTGTTACACTGAAGAGAATACGTTTCTGAAACTCCGAGAGATTTTTCTTTAGCATTCATTAGACAATATGCTTTGCAGGATATTTCTATATTTCAATCTTCACAAAAACTGCTCTGATTTGTACCTTCTAGATTCCTTACATTTTCTTATGAACTTCTTGAAGGTTATGTCATTTCCTTAGGGGTTGGTGAGGTTTTTCCTTCTTCCCCTTCAGTCCTCCCCACTGTTCCCCCTGGCCCGGACAGGTTGATAGAATCATAGAATTGTTTAGATTGGAAAAGACCTTTAAGATCATCAAGTTCAAACGTTGACATAGCACTGCCAAGTCCATTACTAAACCATGTCTTTAAGTACCACATGTACATGTCTCTTAGTTGTCTTTAGGGATAGGACTAAACCGCTTCCCTGGGCAGCCTAAGCTAATGCTTGACAACCCTTCCAGCGAAGAGATTTCCCTAAAATAAACAGTCTAAACTTCCCCTGACACAACTTGAAATCATTTGGTTTTGTCCTATCCAGCAAGATGAACCAAGTTTATTAGCTCTATAAAAACTCTATTGATTGGGAGAAGAGACCAAGAGACCTATCTTCACCTCACTATAACCTCCTTTCAGGTATTTGTAGAGAGCAGTAAGGTCTCTCCTGAGCCTACTTTTCTCCAAGCTAAACCACCCCAGGTCCTTAAGTGGCTCCTCCTAAGGCTTGTGCTCCAGACCTTCCACCAGCTTTGTTGCCCTTCTCTGGAAATGCTCCAGCATCTCAATGTCCTTCTTGTACTGAAGGGTCCAGAGCTGTGCCAAGTGCACAAAGAATCACTGCCCTGGTCCTTCTGGCCATGCTGTCTCTGGTACAAATCAGGATGCCATTAGCACACTCCTGGTGTTGACCAACACCCCGAGGGCCTTTCTCCCTGGGCAGCTTTCCAGACACTATTCCCCAAGCCTGTAGTGCTGCATGGGCATACAAGTCTAGGACCTGGCACTAGTCATCAGTGACATGACTATATTGACCCATTACTGTGGGTAGAATCCACAGATATTCACCATGATTTCTCTCTAGACGAGAAATGTATGCTACTACATATTTGGGTCATTTAATTTTCCTGTGTACATATTTCTGTCTGTAATAGGTGGTTCATTAGAGATGTTTACACTGTTCCTGATGCTCGTTGAGAGGAATCTCATGCTGTTTCATGCTAATGGAAAGCTGATGAAACTTTGCTGTTTCAAGCAATTAATATTAACAATTTTTTCTTATCACTGTAGTTGTCATTCTGTTCTATGGTGACAGCAGCTGTAGTGAGACTGTGGTAAAGGCAAAATAGGCAGTGGATCAGAAACTATTTTGTAGTCCCTGTTAAATTTTTGCCCCGAATACAACTGCTTTGTTTTGCTATGATTTAATACAAGATACAGATATTTTCAGAAATCACTTGAAATGGATATTAATCAAATCAGGACAAAAATTCATTTTTAACTGTGATACTTTTAATAAGCTATTTGATTTTAGACAACTAGCCCTGTATCTAATTAAAATTAATTGTTAAGCTGATTTATGTAAAATTATAATAAACATGGGTCACATGTTTCTTTTCCTCACATTCTTCCATAATAGAGACCATACTGGAGAAGATGGTAAATGTCCCTCAATACCACCGATAGACATTTTTCACTATTTTGTCTGATTCTGCTTTCACTTTTCTCCAATTCTAAAGAGTTGAAAATCCAGCTATTACAATGATGTAAGTATAATATCCTTGTCAGGATGTCCAAGAATCTTTCTTAATGTGTTATTTAACATTTTACTTCATTATATAGCTAAAATAAACAACACTAAGAGTGCAGATCTAAGAGAACTTATTTACTGAAGTTTTATTTTCTAATGGACAGCACAGAAATAAACTCATTTTTGAAGGTCATGTGACATTTATACCAAATAGGTATAAATGTGATTTCTTTTTCAATTTGTTCCTAAACCTTTTTCCCTCCTTGCTTAAATCCAGTATTTATTTTAACCTTGAGCTTCTTGAGACCTGAAGCAGAAAGCTTCAAAGTGTTATAAAAACCATATCCTTTTTAAATCTAACTCATTTGAATGCAAGTTCCTTACAAGCTCAAAGAGTGTTGGTTGTTCTCATTGAAGTTTATAATGCCTTAGATATTCAAATCAGCTTTATGCCTTCCATTTGTTATGCAGATTTGCAAACTTTATATATCACATGGTTTATCTACATTAATACAGCTTTCACTAACAGGACTTACAGGAATAGATGCATATGCTAAAGATGCACATTTTTAGTACCTTGAATTATCATAAAAACATAAAAATAGTGTGTATTGCTCCAGTCTAATCAGACTCATTTTTATGTGGTTGTTGAAAGCCCTTTTACATTCCATTCTGTGTCTGGAGGTCTGTATAAAACCAATTGAGAAAAAAACCAAAGTGAAGACACCTGCTGGCTTATAACACAAATACTAAAATATCTTAGAGCCTGCTGAAAGGAGAATTGGAACAATATGTCATTACTGAAGGCTCACTTGCAAGTTCTAATGTATTATAATGAAAACAGTATGACAAACCTAATGAGACAGTGAAGATTTGGGTAATTGTTCCTGCAATGTATGGTAACTTTTCCAGCCGTTATTGGCAAACATAAAACCTAATGAGATTTTATTAATTTAAATGCAGTACATCTGCAAAACATTTCCTTAGTTGCAGTCTCCTCTGCTAATCTCCCTTCCCACACGTACTTGATCCTTTTAAGTTAATTGTTCTGCATAGTACACTTTCTAAACAAAACATACAAAGCACTTACCATAAATGTGCATTAACTTATTTTGCCAAGGCTTACTTTTTGTGGGTACACTTTCACATTGGTTGGGTAGAATACAGCTTCTTTCCTCTCTGTGAAAATGTATATAATGAAACTTGTATTTTTATTTGGAATTTGATTAAGGCAGCATCTTCACATAGAGCCCAATTTTGTCACTGTTCTTCACATTACTCTTCCAGGAGTCTTATGGAAGCAATTCACATTTTGAAAGAGTAATATTTACTGTGACTGAATAAGGTCGGTATAGTCATACTTTAGAACTTCAATTATTTTTCTTTATACCAGTTTGTTGATAACTAAAACATACATCATGTTTATTATCTGGCTTTTTATTTCCTCAGCTTAATAAAGCCAAAAAGTTTTAAGTAAGATTTCATAAATAATCTACCATCTGATGTAAAGTTTAATTGTGTACTTAACATTTCTAACTCTAACCAAGCATGAAAACATCAATAACTAAATTTTGCTATTATCATTTCTTTGAGTAACTACTGATTAGACTGTGCGTGTAACTGTGATCTTCATCAGTATTTTCATTGAAATGTTGATCTGGCATCATTCTGTAAGTTTTGTTTTTGGAATTCTGATATCTTCTCATGGTAACCTCATCAGTAGCTCAGGTTCAATGTTTCTAAAAAAGAGGTCTTGTTTGTTCCCTCCAGAACTCCCTTCTGCTGTATTTGAGCTACCAAAATGTTTCAGGTCCAGGAATTGAACGCTGTCTTTGATCTGAACTTCTTTACAGACACTTATATTTGGCCTATCTGTATTCTTTCTACTTATTAGTCCTGAAAATAAACCATTTTTATGCAGCTATATTTCTGATTAATTTTTTAAATGTTCAGATAATCTTTCTTAGTGCTTGCTTTGATAGTTTAAAATACCTACAGTTTTCAATTGGAATTAAACAAAGCACCAGGGAAGGTGTTCCACGCTTACTGTGTGATGACAAACACCAAGGATGGCAATATCCTTTGACAGATTCTTTTGTTTGATTGGTTATTTAGGGAGAGTTTGGGGTGGGGTTTGTTGGTTTTTCATATTCCTATCATCTTCTGTCTAATTTAGTGGTTGCAGTTTCCTTGGAGTACAAGCTGTCTCCCTGCCTCATGTTTTTGTTCTGCATGTTCATGCATGCACTTAAATAAATGATATATGTGAATTCATCTGTCATAAATAACCCCAAATGTAGATATATAAATTAGTAATAGATATATAGATGAATGTATCTATATATCCCAAAGTAGATATATGTTAGTTATGCTGTGTACTCAATGGAAAGGAATAGGAACCTCATTAGAGAGGCATCTAGCAAAGATCAGATAGAGTTGCCTTCTGAAATCACTAATTCTCTCCACTACTTATAAAAGCAGTCAGTAGCAGCTAGACCTTAATATTCCATTTCATATCTATCTATTTATATTTCCGGTGTGATGAATCCCAAACATAACATTACAGAAAGCTTCACTTTCTTCCTTCTCTTTGTAATTGTATACAGTTAATTTACTTCTACAATGAATGAAATCAAGTAAATTAATTTCATCTTTTAGTATACAATCTTCCTTTAGAAAGTGCAAAAAAAAGTCTAATTTTAATTATTTTCATGAAAAACAAATATATACAAAAGTGTTGCCCTTACCATAATGACTAATTTGTTACTCAGTCACTGAGAATTAAATGCACTTCAGATAGTGCTGATTTCTGGTTCATTTTCTCTGTTGTATTTAGTGCTGGATCTTTTTCAAGTTACAATGTCATAAAAGGATGACAAGAAAAGTCTTGACTTTGCAGTCTCGGATGAAAGAGCATTTCTGGATGAAGGTACCCATAACACACTGCCAAATCATGGCACAAAAAGCAATAGAGCTGTCATGAAGTTCAAAAATTATATTGTCTCTGCTAGAATAACTGGGAAGAGATCATATTCACTTTTCCCCTGAGTTTTGCAGGTCATTTTGGATTTATAGCATGGCTTTTTATTATAGTTTGTAGAACTTTTAGGGACTGCAGTCATTTTTATCAATTATTCTTTCACTTGGTCTGAAAGTCCTGCACCACGATATCACAAAATATGACAAAATTAATTAAATAATTTCTCTTAATTGTGCACCATACTTTTTCATGCCCTTGACACATATTCTAAGAGGCAAGACACAGAAAGTACTCAAAGCCAAAGTGAGTTGCAGACTTAGAAAGCACACAGCACGTGGGTGTACAGGAGGCACTAACAGGAGATATCTTTCTCATAGCCTAATTATTTTTGGAGCCATGTCAGATTCCTATCTGAACCCTTCATTCACCTGATAAAACTATGGAAAGTAAACTGTTCTGCTCTGACTAATTTATACATTCTCTTAGCGTATAGGAAAATCAGAATTTCTACAAAGTGTCTGACTTTCCTATGTGGGAATAATTTGAGCTCTGCAGTTGGAATTGGTATTGTTTGGGGATATGACAAAGGGTGAGACCAGGGAGTGTCTTTCTACCTATGCTACTAATAGCCATAACTGTTAAGTATTATACAGACTAGTAATTTACTGCTGTCAGGAACTTCCTAATAGAGATGAAAGCATCTGAAGAGGGATATACTACTAAAACTCTCTCAACCAAATTGTATAAATGTAACCATCTTTTTTGGTAGCAATTTTTTTTTTCATTTTTAATTTCGTTTGAATGCTAAGGTAAAATGTTGCATATTTTTACAGTAATTAGATCAATGCATTTTTGTTATAATGATTCTCCTTAGTTCTAGCAGCACTGCATATATCTGAAAAGACATCTTTAGGCAAAAATCTCCAGTAGATGCTCCTATGCACAGTTTCCCGGTGAACTACTCTGGATAACTCTGTAATCTTGCACCATTTGTATGACTGCATGCAGCCAAAGGCAGGGAGAGGAGTGTCTGCCTTTAGCAAGCCCCTGTAGACTAATTGTGGAGTAAAGTATATTAAATAACCAGTAGGAAAAAAAATAAAAAAAAAGAGAGTCTGCCAGGCAGGACAACAGCCAAGGGAGACTTTAATCAGCAACTGGCAGCCTCCTTTTTACCCCGAAGATTGCATAAATGAGAAAGGTTTTGGAGGCCTGCCAGGGAAAAGGAGTGCTGAGGTTAGTAGAAGCATGACAGTTTTCATTTTTCTCAATCCCTCCCCCTCATAGATTCNATTATTAATAATAATTATTATTATCATTTTACTACATAATGGTTGTAGTTGTAAGTCATGGCTGAAATGTTTGATTCCCAAAATCTGAAAGAATTGATAACAGAAGAGATTTCCAAGAAAATACATTCTTGTTGGAATCTATGGAAAATTCTGCGGTTACTTCCAGAGCATCATTTTAGTTTCTGTTGAGAGAGAATTCTNTTTGAATGCTAAGGTAAAATGTTGCATATTTTTACAGTAATTAGATCAATGCATTTTTGTTATAATGATTCTCCTTAGTTCTAGCAGCACTGCATATATCTGAAAAGACATCTTTAGGCAAAAATCTCCAGTAGATGCTCCTATGCACAGTTTCCCGGTGAACTACTCTGGATAACTCTGTAATCTTGCACCATTTGTATGACTGCATGCAGCCAAAGGCAGGGAGAGGAGTGTCTGCCTTTAGCAAGCCCCTGTAGACTAATTGTGGAGTAAAGTATATTAAATAACCAGTAGGAAAAAAAANCAAAACAAATTCATTTTTAGATCAGGTTTTTCAAGGCTTTTTCCACCAATAAACCATTTTCATTTCTGCTTTCATTTTAAAAGGCAGCTCCCATAGTCCCCTTCACCTGAGAGATGAATTTTACTTTCCTATGATTCTTCCTGTGCCTTGGCTGTATGTTTTGTTATATAATGTTTAGTGTTTTAATAATGGTGAGTGTGTACATACTTTTGCATGACTGCATGTTAACATCTAGTTAACACTGTCCCAAACCTTAANCTGCCAGGCAGGACAACAGCCAAGGGAGACTTTAATCAGCAACTGGCAGCCTCCTTTTTACCCCGAAGATTGCATAAATGAGAAAGGTTTTGGAGGCCTGCCAGGGAAAAGGAGTGCTGAGGTTAGTAGAAGCATGACAGTTTTCATTTTTCTCAATCCCTCCCCCTCATAGATTCACAAGATTTCCCTCCTATATTATGCAGCATTTATTTTTATTATTATTATTATTATTATTATTATGGTTGTTGTTGCTATTATTGTTATTATTATAGAATATCTGGAGTTGGAAGGGACCCACAAGGATCATCAAAAAATCATCATTATTATTAATAATAATTATTATTATTATTTTACTACATAATGGTTGTAGTTGTAAGTCATGGCTTAAGTCATGTAAGTCATGGACAGTTAACACTGTCCCAAACCTTAATTCACTCTGTCTTCACTGTATTCTTCATGATTGCAAACATGGGGTTCAGCCTGTTTAAACTCATTGTTTTAACTTTCCAATGAGGGAAATCCCAACAGACTAGAAATAGGTGCTGCAAAATGTCCTATACCTATATATGGGCTAGATGTGAACAGACAACCCTATTTTTCCTCTCCAGCAGCCGTGCCAAGCCAGCTGCCCAGCGAGTGACAAATGTACACCTATGCAAGTCAGGCTAAATATGGCCATTGTCTGACTTCACCTATTTGCATCTAAAAGTAGCAAAAGCAGTCCCAGTGGCAATCAATTAGTAGAGGGATTGCAGGTGAGATGATATTAAGTGCATGATAAATGCAATTTGTCTCTAAGCTCTTTAATTTATCACATAGATATCACCATCACTTACATAATGTGTAGATGATACTATATCTCCTAGCCTAACTTTATTTTTAACACTAGGGATGCAGTGATTCTACTGTACTCTGCTTTTTAGCTGTATTTGTAGTAGAGAGATCAGATAGATTTAACAACTTATCTGGTTAGTTTTTTCTTTGTTTTCTAGATCTTAGTATGTATTTTGGCCAAGAGATTGGTATCTGGTTCATATTAAAATCCTCATTCATATTCCTGTTATAAACTGCTGAATGCAAAGGACTGTGTATTTTCTCCAATTCAGACAAAATTCTGAGTGTTATATATATGCTTTTCTGTATGTGTCCCCATTTTGTGTCAATCTAATTAAACTGTATGTGTATATTTTGTGTTGTGTTGTAATACCACCCAAGCCAGGTTTACCTTTTAAGCAAAATCCCTATTGGCAAAACCTGTAAAGCACAACTTCACCTCTATGTACCATATATTCCAGTTTAACTTGTGAATTTTTGTAGCTCTTATTACTTAAAAATCTGACCTTTATTAGAAAGCAATTTACTTTTCTCCTTAACAGGAATGACCTACCAAATGAAGAGCAGATGATCACATGATACAAACCAAGACTTCAAAAGGGAAACTAAATTTTCTATCCATATACTATGAGGCATGTCATACCTAATTCACATGGTGTTTTTATAGTTTTAGAATAAAGTGCAATAAATTAATAGTTTAAACACCACTCTATTCCAGAATAATCCATCAAAATTACAGCTGATTGATTTCTTCTTTTAGAAAAGAATTTACCCATTGTTTAATTGATTTTAATATTTTTCAAAAGGTGATTTGAAAGTCATATGTTTAAAGAAAGCCAGTATATTTTTATATACTTGCAAAGGTAATGTATTTTTTAAAGTACATACAGAAGGATTACTGTTTTTGGCTGCTAGTGTCTCTTCCCTTCTTCCTAGTATAATGTAAGAAAATCTGCAATTTCAAATTCACAGCTGGCAAATACACCAATAAAATTAGGAGGAGTTTCCAAGAAGTTTCAGTTTTAAAAGTTTGTAAATATTTTCCTGTTGACTACAACTTCTGAACTTCAGTTGATATATTTCTTTTGAATGCAGTAGTGAATGCCTGCTATACTATGAAGAAAAATAGGTGAAAAACTCCCTTGGGTCCTATGATTGTAGAACTCAGGTACTATAACTAGCAAGAAACAGATGGCTCCACAGCACAGAAGCATTTTAAAATAAACATTAATACAAGTTGGGATAAAATTCTTATTAGGAATGCAGTTTTAATCATGTTAACTGTTGTTGACATTGGTACTTAAAACTGTTTCATAGATCCTAACAAAAAGAAAAAAAATCTAATTAATGTGAGATATGATGAATGTATGCCATTAACTGTATTATTTACAGTAAATAGTCATCTCCTGAAAAAATGAATATTATTTTAGTTTCATGAAACATAGTCTATAAATATTTTTAATTGCTTTTGTGATAGTTTCAGTCTGCTTGTTACTAATGTCTAGTCATTTACTTGTTCTAAAATATGTTTTCTGATTTATAGATCATACTAACCTCAAACATCTTCTGTAAGGAAAGCTGTGATTCTTTGGCTAGGTAATCATAAGTGTTTAATTGACCATTAAAAAAGGCAGCCATTTCTTTATAGTCAACTTGACTAGACATAGAAAACCAGATTTTTTTATTAGTATATTCTAATAACTGTGCTACAGTACTGAAGTTCAATACTATAAGGGATGCCATCAGTACACCACCTAGAAGGTCAGCTTTAAAACAATCTTTTGGTCTGTTGTTTTCTCTGGTTAAGCAGCTTTGTCACGAATTCACAAATACCACAGGAAATGTATTAATCTGTCTCTTTTCATAGGCTATGAAACATAAGCTTACATTTTGAAGAATTCATTGCTTCTTAGATTTTTTTTCATTCAATCTACAAAAATAATATCTAATCTGATTGTATAATTGAGATGATATTTAAATTCCCAAGTGCTGTTTTGAAACCTGTATTTTAGTTTACACATATCCAACAGAACAATGGCAAATAATAAAAAACATGTCTAGACTCACAATAAATTTATTTATTTAATACAGTTAAAGTCATCAGTTTGAAGTTTAGAGCTAGACTATAAGAAGAGAATAAATCTTATCTTCTCAATGGAAGCTATTGGTATATTTGTGTGCTTCTTGTGTCAGGGGAGGTTTAGCTTTGATATTAGGAAAAATTTATTCATGGGAAAGGTTGTAAAACATTGGAACAGACTGTCCAGGGAAGTGGTAGAGTTGCTACCCCAGGAATTGTTCGAAAAATGTGTGGATATGGCACTCAGAGACATGGGTTAGTGTTGGACACGATGGTGCTGCTGGCTTGACTGTTGAATGTGATAATCTTGAAGGTCTTTTCCAACCTTAAAAATTCTATGACTCAACGATTAATTTAGCTCCTGCTACCTTTGCACGTGTCACTCAATTAATGTTCTGCTTTATTCTGTACTGAGTCACATGTACTGGAATTCAGTGAACACCTGCTAGTAAGGACAGTATTGATTTCTGTTGGCAGTTCAGTATCCGGAGCGCAAGAGCAATCCTTCTGTGATACTTCCATACTGAGAGGAAAAACGCTTGAGTGAGTGTGATCCTTCAGTGTGCCTGACTTCAGTATAACTGCATCCTTTAGTTTGGGAAAGTTTAGTCACTTGGGCTGTCAGCTCACCCATCAGTTTAAAACTTCAACGTAGTCGATAGGGAACCTACCTTTGAGCTGTCGGATTTGAAACACCAGACAACCGGAAGCCAATGTGTAGACTCAGAAAAATAATTAGATATTCCAGTTTTAGAGAATCATTGTTACCTGGCAGACTCATTTTGCCAAAAAATTCCTTCACTCTGCTGACATGAGTCCTATTCATCTGAGTACATGCTGATGTCTACAATATAGATGTCCAAATCTCAGCTAATCATGTTAGATACCTTTATATTTAAAAGATACCTTTAGGGCATGGTTCATCTCATCCTAGAGTAGACACAGACATTCAGTCAGATGAATTAGGCTCTTGAAGTACTTACTGCTCTCCATTGACTAGAAAATGACCCTGTAATGACTAGCTGGAATGTAAAAGTCTGTGTTGCAGGTGTCTACATTTAGATGAAATTAATTTCTTCCAAGGATGGTTTTCAGCTGCCTCATCATAGTGCCATGTGTGATTTCTTTTTTTTCTGCTGAGGCACCTCACAGTGCTGTTAGATATGAAACAGAACGACCTAAAAAATGGCCTTATGTAACCTCTGTTTAAGTAACTGAATTCCTCCCCAAAATCTTGAATTATCTACTGAAACCTCTAGATGGATTTATAGTCTACAAGGAGTAAAGGGAAATTGAATTTTACACAACCATTCACAAATTGGAACAATTTTGAAAGCCAGGAAAATTCTAACATACAAACTATCTTTGTCGTCTGGCAAATGGCATAACTTTTTGCAAATCCGAAGCTGAAGACATTCTGGAGCTACCTTTTAATCTACAAAAAAAAGAGGATTTGTATATATCATCTCAAGACAGCTGAGAATTTATAACAAGACTGCTTACAAGTTTTTTCTCAATTTTTACACAGAAAAATCTTTTAAGTTACCTATTCCCCTGTAATTTAAGATTTATGCATCTGATATTATCTTGGTACCCAAAAAGCATTTCATGCCATTTACTTTACAGCACACCTTAGGCCTCTCCTTTTGTAGAATTATATAGAATGGTTGGGATTGGACGAGACGTTAAAGATCATCTTGATCCAACCCTCCTGCCATGGACAGGAACACCTTTCATTAGACCAGGTCGTTCAGAGCCCCATCCAATCTGGCCTTGAACATTTCCAATGATGGGGCATTCACAAATTCTTTGGGAAACCTGTTCCAGTGCCTCACCAACCTCACAGAAAAGAATATTCTTCTAAAATCTAACCTAAATATACCCTCTTTCCTTTTAAAACCATTGCTCCTTGTCTTATCACTACCTTCCTATGTAAAAATTCCCCCTCCAGCCTCCTTCTAGACCCCGTTAGGTACTGGAAGGCTGCAATAAGGTGTTCCAGGATCTTTCTCTTCTCCAAACTGAACAGCCCCAACTCTCTCAGCCTGTCTTCATGTTTCTGCCGTCATTCGTCGCCCAGAGCTGAACACAAAATTCCTGGTGGGGTCTCAGATGGGCAGAGTTTGATGGGAGAATCATCTCCCCTGACCTGCTGTCCACACCTATTTTGGTGAAGCCCAGGACACAGTTGGCCTTTGGGGCTGTGAAAACATGCTGTTGGATTATGTCATCCATGAAAACCCCAGTTCCTTCTCCACAGGGCTGCTCTCAATGAGTTCTCCCAGTCTGTGCTCATGTCTGGGATTGGCCTGATCCGGGTAGTGCACCTTGCCTTATAAAGCCTCATGGGCCCATTTCTCAAGCTTCTCCATGTCCCTCTGGATGGCATCCCTGCCTTCTGTTGTATCAACAGCACCACTCAGCTTAATGACATCTGCCAACTTGCACTCAATTTCACTGATAAAGATATTAAAGAGCGCTGGTCCCAAAACAAAGCCTTGAGGGACACCACTCATCAGTGGTCTCCACCTAGACTTAGAGCCATTAACCACGACACTCTGGCTGGATCCAGCCAGCCAACTCCAGTCCACGCTTCCAGTCCATGTCTCTCCAATTTGGAGGTAAGTATGTTGTTAAGCACCATGTCAAAGGCCTTATAGAAGTCGAGGTAGATGACATTGGTCACTCTTCCCTTGTCAACTGTAGATGAGTGTTGGAAGGGAAGAAAAAATACAAGGACAAACACAGGTTGAAAAGGCAGGTACAAGAAATTATCTAGTTGAAAAACTGAGAATAAAATTAGGAATCAAATGGGAAAAACCTTTCTGAAGTGTATAACAACAAATTTGAACAAAAACTACTCCAAGTAGCAACAAAACAGAAACTTGAGGGGGAAAAAAGCCAGGTGAAAAGAAACTTCAGGAGATGTAGAGCAGGTTAGAAGCTGTTGTGGAATAGGAAAGGCTGGGACTGCCTAGGAAACATAACTAAGAGAAGAGCAAGGGTATTGCAGAGAAGACAGTCAACTTTTCAAAAGTTTCTGCTTTTCTGTAAAAGTAAATAAAATCAGTATGCATCCAAGTGCTAGAATTTCAAAATCAAAGTGAGCTTGTTTTTTAACTAAGAAAATAATATGCACGTGCCTATCTGTCTTACAGGAACATTATATGTAACTGTCTTACAGTTGAACAGTAAAGTTGAACAGTAAAATTTAAGGAAATGCCATAAAAAACCCTTACTAATTTAACACTGCTGTCTTCCTACAGACATAATGAACAGTATTTCTAACTACATGACGCCATTTCAAAGATAATATAGTTATTACTATTGAAAACTTTCATTAGATTCAATGGCATAGGTAGAAAAAGAGATGAAACATTGGAAATGCATGTACAAAGTTTGTTGTTCTTGAACACATTTTAATTTTTTCATTATAGATTAACCCAAGAAACATGAAGATTTTCTCACAGTCCAAGCAAATAAATGCTACTCCAAAGAAGTGGATCCTTTCACTCTCTCTAATTCATGTCTTCTGAGTGATAAAGACAAATCACTTATATCAATGTCTTAATGTTTTACCACAAATTATGTAATCCCTCTTTCCAGAGTGGTGGACTTCTGAGTTGGTGTTTGTCTTATTTCCAAAAACGTAGATGGCCTAGAATTTTGACTGAGACTATAGGAAATTAACTTTAAATACACTATGCACCACATGATCTTCAAAACCAGGCATTTTAGGTGAAAAAAACAGAAAAAAAAATTCAATCCTTTTCTATATGCTTCTGTTTTCATTCACAAGGTGTGAAATCAAACATTAATATTTTGGAAGTGCCATCACTACAACCTCACAGTAAAGCTTAGATGAAAATATATAATAATGCCTTCAGAGCAAAATACGTAGCAAGAAATTTCTAGGGCTTAGGACCACACGTTAAATGATGGAGGCAAAGAAAATATTGAGTAGGTGCTAATAAATGAGTGCCATCTGTTATCTACATTAAATGAGGAAAGGCTCAATTAAAAGGTAGTAGATGATTGCATAATTAAGGTCTGTTGCAACTTTTGTTTATGACAGAAATAAGAGATTTAAGGTATGGTAGGCCCTTACTGCTGGCATTCATTAATTTTCAGGTGTTCAGCTTCACAATATTAATACTATGTTATTAACAAAGTCTCTGTGTGTAACGATGTAAACATATAGAGGTTTTTCTTTGATTTGAAAGAAAATCACCATATTGAGTATTCTACATGTGCATTTTGTAGAAATACTGCTATGGCATGTCTTTGAATTGGGAAAAAATATATTGCCAGGAAAAATACGTGTTCTTGAAATAATTTTATATATATGTGTGCATGCATATGTTACATTCATAACGTGTATATATATGTAAATATATATATATAATTGTATATTATTCCAGATAATTATGTTATTGTAATTAATATCCATTAAAATTATATATAATCCTGAATAACAATGTTATATTTTAAAACTTTAAAACTCATGTAGCGACACTCTTCCATGGGTGCCATAATCCCCTTTGAACCAGAAAAATAGAGACTGGGAATTGTACACAGTCTTTACCACAGTGACAGTTATATTTACAACTTTTCAAAATTATGGGCTCCTGCATTTTTCAGAAGAATTGAAGACACTGGGAAAGAAAGTAACATCTTTAGCTATTATTCACAATGATTTAGGGATGTGGTAATTAGACTCCCTCTGAGCCTTTTTCTCCATCATTGGTTGAAGACCAGTCTTGAAAGTGATTACATTTAGGTAGAGAAAACATGAGAAAATTTAAAGAGATCAGTCAGTCTCAGTAGAGAGAAGAATACATAAGTTGGGAAAGTTATAAGGGTAGAAACAACTGACAAACTGTTGTAGTCTATAATATCAAGAAGTAGCTTTTCTCCCAACAGAAAAAGAGATGATGATTTTCCATGATTTCTAATGACTAAAAGGGAAAGTTTTCATAGAAATGTTCACACAAAGTTTTCATGTTTTTTCTAAAGAGCTTTGACCCCCAAAAAATTGATACAAATTTTGGCATATTTTTCTGATACAGCTTTGAGCTCATAGCTTTGAGGAATGTAGAACATGTAATATATCTTTCCTCTATGAATTTGCTAAATAGCCTGTCCAGACACTTCCAGCTACTGACGTACGTTCTTGTCTTGTCTCCTTTCAGTGATTCATCCAGAAAACCTTTTAGAAAACCTCTGTTGCAAAGAAATTATGGGGTTTTTCTTAAATTTACACAGTTAGTCAAATGTCAGATTGAACATTCTCAGTTGCTATGAGGTGAATTTTAATTATTTCAGTAAGTTCCCACAGATCATTTTTGCAGATAATACCAGATAATAAGATTTTCTGAAAAGTAAATCTAGAAAAAATATGAAAATCAAATTTTTATGTAGAATATTGCTAGAACTGACCTAAACAAATGTGAAGAGAAAGGGAATGGTGTGATTATCTGCTTCCTTCATTCATCCTGACTGCAGTAATAATGTTCTGGAACAGTTCAACTCTTCAAGCCTGAAACGCTACAAAATGCCTTGCATAACAGGGATGGAGAGAGAGAACAGCAGTCAGGTGCATTATTTATGTTGTATTCTTAAGAACATGATTTTTTCTATATCCCAGCTTAGAATAAAGCACTGAATGGAAATGGAACAGTCTGGACGCAATTCTGTGCAATGTGCTCCAGGATGACCCTGCCTGAGAAGGGAGGTTGGACCAGAACATCTCCCTGTGATCCCTTCCAACCTTACCCATTCTGTGGTTCTGTGATTCTGTGATTCTGTGAAATACTTGAAACTGCAAGACTTTTCCACCTTCCACTATTGGTTTATTTATTTGTGTGTGACAGGACCATCCTTTGCCTATCTGGAAAAATCCAAAAGGTATTTTTCCTTTGCAAGTTAGAATGAAACATATAATTAAAGAAGACAGGGAGGAAAAAAGTTTCCTAGAAACTGTTTTTTCAAACCTTTCTGATTAGGAGAGCTGAAAATGTAAGTAAAATTTCAATTTAGGATAGATTAATTTGACATCTTTTAAATAAGCAGTTAATCTGTTGCCTATTTGCTATAGTACTGCAGCTAAGTGCTCCTTTCACTGCCTAAGAGAACGCACACATTTGTTTAAAACATGTTGGCTAATTAATTATTTATGTTGAATGAACAATGCATATTATCCCTTGAAATATTCTTTTCATATTTTCAGAAGCAATAAGGAATAAAGGAAACCAGAGGGAAAGCCAGGAAATATCATTCCTTGTATTTCTGTATTTAATCCTTAGTCCTCAAACTGTCAATAATGTAATGACCAAAGCTTGGAAAAAGACATTAAGCTATATGGACATTTATTTTGATCCACTACATGCATTATATATATATATATATATATATATATGCACACATATCGTGATACAATGATAAAGTTTGGGTTTTCACTGATAGAGTTATCAACACTGTCATGTGCTTTACAATATTGAGATGCATGTTAGACTTTACTTCAATATTTTTAATGAAAAGTGGTTTTTTTGTGAAGCACACCAAATATTGCAGAATCTCATTTAGTATAAGAAGCACAAAGCATAATAAAACTAGTAGTTTTGGTGCAAATCACTTGGTTTTTATTAGACTTAAACAACTGTGCTCTTCTCTTATCCTGGTAGTATATAATTTCTTCACAAAATACATACTAACAAATACAAACGATCAAGTTCTAAGAAATTAACATATATGAGAAAACATTTTGGAACTTACATGAAAAATCAAATCCTCAGCTGGTATACACTTGAGTTGTTTCTTTGCAATGATTTTTAATTTATAACAAAATATATGGTTTTGCAGATAGTTTGGCTGATACAGCTTTGTTGTGTTAGTGTGTTTATGCTAGTCCTCCATTCTTGCAATTAATTCCCACTTCTAAAAAAATTTCTGATTCATTCTGCTATAACAAGTGAATAAAATGTTTTGTGTCACTAGATGAAGGAAGTAAATACTCAAGATTTTTTTTCCTGTAGGCTTTTCAACACAGTATAAGTCAGTAGTTGTTAAGTGTTCACAGTAAGAGATTTGTCACTAGTAGCTTCTGTAAATTTATGGTAGGTGCACTAAGTACATATAAGATAGGTTATGTGACATTTGTGATGTTTAATATTGAACATGAAGTAAAGCAACAAATATAGGCCACAAGAGTTACAAGAAGATAATTTCTGGTAATCTATTTCTTTGAGCTATGAGATTAAGACTACAATTTTCATGACATATTGGAGGCTCTATCAGTCGCTTTTGGACAATGGAGAGTTAAAAATAGGCACATGTTTTTGCATTTTTTAAAAAAAATTCTGTGTACATCTCAGGGTGACAGATATGCTTATATTCTGCAGAAATGTGCTTCTGAGTGACAGGAGCCTTGAAACGTTGTTTATGTGTTTAGCTCTGAATATCAAGGACATGATTTAGTAGGAAGCCATCATGTTAACACCATTAATAGCATTTTCACCGACATTTATAATCCAGTACTGAATAAGACCATTTACCTCTAAAACAGATTGTACAGAATTTCCACATCTGAGTCACTAGTTTTTCAAACGCTATTAAAAGTTAAAAGTTTCTTATTAAAAGAGTCATTCCCAGTAAAGAAATACATTAATTGATGAGTTCTGTATAGTAAACATGAAAGCATATACTTTTTTGTTGTTTTTGTCATTGCCAGAAATTCTGCTTGCTTTCTCTATTATTAAAATGAATGTCAACACAGAGGAAAGTATGTTCCTGCTGTCACAGGGTATATGCTTAGACTACATCTGAACATTGTTTTTCAGGGAGAAGTGTTCGATGATTTGATCACCTGTCAGACATGTCTCTGTGAAATGTCTTGCAGAGCCTTCAGTTCTCTTTCTCTTACCATCTGTGTAGCAAAGAACAAAGCCCCTTTTCCTATGAGCTATGCTGGCATAGAAAAAAAATCACAGGCATCCATTTGGGGCTTTTGTTGTCCAGGTGGAATTCTTGTTTCTTCCACAGAAACAGAGAAAATCAGTATCATAATTTTTTTTCCTGTGTGTTTTCAAGCCAATAGCTAATAATGTATTTCTATAATCTGCCATGCATCTTCTCTCTGTCTTTTCTTTTTTTCTTCAGAGTTTTCAGAATTTTTTCACAGACATATCACTACAATATCATATAATGTATGTTTCTACAATGTAATATTATACATTAAGTGACTAAAGATGAAATATACCAATAGTTCTTAAAATAGCGATTACTAGCTGAATTCTTTCAGCAGAATAGGCTTTTTCATTTTAAAATTAGCACTGACATCCATTCTTGCTGGGTCAAGACATAATATCCTACTGTTACTCATCCTGATGCTCCATGCACCTGTATCATATTGCAGTTTTTTCGACTTCCTGGCCAGGAAAACATACTTTAACTGTATCCTCTTACAGTTTACAAAGATGTCTCATATTCTCTATATCAAGAGAAAAAAAAAATCACACGTTTTTGCCAATGAAGCAAAAATTCTACTGGGTTGTAAAACTCTACACTTTTTCTTATAGTACTAAAGGCTGTCTTGTTACTTTGTTAATATTAATCATAGAATAATTTCAAATCAGATGCAAAAGGGGTATAGATCTTGACCAGAACATTATCTAAGTCAGTGGGTAAAGCATAACAGGCTCTTTTTGCTGAAAATCTTTCATACAATGCATGACTTAACCATATTCTGAAAATTTTAGTGACTGCTACATAGGCCAGACCACTTGAGCATCAAGGGCTTTTACAACAGACAGTGTCTCTTTTTCAAAATCTTCACTAGACTGTACAAGGCAGGTTGACGCTGCCAAATACTGAGGGTAAACAAAATTGAAACAAGATATGGAGACGTGTTTTGTTTTATTTTTGGGGGGCAAAGAAAATGCAACTGTCTGGGAGATTGCAGTGTCTCCAGGATTAGGGTGAAAGAGAGACTTCATATAGAACTAGTCATGTGCTTTATTGCCTTTTTTGCGTTAGCCATAGACATACTGATGTTTAGAGATCTTTCTGTGGAATTCTCTCAGATTTTAACAAGGGATGTTACATCAAATACCACAAACCTACATTTTCTGAATAGAGAATCCTTCAGGATTTTCAAACACAGAATCAACATCCCAATAGACTTCTTTTTATTTAAATAGACTTATTAAAAATTTAAAACAGATGAAAATAGTTTCAATGAAATAAATAAATAATTAAGGCAAATCTGTATGCTTGTCATAAACTCCATATTAAGAATTAAGAGAAGGTAGACAGGTTTCTGACATGTCTGTCTCTTTTTTTATAGCTAAAGTTATTTTTTTATGCTTGATATTCTTTTCAAGTGTACCTGATCAAACCACAAACTAAAAAACATTGCCAGATAACTTACACTGGTAATAATCATAACCTTTAATCACAGTTAAAAAGAATAATACAATGCTGTTAGTTTTTTGGTTTTTTTTTTAATAGTGGGCTTTCTACAAGAGGCAAGTTATCATGCTTCAAGCAATTTTAAACATTGATTTGACTGTGAAATACAATAACAGATTGCACTTTGAAAACTGGTCACTAGCAGTGCATTGTCAGCAGGCCTAGACAGTAATCCCTGAGTGTTGTAAGACTGCTGCCATTAATAACTGAGCTTGTTAGTTGAAAGCTGGCAAAGACTCGAGTGTTTAAGAGGATTACTGCTATAAATCATATTAATTTTTTTTTAAACATTCAAGGTCTTATTCATTAAGGGCTTTTGCAACAGAAACAGCTACACCAGGATATGATTCTGTTTTGATAAATGACTAGGACTTTGATTTTGCAAATGCTTGTGGTGGGCTCTTTGAAGACTACTTAAAGGAATCAGTTATTCAATTTCTATTTTTCAGGTCCATTTTCTTTGTAGGAAGTCAACACACTAGTCAGCCATCCTCAAGAAATGAGGAAATTGCATGAATTGAGATTCCGTAAGTTAGAGATCTTGGCAAGAGGCATGCTTCAAGCACTGTGCTTGTTAGGTACTGGTATATGTAATTCTACTTTAGGCAATGTACTTTCATCCATAGCAGCAGCATTATTTTAGATCTGGCCTTAACAGAGTAAGACCATGAGGAGTCAGAAAGATGATCAAAAGGCTGGAGAATCTGGCCTATGAGGAAATGTTGAAGAATCATGGAGTCATGGAATGGTTTGGGTTGGAAGGGACCTCAAAGATCATCTAGTTCCACTCCCCCTGCCATGGGCAGGGGCAACATTCACTGGACAAGGCTGACATGTCCACAGTTTGTCTGGGCAACCTGTTCAAGTGCCTCAATTTTTATTATCAGAAATATAATTTCTTCCTAATATCTAATCTGAATCAGCTATTTTTAGTTTAAAGCCATTAACATTCTTTTCTCCCCAGAGAAGAGAAGGCAGAGGGTACAGTATTCCAGTACATAAAAGTTGGCTACAAAGAAGATGGAGGCTCTCCCTTCACAAGGAATCACATGGAAAAGACAAGGAAATAGGGGTGCAAGTTGCATTGAGAGAGGTTTCATCTCAATAAAAGAAAGAATGTTTTACAATGAAAACCATCAATCAGGAACAGTCTTCCCAGGAACACGTTAAATACACCATCCCTGGGGGTGTTCAAGATGCAATTAAACAGTTTGCTTAGTAATCCCTCCTAGGGTTTTTTTTCTCTATGAACGATTGGATCAGATGATCAGGTGTAGGCTTTAACCTTCGAATTTCTTACCCCTTGTGCTATGAACATTTTGGTGTTTTTCAAGGTAAGAAGAAAATATTTTTATGGTCTTCCTGTATTTAATGTATTTTTATAGACTGAATAGCATGTATAGTACTAGAAACTGTGTTTTAGGTACTCCTAACCAGTGCTTAACAATGAGCTATTGAAGTTCTGTGATCTTCTAAGAAGAGTATGCATGAATTTTACTCTATATACCTTACCCATCCAAGACAGATGACCAACAGATAGCGACTTGTAATTGTTTGGCTTGACCATTTCTATACTGCATATCAGCAAGAAAAATGGAGGATATTGTAATCTGGAAATGAATTAAATATGAAATGAAGAAGAAATGAAATGTAATTGGTAAATGAGGCCTAACAGAAGAAATTCTGAATTTTATTCTGCCTTAAGTGTGAATTTCAGTCTTTGATTTTTCAGGGCCTCTGTGATCCAGAAGATATTTTATGCTATATTGTATTTCTCTCTATATTCCTTATGTCTAAGACCATATCTAAATCAATTGGAAAGAATGTTTTCCTAAAAAAATCCCAAACCCCATGAAATCCCAGCAAAACTTTCAAAATATATACACACACATTCACATAAGCATGCTCAGCTGTCATTTGGTAATAACGTAAAACAACACCATACTTAGCTTTTTAGTCAAATATTTCCCAGAAATAAACTAATTGCTGCTCTGGGGCAGTGGAAGACATGCTCAGAGAAAACTTTTCTTACTTTGTATCTTTTCCTGCTGGTATTACAAGCTGCTTATCAGTAAGGATGTCAGAAGTGAAAGTACATCAGCATCTGCATCATGTACTCTTCATTCATCTTCAGAAGGGTGTTGATCCTTCTTGCCAGGGCATCAAATTATCAACTTATCTATCACTATGTCTTTTTCTTTCCCAATCTTCTGTTTTCTGCTCCAGGAATACAATATCAGGAAATGAAACACGGATGTTACATTATGAATCAGCTGAAGTAACAGTAAAGTTGCAAGACTGGCAGCATTTTAAAGTCTTGTCTTCCAGCTTTATGGGTGTTTTCTGACAAAGTAATCATAAGAATTTATAACTGACCTGTGTGTGACCGTCTAAATGCTACAGGAGAGAGATATTCCATAAATGTTCCTCATAATTTAACATCTTGAACCTGTTAAAAAGAAAACAATATTGTAGAAATGCCTAATTATATAAAATATGTCAAGTCCAGAAATAAACAGAAGAACTTGAATATGTTTTATATATTGATTAGATCTACTTTTGATGGTAGTTACAATGAGACATTTGTGCCTACATTATACAGAAAATTTGGGACTAAACTTGAAAGAATGTGTGAAGATACACTGTAATACTCCTTTTATACAAGGTAAATGGAATGGGAAAGAGAAAACTTCCAAGTTGTTCCTTAGCAAAATAGCTTTACAACTACAAACAATTTAAGCAAGAGAGATTTTCCTTATCTTTAAATAAAATATATTATTTTAGATGAATGTATATTTATATGTATAAATATATTTATATAGTGTAGATGTTCTTGATATAATGAATATCAAACTTAAATTTCTTTCATATTTTACTAAAAGTGATACATATTTCAGTCTGTATATCAGTCAGTAATAATAGAGATAAAAAAATCTTTTGTTACCTGAATCTGGAAAAATATAAAAATGAAACTTCAAAAAATAAATCTAATAAAATCCATAAATGTGAATTTGCTTAAAATTCTTCAGAAACATTAATTGGCTTTTCTCAATATGACTTCATGGGATTTCATTCATGAATTCCAGGTAATGAGAGTTCAGCTCCTGGAATTATCTCAAAGACTTGGGGTAGATTGGTGAGTCTTTAATATGCTAAGTCAGTCTAATGCTGTACAAATTCAGTTCTTGAGTAAATAAAATGTACAGAACAAAATGTCTGCAACCTAAGAATCATCTTCAGAATTGGCAAGGATTTTAAAAATGGTGTAACTGGAATATCTTTATGAACTTTGAAGTCTCATTGACCTCATTAACTCACTGAGGAAAAAGAAGGTAATATATACTCAATTTGATAAGAAAAAAACATAAACAAAATGAATAAATTTAAAATTACATGCAGTGGTAGGACTAATTTTGGTTTAGGATTTCATTCTCTACTACACTTCAATATCTGCTAATTTTATTATTGGCAGAATTTTCGGGTCAATCTTCATGACAAATATATTGAGTAAATACCAGTCAGAAACATTTGTGCTACTTTTAAAACACTGAGATGCTCACTGAACTTCTAATCTTTTTTTCTAAAGATTCTTCAAATCAATCTTCATTCATAGCTGTGTGATAGAAAGGTTCATAAAGCCTGGTTTTTTCACCTGCAAAAATCAAATCTATCACAGTATATTGATAAATATATTTGGATACATATTGCAAATGGAACTGGATATTTTCTCCAAAACCTAATTTCAAAACTCATCGATACCTCAATTTAAAATAATTTTATATTCAACTGGAGCCAAAAAGAAGGGTGAACAATGTGAATAGAGAGAGATTGTGCATTAATAATGTGATCTTTTACTCCTTTGTCTGAGATCAAGACTGACAGAAGCCATGTTTGAATAAGACATATGGCTACAATCAATTTTCATCTAAAATGTTAAATTTAATTTTTTGTAATGAAAGAAATAATCGTTTGATGTGATTGTCTCCTCTTCCTACAATGGTGTTTTCTTTTACTAGAGTGGAACAATATTCATTGAAAATCTGTTCCCAAAGAAATCACATAGAAGTGTCCTGAGAAAATACAAATTACAGAGAACCAGACTAATATGAGGGTGTAAATTCTTGCTTCCATGAAATGATTTCAGAGTATTTAGAAAGAACCAAGGGGAGAATCCGGAAGACACAGTTTGCTATTTGAATTACAACACCTTTTTTTTTTTTATGTTTTGTTTGATTGTTTGTTTAAATACTCTTCTTTGGGTATGTATTCAAGACTTTATGCTATCTCATAGTTTAGTAGGTACTGGGTGACAGTGTTCACATGCATTTTTATAAGTGAAAAAATTTTCTTCTTTCTGCATTGTGGGAGTAAACAAAACAGAACAAAAATGTATTCTTAAATTAAATTAATTTTCACAGTTGCTTTTCATGAGCCAGTCTCTTTATACAGAATTTTTTAACCCTGGGAAAAATATTTAAAAGCTATTTCCTTAGACAATACCCTATTATATCTACAGGCTGACTAGAAGACAGATAATTCTTCTTGTTTCCGGTAAAATATGGGCATCTTTTATTACATGAAGTACCTCCCAAGAAACAGAAAATTGAGTTGTATGAGAGTCTTCTGATGGTAGGTTTCACATGATTAGTATGGTTAGGGAAACTCATTTATTCTGTATGTACGTGTCCGGTACATGAGCCTTGACTTTTTAGGCAAGTTGTACAATTTATTGGTACATATGCATGCGCATCATACTAGACCTTTTAACTTTACTACACATTTTCAAAGGGCACAGGCCTAGTGAACAAAAGCAGGACAGTAGATTTTGTCATATATGTACAAGGAATACTGACTGCGTTTTACATATGGATGAGATCAGGAACCTACTGGTGATAGTGACCAGTGGTTGGTAAACTTACCAAGTCGTTGGTATGTTACACTTTTAGACATAAAAATTATAAGTATACATTATTAAGCCTATATAAATTAAACTTAATGAAATATTAAGTGTGATCAGGAAATTTCAGACTATATGTATGTTGTAATTTCCATTTTGAAAATCATAATAATTGATAATACAGGATTAATATCTCACTGTTATAGGATGGAATTAAAAAGTGCTTACAGTGCAATGAAGTTGTGTGTTTCATTTATACTTCAACATAAAAATAAATACTGTTATAGCTGGCAGAAAAAAAAAGATCCAGAAGCCTTCTCAGATCTTTAATGCTCATAAATAGATGGGACCCTGAATTAACATGTTCTTCAACAGGAAGCACCTTTATCAGCAATTTCCCCTAACCACAGATCTGAAACAAAAGTCGTTAAAGGCTTTTTTGTCCTTTCTTTTTCTATTTTTCCATTGATTTAAATTGGCTGGCTGCCAAGGTGTAGAATCCAGCAGGACAGGAAGACGAATTAAACAATACACACTTTAAACAGACCCACTGTGCTGAATCAGTTCTGACTCAGAAGGAATAGTACTGAGTCACCAGAATCAGTGTCTTATATTGTAGGAAGCTTCTAATTTTGAATATTAGCAAAATTCAACCTTGCAGAGAGTTTGAAACGTTAATAATGGGCTACATAATGCAGCTGCAAGTTAAAAAAGATTAATATATATTGATATAAATTGAGAAAAGCCAACAGTCTGGAAGAGAGGGAAATGTTTAGAACTTCAGAGTGGTTTGAAAGAGCTGATATCTGAAAACTTAATCTTCAAGGAGGTGACTCATTTCTTGGACTACACATAGGAGAAATTATTAGGTAATTATTTCCCAACTTCAGAATACAGGAGTGAACTTCAGTGTTTCTGCTTCAGTTTTCTGTTCAGTATGTTTTTTAGGACTGCTGCTGTTTCACTGATGGGCTACATCACAAAGATCTGCATACATACATGCTCTCTCTCACATGCACGTGCACACACACATAAAAACAGGTCATCTTCAGTGTCCACAGAATCACGGAATTAATCAGATTGGAAAAGACCTCTGAGATCATCAAGTCCAACCTATGACCACACAGCACCATGTTAAATAGACCGTGGCACTAAGTGCCACATCCAGTCTTTCCTTAAACACCTCCAAGGACTGTGACTCCACCACACCACTGGACAGCCCATTCCAATGCCCAGTCACCCTTTCTGTGAAGAAATTCTTCCTAATGTCCAACCTACACGTTCCCTGGCACAGTTTAAGTGTCCTCTTCTCCTGTCACTGGTTATCTGGGAGAAGAGACCAAACCCCACCTGGATACAATCTCCTTTCAGGGAGCTGTTGAGTGTGATAAGGTCACCCCTCACCCTCATTTTCTCCAGGCTGAACACCACCATCTCCCTCAGCTGCTCCCCATAGGATGTGCTCTCCACACCCTTCGCCATTTTCGTTGCTTCTCTGAACACTCCAGCACCTCAGAGTCCTTCTTGCAGTGAGGGGCCCAGCACCGCACACAGGATTCAAGGTGTGGCCTCACCAGTGCTGAGTACAGGGTGACAATCACTGCCCTGGCCCTGCTGGCCTCACTGTCGCTGGTACAGGCCAGGATGCCACTGCCCTTCTTGGCCACCTGAGCACACCCTGGCTCATGTTCAGCTGGCTGTCCATCAGCACCCTCAGGTCCTTTTCTTCTGGGCAGCTTTCCAGCCACTCTGCCCCCAGCCTGTAACACTCACTGCATGGGCTTGTTGTGGCCAGGACCCATTAATGTCCAGGTATCTGATGGGTTAGCATCAGTGAAAAAGAAAAAAATCATGCAAAATGTGTCCAATATATTTACCCTCCAAATAGTTCTAACTAACTATAGGGTAATAGGTGGCAATGGCTGCTATCAAAACACCACCACAGACATCAGAAAACAGTTTTTGTTCACATTCTTGAGAAACATTTAAGAAATGTATACAATGAAAAATCTATTGCATAAAGTAGAGACAGATCAGGAAAGTTGAACAACATAAAAAAGAAAACTGATTCCTCAATAAAATTGAAGCAATAACGGAAACTACAGAAACAAACTTTGGGAAAAGAAGAACAAATAGAAAATCAGGAATATTTTAATTCTAGAACAGGAAAAAAACAACAGAAGCATCTGGTATGATCAAAATAAAATCAGCAAGAAGTGACATATGTTTTATAATCCTGGATTGCACAAGATGAGCTCATATGAAATGTTTTCCTTTATAATTGACCAGATACCTTGACCTATAGTGCTTTTGCATTCTTTGCTACTGAAACTTTTCCTTTCCCATTTCTGGGCTTGGAGGGTTGAATATTTCACATAATTAGTAAGTGTTGTCAAGCCAGAGCAAAGCAGTGCAGTAGCTGGCTGACTGCCCAGAAGTAGAAACAGAATAGTAAAATCTTGCAAACAGGACATGAAGAGAAGTTAAACAAGAGACAAATCCTCTAGTTTTGGCACATACTCAACTTGGCAAACTGGGAAATTACAGATGGAAAGTCAAAAAAAAAAAAAAAAAGAGAAAGTTATGAAAAAATAAAAATAAGAGATGCAGTTGGATAATTTTGCAAAATTCATCATCCCATCAATCTTTGGATAAAAGATACAGCATATGACATAGAACATACTAATGAAAATGAATCCCTTCAAACTGGAAATTCCTGAGATAACTAAGCCAAACAGATCAGGGAAGACATTACCAGTTACATTCATACTAATTCAACCTATTCAAGAGAAAAAGGAGTCAATTTGATTCTAGGTTGATTGCGCAGCAAAAGAAGAAATAGAGGTATGCTGGATCAAAGATAAAATTGTAGAAACCTTTTTTAATAAATTATGTAAAGAAACGAAAGACTTTGAATTTGATTTAGTTTTTTGGTTTTTATTCATTTTTTTTTAATCTGGACATCACTATAGAGATTAAAATTAGTATTGAAAATTTTGGGGGAAAAAAGTCTCATTTTGTCTATTTTTGTTGCTTCTTTGAAATTCTCCCTCTTCTGTAAGGTTGTGAACTTTTTCTTTCACTTACTTCTGATAAGAAACTACACTGTATGTCTACAGCTTTCTTCTGGTTTATCCCCAGATGCAACCAAGCCCCACCAGCAGGCTGAGGGAGGCCATCAGGAAAAAATTGAGAAAATTATTGGGTAGAGCCAAAGAAAGTTAAATAGGTAAAGTCAGAGTTGTGCACACAAGCAGTGCAAGGATTTAACTGCCCACTTCCCATGGGCAGTCAAGTGTTCAGCAGTCTCCAGGAAAGCAGCACTGCATGACGTAATGGTGACTTGGGAAGAAAAACACCATCACTCCAAACATCCCCCTCTTCCTCCTTTTCCCTCAGCTGCATATGCTGAGCATGCAGCCATATGGTATGGAATAGTCCTTTGGTCAGTTCACATCAGCTGTCCCAGCTGTGTCCTCTCCCAAATTCTTGTGCACCCCCAGGCTCCTTGCTGGGGAGAGGTGGGAGGCAGAAGTTTTGACTCTGTGTAAGCACTGCCCAGCATTAGCTAAAGCATCCCTGTGTTATTAACACTATTTTCACCAGAAACCTGAAACATGTCCCCATACTAGCCACTGCGAAAAAAAAAAAAACCCTATCTCTACCACAGCAAAACCCAGCACGAGTTTATTTTGCAGATCACAGAATTATAAAATAGTTAGGGTTGGAAGGGACCGCTAGAGATTGAACTTAAAACTTTAAGATCCTTGCCTTTGCTGTATTTTATCCGACTATCTGGAAATCTAGGGATAAACATAAAATGCAACAGCTCTGGAAAGTATTTTCTTAATGCAAAGGCAGTGTAGGAGGAAAACACATCTTAGTAGCCTAATTTATACATTCCAAACATAGGAGTATGTCAGAGGTAAGAGCCAATGTGTTGACAATAAAAGTCTTCTTAGTTCATAACCTGTGATGCCACTGTGAATGTCATCAATAAAGCTTTAATAGCTGAAAGAAATGATCAAGGAATTTGCAATTTGCTGTACAGGACATGTACAATACAGGAACTTTTTCTCTTATTTTCTCCCCAAGTTGTTAACTTTCCAATAAAGATATCATACTAAAGTCACATGTACCTGACCTGACAATACTATGCATTTATATTGGGTTATTCAGGCTAGGCCTGCATGCAGGTGACTTACATAAACACACTTGATGCTTGCTAGATAAACTTACCCGTGTGATATATTTTAAAAGATTACAAATTTAAAAAAAAATTACGTGTCTATGAATGACTGACCCACCAGGGAGTGATACGGTCCAGAAGTTCGATTTGTGTGACCTTTTCTGTGCTTGCTTGTGATTCAAATGGTCTCTGTGTTAGTACTCTGTTTTAATAATCTCAAAAATTTTTGGTAGCTACTTTTATATGTATACAGATTACATCAGGCTGTAACACAAATACTGATATGAATAAACTCGTTTGATTCAGAAGTTATCCGAAACACCTGACAATTTATTGAAAAACTCCATCTGTGTCTGAAATTTGTGATTGAATTAAATCATGCATGTTGTAACTTTACAGCCTCCCGTGCTGTGAGATGTATATTATCTGATTAGACAAACAACAAGCCAATATAGCATGGAAAGGGCCACTCATATTGTTCCCTAAATTGCTTAATAGCTACTATAAATTGTGAAAATAGTTCCTCTTTTTTATCTGCTTTTTTTGTGTGGTTTTTTTTTTAATTAAAAAAATTCCAAGATCACCAGCAACTTCAGAGAAAGGCATTTCTGAAACACTTGCAGAATCTTGGCATATGTTTTGATTCTACTCTGTCTGGTTACATTAGACTGTGTAATAGGGTGAAGGTTTTACCTACTATCACACTCAGGAGATTAAGCACAATATGGTCCTTCCATATGGTATTTGTGCCTAAAAACCAATGAGATTAGAATGCCTATGCTGAACGTCACTCCGTATGTTCATCAGAATGGACCATAGGTCTTGATAGAACTAGGGATTTCTTTAAAGATTTAAATTAATATCTTTAACAGTGCCTCAGAAACATCTCAAGCACTGCCAATAATGATTGTGTTTCATCCTCACCCTCTTCACAATTATGCTATTATGTGTTATGCTAATGGCTGTTTTGTTTGTTTCTAGTAAGAATTTTCCTCTGTTAAATTAACATAATTATTTCACTTCTATGCTGAAAAAAAATATACTCTATTTAGGAAAAATATCTGCTTTGCACTTAAACATACAGTACACTTAAAGCAGAAAAAAAGATTAAGTCAACAGTTCTCACTGGGTTTTTTGCTAGGTGTTTCGGTGCTTGGTAAATTTAATCTTTGCAGACACATCTAATTTCCTGCCTAATCATTTTCACATTTAATCTTGATACTGAAGTCACATGAATTTATCCGTATAATTTATGGAATTGGAGAACAAAGAAATCACAGGTTTTGGAAAGCATGTGTACAACTCCAGTAGTAATATAGTAAGTTCTCCCACATAGGAATATGTCCTTCTCATCCTCACAGTCTTGAGAAACTAACGAATCCTGAAACGTGAAAATTATTTTCTTGGCATTTTTTGATTGTCCAGCAATTTAAGGAAAAAACCCCAACAACCTCCTCTCTTCTGTCTTAGATGAAATACAGACTTTTTTCCTTTCCAACTGGACTTGGGGTGAAACCATACCCTGAAGGCAAGGAGGCTGAAAATGAGGATAAAAAAATAACAGTCAAAGAAGACAGTCTTATACTTTGCTCAATATAATCTTCACAGATCTTTATCTTTGAATACCTTATATAAGGCTTTAACATAAGGAAAGTTTTATCATTATCTTTTCCAAGTGTTTGGGGTTTTGTTTGTTGTAGTTTTCTTGTCGGTCATGATTATTTATTGTTCTTTTCTCTTAGTTGGTCTTTTTTCTGTCTAGATATTGGATAGAGTGGTGGCTTTTCTTCCACTATGTCTTATTCACCAGGTTTGTTTAGGATACAGTTGGTTAGCATTCTGTCATCTAATTTAACAGGGAGCATAAAAATAAAAGAACACAAGAAGCCACTGCTATTATTAATGACTGTCACTCAAAATGCCTTTAGGTGTTTTAAATAAGATATTTAATGGTTCCTTGATAGACAAAAATAATATTTAATTTGGCTTCTGGTTTTCTGTATGACTATATTGCAGAAGGAAATATCTCCGTAGTGTTGGCTTAAGGTATTTTTACTTTGCACTACAAATCTTATCTAAAAAGGGATTATTTTACACATCATTGCAATCTTTATAACAACCTAAACGGACTTCTTTTCAATGCTGCTTGCAGCCATCATTTAGGAGTAATAATAGAGTGGGTTTAAAAGAGAATATCCCATCATACAGTATCTATCTAGTAATTTTCCTCCTCTCTCATGTCTTAAGAAGGATTTGCTTTTTTCAATTGACTGTTTCAACTATGAGAATTCAAACTTAAATTTCTTTTATTCACTCTAGCCCGATGACACAAAATTGGAGTTATTCATGATTCTGTCCAGCAACATGGTCATTTTATTATATTTTTGTATCTCTGATGTGTTTTTAATAGCGATATCAGTACAAAGAGATTGAAAGTAACACAAAATAACAGGGCAGTGAAAGCCAAATGCAAAATCAATATAAAAGATTCTCACAGAGTATTTAAATAGAAGACAGTTCTCTGTGTAAATAAAATAAACAAACAAGCAAACTATTGTGACTTCATTTTTGCACAAGTTTTTCGTTAGTCTATTTTTTAAAAAAGATAAATTATGTCTGGTCCTGCTGTAGTGTGATCAAATTATGGCAACTCTCTTCTTTGAGACCATTTCTATTACTGTAGTGGGATAACCCAGATTAATTGGTGTTATTTATTGCAGTCAAGTTATGCCTAAATTCTGACTGATCAAAATGTAACCATGTCTTTTGGAGCAAGGAAGTGTCACATAGGTACCACATTTAAAAATCACATTCATACTTCGTTAATCACCTTAGTAAATCAGAAATTCCACCACGTACTTAAAAAATACATTTGGAAACTTCAGGTAGAAATAAATCAATAAAAACAGTAGTAAAGATCTAAAGAAAAGTTTTATAGTTTGGGCTCCAACTATGTCACTATTCTGTGGTGTAATTATGATGCTTTTGCCATGTAATAGGGAGCTAGGCATTAGAATTATATCAGTTAAACTTAACAACCTGATTTTTTCCTGATGTGCAGAATCATTTTGCCTCCTGCCTTGGTTTACAAACAAGAACTGTGGAAATGATATTTCAGACTATTAGGACTGAGATTCACGCATTACAGAATGTCAGTTAAGGTCTAAAGGTTTGTATTTTGCTTTAATTCAGCAAAGTGTTTAATCATTTTTTTAGCTTCAGAGACTTCTTTGAGATCTCACTGTCTCTTTCTGTGTATGATTTTAAGCATGTTATTTTAAAAAAATATACATAAAAATAGAAAATTGGAAAGACTTGTAAAATAAGGTTTCAGGACCTGCTTTTGATCTTAACAGGAAGAATTTGGGGGTTTAACTGCATCTGAACTGTTAAAACTATTTCACCCCTTATGTAAAATATATACCAAAATAAAGTATGAGGGTTGTGGTGCAGAGAAGTTCCAGCAATTTAAAAGATAAATTTGGATGTTGGATACACAAAAGGACCTGAACTGTTACTTTATGCAAAGCGCCTGTCAGCAGTTCAAGAGCTCAAATGCTCCCATAAACCCTGTAAAACCTCAGTCTGTTAAGGAAATGGGGTCAGCAAAACTATTATAAAGAAAATTGTCTTAGAAAACCCTTCCTAGCTGGAAGTCAATTAGTCGAGATTGTACATGCAGACTTTCAGAAAATAAAAAATCTTTTAGCTCATCTGATGTGTTTTAGACTAGTGACATATGTTTAGAACGTGCAGTATTTTGGATTAACATAAGTGGCATGTCCAGAGTGCATTTTCCTGACTGAAGAGCATGAGAAAATCAACTGGTTGCATCCAACAGCTTTTTAAAACTGTTTGAACCAAGTGCACATTCATAAATTGTCCTCAGAATTTGTTCTAGCTGTAGGTATTGGCAACTGAATGCTCTCAGGTAGATTCTTTTTGTCTCACCCTTGACAACATACACACCTACATACCATACATATCAAACACAACAGAGAAGAAGTCTAGATTGGCATGTACCAGGAATTTGTTTCTTGTTCGTATAGAAAGCATTTTTTAATGGGATCATACAAAAATAATGTTGCAGGGGAGCTCTGAAGTCATCTAGCCCAAACTCCTGCTCAGATGATGGCAAAATTTGAGTTAAATTGACCTGCTAATTGGTTTTTCCAGCTGAATTGTGGCTGTCTCTAAGGTCAGGGATTGCACGTGTGTGCAACCCACAACAGTACTTAGCCACTCTCATTGAGAAGCTTCGTTTTTCCCTCGTGCTTGAACCTGTGACTGTAGCTTTTTGTTCTTCCTCTGAACTTCTCTGACAGGACACTGAATCTGTGTGCTACAGTACTGCTTTAGGAAGTGTAAAACTGCAATTAAGACTCACCTTTGCCTTCACTTCTCCAGCCTAGACAACCCATTTAACTTAGCCTTTCTTCATGTTGCATACTCCATGACTCCATCTTCTCCATGATTTGCCTCAGTATTTTGACGTATCATTCTTCTTTTTTTTCTCTGTCCATGAAGTACCAGTTGGAAGATTTGTGAATGCTTCTTTTTTATGCAATCAGATTCAAAACAGCAGTGAAAAAGGACTTTCAGGTTACAAATACAATCCAGAGGGAGTCACTAACCCACCCACCCACATGCCCCTCTCCCCACCACTGCATGCATGCCCACAGACACACACAAACATGAACAAATCCATTGGCTTGGTTCCAGTTCTTTTCATGGAGTATCACACACAGAAACTTGACAATTTGTGATCCAGACTGTTTTGGGGTGGGGGAAGGAGGGAATATTCATCTGTTTATGCATCCATTTTTCTCTGACACAGAATGAAGACTAATTTATTCTCAAGTGAAACTCAGTATTTAGATCAATTTGCAGCAGAGTTACTCTCTTTTCTGTGCCAGATTTATTGAGATAATATATTTCAATATTTAAAGTAGGTAACACTTTGCATCATCTATTTAGTTTGACATATTTATTTGTTGATGTAACTTCTGTATAAAAATATGTAGTTACAAAAGGTTACATTACTGCTGTTGTAGGATCTGTTGAGATTTTATGAAGCATATTTCACACTCGGGGCTCAATTAAAAAAAAAAAAAATGAAAAAAAAGGTTTAAATAGGAACTACTTATTCCATAACGGGACATCTAGCAGTTTTTTTACCGAGGAATGTTGTCTTGATGACCAAAGCGTTAACTTCCAACCTTGTATATCTAAAATAAAAAATAGGATTGTAAGGAGAAAACCAGAGTAAGAGTTAAACGTCTTTCTACCTGCACCATAGAAGCATTTTTTTGCAGTTTGAGAGTCCAAAAGCCAAAATTTTAGATTTAATCCATCCCTTCTGGGGCAGACTAGAAGTAAGGACTTCTTTCTAGGCTACTATGCATGGCAGTACAGACAGCATTTGCCAAAACCTAAAAAGGTCTTCTGACATGAAAAGTTCTCATCAGAAAGCCTTGGAAACCTTACATCTATGGGCACTTTGTGTTTTCATCACAGTTTCAAATTAATTAGTGAGATGACTTCAAAAGCTTTAATCTAGGCTATGGTATTAAGAAACATGCACTAGACATTTCCTGTTTGCATTGCTACGTCGCTTGTTTAAAGAGTTCTTTTACTTTCATCGAAGGCTGTTGAGGACCTTAATGTACAATATTGACAGAGTAATAAAAATAGCAAATTATGTTTCTGACCATGTGCCAACTTCATTAAATTTTCAGCCATATCAAAAACAATATGGAGGACAAAGGAAAAACAGCCTTATTCAAGTTTAAACAGGATTGCAACTGAAATGTAATGGGGAATAACCAGCATATTCTTTTTGTTAAACAACTTCTCCTGAATATTGCTTCCTGAAGCACATTAATATTCCACTTCCCTTTTCCTGCATGCACGTTAAAATTGTGACTGGCAACTTTCTATGAGTTTTTTTTCCTACATGTTTCCATTCCTGGAATAAAGATTGTGTTTTCTCTCCCAATTGTAGTATTACAAGATCATATGCTTTGGGTTATCAAACATTAATACCCTAGGATATTTAATATTGAACTTATTGTATGTGGCAAAAAGTATCTAAGTATGACATACTGCATCTAGAGAACATTTTGAAAATATGAGAGCAACTGAAAAAAACCCAAAAAAACAAAACACAAAAAACTTTCAAATGGCACAGCTCAGTATAGAATCATGTATCCGACCAGGATAACTTTTAGAGGCAATGTTTAGATTTCATTAAAGATTTCAACTGAGAGATTTCTACACTGATGATGGTAAATATTAAATGGAAAAAAACAAAAGCATATTCAATTGCTATGAAATGCAGGAGAAATCCTTGTACGGCATTAAAACTTCATCTATAACATTCAAAACACTGCCTAAACTATCCATGAGATAATGCAGAGGAAAACATAAATCCTTCAGACTTGATGGCCTGAATCATATGAAGGTATTTTACTCTTTATGGATTTGACAGCCTCATATTCCTTCTACTATACTTCATCTCTCTTCCAAAAACTTAGCAATTTCATTCTTTCAGAACAATGCTTCCTACTCTTGAAACTAATCACATATAATTTTGGAGACCTTGTTGAAACTCTTTAAGGGGCTTGAAAATTTTCATAAAAGCTTATGTAAATCAGCCATTCTTGACAAAGAGATAAGAATACTCAGACCTTGGCTCTGGGATGTCCCAGTTTTCATTTGATTACATTTATTTGATAAAGAAAAGAAAATGTGCAGTTATAGAGCAAAAACATTCCACTAGAATTTGCTTTCCAAACCCAGCTTTACTGCACACTTACAGTGTTATGGGTGGGGGAGGGGACCATTAAGGGTTTTTGCTGGAGTTTTTTAATTCTTTAGGGAATTTAAAATACACCTAATGTCTCAATTCTGGTAGAGATTAAGCACAAGGAAAGCATTCAACTGATTAAAGATTTCCAGAAAAATTTATGAGCATGTCTTTCTCACACCAGGGTTTGCTTTTTGAGTGTCACAGGTTCAAGTTTTCAATCACACAGACTGGGAAAGTGTGCCACAGTCTTAATTTTTTTTTTTTTTTTTTAATGTAAGAAATTGCATTTTCTTAAATCTTATCCTGACAGGGAATTGAAAAATACTTAATGATGGTACTCAGATTCAAGGGCTTGGATTAACTTCTGCATTCTAGAATTATATGCAGTATATTTTCCTGCTATATTTTGTAAAAACCTTGGCTACTGAGAATTATGTGGCAGCTAGGGTTTTAAGCAGACTTGTGTATTTAAACTTTCCCATCAACCTTGTTCTTTATAGACAGTCCCTTCTCGTTTAGGTTATTATATTTTGTTTAATGCTAATTTCTATAATTGCATTGCAGTAGTGGATTCAAAAATGCTTTTGTGGTTAAATTATATAAAATTATATTTTAAGACATGAAAACTATTTTTTTTTCCATCATACTGTTTCATCTTTTTTTCCAACTGGAAAGAAAAGTGAGTGAAAAGAACTAGTAAATTGGCTCATTAAAAGATAGTTTCTCTCCCACATCTAAGGGAGGAGACACAAAAGGCATGCAGACACTATGTGGAGAACCGACTGGAGAGATTTAAGAAAGCTGTCTGCATGGAGCAAAAAGATCAAGAGGTGAATAAATGCAGAGGTGTGAGCAAGATCAGGACTGAAAGAGAGATTAAATTTCGTGCACAAAGTGAGCAGATGCCAAGTTACTATAATGTTAGTAACAAGGATTAAAACTCTAGAGAACAAGACAACATACTACATCTGAAATGAGAAAATTGAACAGCAGACAGAAGAATTCCCTGTAATTGAGATAAGAATGATCCTATCTTTAGGGGTGGGAAAGAAAAGAAAACCACATAAAAATGTAAACCCAAAAGAAACCTGTGTAAGCCAAAACATTACACAGTGAGATGAAATAGCAGGAGTTGTGCATGACAGTTAAAAGAAGATCCAGAATTCAAAGGGAAAAAGAGAAAGAAAAATTTACTATGGTTTAAAAATTCAGGTAGTGACTTTAATTGTGTACAATATACTCTAGCTGACTTTGGTCATTAAATTAAACTGTTCTGGGGAAAAATGTTTTTCCAAATACTCAAAAAATTCAGAATTTTGAAGAGGAACTGCACAACTCACGTACCAGTCTTATCTGACTCTCTGGTTTACATTTATTATAATTTCTAGTGCACAACTTCAGCATCCTTTTTTTAGAGAAAAGAGAGGAAGTTTTGTGGACTTGTGTACTACTTACATGCTATTTTTCTCTTTAGAAAATACATTGCAGTAATGAAGTGTTTAGCCTTATTACCAAGTGGAGAAAAATCTTTAATAGGTGAAGCCTGGTGTGAAGATGGAACTAACAGAAAGCAAAATGGGCATGGGCTGATATCACTTGAAATAAGTACTTTCATAAGAAAAGTCCTGAAGAACAGGAAGAACTTGAAGCTCTTGTGAAAGCTACAAGGCAGAAGAATATTTTTTCTCAGGAATAGTCACAGGTAACCAATAGGAAAAATAACTTCATTTCAGTAAGCAGCACAGAACCAAATAAATTAAAATTAAATATACTAGGGCTAGAATAAAGAATTTGCTATGAACTATATAAACAAAATGGTGCTACTAAGAGCGAAATTTTGAGAGGAATTATAGAGTATGAAGAGAAAATGAATACTATGGATGGCAAAACAAAACTATCCCCTGTAGCGTGTCTGGCTGAGGTAGAGTTAACTTTCTTAGAGCAGTCTGTATAGTGCTGTGTTTTAATTTGTGACTAAAACTGTTGATAACACACTGATGTTTTAGCTACTGCTGAAAAGTGCTGGCACAGCCTCAAGACCTACTTTGTTTCTCACTCTGTCCCCGCCAGTTAGTAGTCCAGGTAGGAGATGGGAGATAAGGCAATTGAGACAAATTTACCAAAGGGCTCTTCCATGCCATTTAACATGATATTCAGCAACCTGGGGCATAGTTTTTCCAAAGTAGTCACTGCTGAGGACTGTATGGGTGCTGTTTTTCTAGTCATAGGTGGCAAGCATTGCCTTTATATTGTTTGTTTGTTGTACTTCTTTTCCTCTTTCCTTCTCATATTAAATTATCTTTATCATGACCAATGAGTTTTTCTGCCTTTTGTTCTTCTTATCTTTTCCCCCATCCTGTGACAGGACAGGGAGAAAGCGAATGGCTGGTGAGTGCTTAGCTGCCTCCCAGGGTCAACCCACCCTATTCCAATGGAGGCTGGATAAATCTTACATGGAGGGAAGCAATACAGAGACAAAATAGACTCAAAAGTTTTGTTCTATAGGAGAATAAGCAGGTCTTATTTATTACTGATCAGTACACAAGATATTGGCAAAATGCAAACATAATACATACATTTGGTGTCCTTCATTTTACATAAAAGTCCGATGTCATAATCATAGAATCACAGAATAAATAAGGTTGGAATTGACCATGGGATGTCACCTCATCCAACCTCCCTGCTCCAGCAGAGGCTTCTAAAGCATGTTACTCAGAATAGTCTCTAGGCAGCTTTTGAATAACTAGAGAAGGAGACTCCACAGCCTCTTTGGGCAACTTGTTCTGTAATATTTAACTTTAAAAAAAAAAAAAAAAAATTAATATTGTGGTCCTACAGAGATACTAAGCCATATCTGAACCATTTATTACTTAGTTCTCTTTTTTTTTGATTCTTTTAGTATCCTTCAGCCCAGGAGTAGTTCTGGGAGGAATTTACACCCTTCTTGACATCTGTGGGTACTATTACAAGCCTTTCTGGTGAAAACTTCATCTTTTTCAACCAGATCATTGAATTGACTACAAAATAAACGGGCCACATTTTTTCAGCCGAGGGATTTATGGGAATTTTGTGAGGCATTATTGCTATTGATCAAGACACTGGTTGAAATCCCTCTGGAGAACTCCACAGAGTTTCCATGCTAGGCAAAAAGGAAGCCAAACTAGAGCAGCTTCTGAGAGGGAGGACCAGCAGAGTGGAGAGTTTTTTATCAGAAACTCCAGCCCTGTAGGAGAAAATACACTAGGTTAGCTGAAAAGATTCTTGGCTTTACAGCCGTTTTTACAGCATACAAAAGACATGTTGATGTGGTGGGCATATTTCAGCTAGGTTTAGATTGGGAAGGAATGCAGACATTGCAGCAGAGAGCTTAACAGAAGATGCACTCTTCAGGGAGCTGGAAGAATATATGAACAACCACCTCCCTTTGGTTTTAAGTTCTGTAGTGCCTGTGATGTAAGCATGGAGTACGGCTTAGCCTAAAATCCACTCTGAACAGTAGATGACAATTTTCCCTGGAAAGTAACAGACAATGAAAATTCTGTTGCAACAAATGCATTTAAATGCATTAAGAATAGAGTTAAGGAAGAAAAAAAGGCTTTATTCTTCAGTAAAAGAGGATTTTAGAACTGCTTTATAATGAAAAACTCTGAGGATAAAAGAAGCTAGTCAGTTTTTATGAATTTGACATGTTTAGTAGCAGTATCTTGTAAGAGACAAGGATGAATTGCCATGCAATAATAAACTGCATTACCCAGGAGGTCCTTTGCAGTCCTAGGTATTTCAGACATAATTAATTTCCAAGTAATTGTTATTAGACATTATTAAAATGCATTGCAGTGACAGTTCACCTAAATATACAGTATGAGACTTAAACTAGCTTGTTTACCATGTAAATTTTAAAAGCATTTTGTTTGCTTAGGTAATATTGAGATTTTTCAGAAGTTCTCAAATTGATTTTATCCCAGAGCATGCTGTAAAGAGATGTAAGCAACTATTATCTAAATATTAGTATAATATTGTACAAGAAGCTACATCATCTATTTCATGATGGCCTCTCTCTACCTTGTTAAGCTGCTCTCTGGATTTTTCAGCCAAGTCAGAATTTTTGCCAGAGATTAATGACTGGGGCTAAGTTTTTATTTTTGTATTCTCAAATTATTAAGAGACATCACTCACTGACTCCTTGAAATGATAGGCATAAAATAATGAGTATGTACCTAATCACTTGGCTGCATAGGTTTGGGATGAAAACATTGCTGAAGTGATTGGTGAATTGATTTGCCATTTACTATGGGTTTTCAGCAAACATTTCATCGATTTAATATGTAGCACTGACCCATGAAAGGCTATAAGCTTTTGTCCTGAATTTTTATCTCTGATTTTTTTTTCTCATCATTTTAGAATTCCAAAACAGAAGCATGCCTCATCAAATATAAAGACCAGTGGTGTCAAAGTCGTCTCAATAAAGGCAGATAAGCAGTGTTGTAGACAGGTTTTGAGTATGTAGCTCTGGTAAATTTGCATTCAAATGACCAGCTATACCACTAATTTGAGGCTCTTCTCCCTACAATTCTGAAAAGACAGAGCATGAACATCACAGTGCTTTTGTGAGGTCAGGAAGTATTGTTTTAGAAAGGGTAAACTGAGAGACAGCATTTTAATGTATTTCTCTATGGTCTTTGAATATGCGACAGAAAGCAGTGAAGTGCGATGCTTAATTCTTGAAACACCTGTACCATAGTGGTTAATGCTAAAAAGGGATCATTGAGTCTACACTGATGTCTTATCTATAAGAAAACACTACATTTTACCCAGCTATGTTCATATTGGACTTTGTGATTTGTTTTAGGATAACATATTTCCATGTTCGAAAAACAAAGTATATACCACAGGAAGAAGCAAGAGACTATGAAACTGCACCCAAGCTAACAAATTAAACTATTTCTGAGCACCAGCACAAAAGTGTCGTTGCCTACCCTTGTCAGACTTTTTAGTGGCTTGAAACTCAGGTTTTGCTCCAGGATATTTAGCAGTCTCTTACACGATTCCCAGACATTACCTGTGTATTTGCATGGCCAGGGATTATCGTCAGGAGGCAATTTGCCTTTGGTTACTCTCTACTGGTGGAGAAGAGACTTCAATAGTGTGGATCTGGACCAGTCTGTGTATTGGAGGCTCGTCAGAGATGCATTTAATTTCCTAATGTATGCATAACCTCTTCCATGCTGCCTGGCTGCACAGAAGTTGGTCAAGTAACCTAAATGATCCTCCTAAGAACAAATTGTCCGTGTAGTACCAGGAAGCAGAAAGCTCTCTGCCTGTCTTTCCAATGCCAAATGTGATTTTCACACCTGCATACAAGCCACATGAAAAAAAAAATTGTAATTCATGTCATTGATTCAGCTCTTGTCCTGCTGTGGTACAAATCTGGTTGTTCAAAGACAGGCAGCATAATCCCTAAATCTGAGAATATATCCATAAAATACTCCGTGAGGGGGGAAAAGTATATAAAGAGAAATCCCTGATGGATGAGATGTGATTATATTATCTATCATTATAGAAGGCTTTGAGATTAAAGCAGTTTAAAGATATTTGTATTTCACAGATCTGTGGAAGGGAGCACACATGACTACAACACTTTTTAATCATCATCTAGTATGGCCAACATTACAGAAAATCTAAAACTGTCTGGAGTTTTGGTTTTTAAAGAAATTTTTTAAGATGTTAATCTATATCAGAGTCTGTAAGCAGCTCTTACATGTTGATAACACATGGTAAACAGTTACAGTATTTAATTAGGTTTACTATGAAGAATTTTCAGTATATTACAATATACTGAATATTATTCATTCATACATGAATATTATTCATTCATATTATAATATGAATATATCCAGCTATACCTCCCATGAATTAAATAGAATGAATTACCAAAAAACCCGTTCCCAGTCACATTCTGTACAGGAGACAATATGTAAAGCTTCTCTTCTAGATCTCCTACCACAAAGCTGTCATTTATTTATATGAACCTGATTTATATTTGAAACACCAGTTGAAATGCAGGTCCATGTCGTATAGGTATGTTTTGGCTCAGGAAAAAGTAGCCATTTACCATTTGGACAAATATATTTCAGAGCTTTGACCCTATGCAACAGTGATTTCTGCACTTTTGCAAAAAACCTGTTATTCTTAGCTGTAAATCACTCAAATATTCTCTTTTTAAAGTCCATATAAAAGTGTTTCTTTAGTCTATATTTCTTTAACTCTCCAAATAAATTGTTTTTACACAACATTGTTTCTTTAAACAATGGTACTTAGATGGAAAATATTTGTCTAAGCAGGAAAAATAGTCGTATAACTACAAGGGAAACCATTTAAAGTCTAAAATATCGGGGGTTGGAGCTGAAAATTAATTGACAGCTTTTTAATCCAATAACGCTTCTGCGATTTTTGCATATTTAAGCCGGCAGGAGGCCCGGAACTCTCTCTTTGATCCAGCAGCGGCGCCTGGGACAGAGGGGGGAGGGGGAGGGGAGAGCTCCGGGCCTCGGCCTTGGAGGGCCGGGGCTGAGCCCCCCTCCCCCAAATGCCAGGATAAGGGGTTCCTGGCACGCATCAAGACATGTTC
>VZRO01005410.1:71905-88536 GCA_013397915.1 Daphoenositta chrysoptera
TCCATTTAAAGGACATGGGGGGAACTGAGAATACCCCATGTTTGGATGCTCAGTGCAATAGGAGGTCTCTGATCGTATAGACTATTGCGGTGACAGTTCTAAACCCACACAGAAGCAAAGAGGACCTCTTTCTTTTCCTGGAGTTTGGAAAGACTTTTTAAGAACTCTAATATTTACTAAAAATTCCATCTTTGTTAATCTCCTTGTACTCTCTCCTGAGAAACCTGTGAGGAGGTCTGTGTGCCCTATAGGGCCCGGGGGGAGGGGTGGGGAGCTGGCAAAAGAAGCAATGTGGGTTGTTTTTTTTCCTTTTACTTTCTTGGTGTAGTTTTCTTTTCCTGTTAATCCTACCTAGTAACAATAAACTATCTTTATACTTTTAGAAGTTTTTAGGCCTGTTTTGTCATTTTTCTCCTAATTTATATATTTATATCTCACAGAAACAAATTAGTGAGCTGAATCATGGCTGCAGCTGGTGTTTTGGCTTGTTCACTAAATCTAACCCGTTACAAAGATATATCAAATAATTAAGAAAATTATCACAGTTCTAAAATAAGCAAGGTAAATTACGTGATAAAAAGGAGTCTGTTTTGGGGGATTAAGAACTCAAGATTTTTCTAAAGTATATATCCCATTGTGAGAGACTGAAATGTTAGTGGTTAATGACCCAAACAATTGCCCATTTGTGGCTGCTACTGTCTGGCTCCAGATGTCCCACCTGAGTCCCCAGTGCACTAGCAAGAGACACAACAATACAAACTGACATCTATTAAAACTAAAACTTTATCCAAAACTTTCTCTTTTTTTTTTGCCTTTTGTCTCCTCATTCAAATCAGGCTTTCAGGTGAGTATGTTTGTTTATGAAAAACCTAAAGGAATCAAACTGGGAAAAATAATACCGAATCCAAAATTGTTATCTATAAGGTTTCAGTACTCGGTGGAATTCATGCACATTTTATGTACAGCAAGGTTTGACTTTCATATGAAGGCAAATATTAAAATACAATAAGACATCTTAAATCTCACCAAGCCCAGGTTGTCACCATTTGTTTTCCATTTGATATATTTTTGAATAATAATCCTTTGTGCTTTGGCAAAGTTTTAGCTGGATTAGAATTTTTTTTTTATTTTGGTCATTATTACTTCATATTTCTAATCCATCACTCTGCAGATATCTTGAATGCCATATATCTAAACAAACTATAGGTATCTGTTTGTAGGTATTCAAGCAATACAGAGCAGAATAACATGTTAAAAACTCTTATTTCTCTCCATTCACTATAAAGAAACCTTAAATTATTATTTTAGGCACAGACATCTAGGTAAGAGATACACAACGTGAGGCAAGTCATACCTTTTATCTTTTTCTCTCTTCTTTTTGTTTGGGTTTTTTCACATCAAGAACCATTTCTTTTCTTTTGGCACAATAGTTTTTGAAATGCAATATTTACCTTTTAATGCAGAGGCTCTGCACAATGTCTTTTCTGCCTCTTTTGTTTGCTTGGGCTGCAAAAGAATGGGGATTAACGGCACTAATCATAGGATTCATATTCAATAAAGCAGAAATAAATTTTTTGAGATTGGCTGCCAGGACCTTTCTGTTCTGATGTGATTTAGTAGAAAAAGACTTAGATGGAAGATGTATTCTTTGAATAGATGCTATATTTTTATATTTGTTTGTCTAAACCAGGAAATGGCTGGAGAAATTAATGTAATTTTTCTGCTAAATTTTCAGAAGTATCATCAATATTAAATATCAGCAAAGAATTTTGAAGGTGTTCTTTTTAATAATGTGATTCATATTTATTATTAGTTGGTTGGGGTGTTTTACATGAAAAGTTTAACATAGAATCACATAATTTCAGACAATATACATGTACAGTCTGAAACATAAACTAAAAAGCCTTTACTATCTCTTGATAAGGTAAGCAAAAACTTTTGAAGAAAGTAGGCTATCATTTTGCACTTATAGCCCAAGAGCATTCTATTACCTTTGCATTGGTCCTTGTCTTCTACAACAGGAAACATCAGTATAAGATTTTAGGAATGCCTGAAGTGAGCTGTATTCAGACTACACCACATTATAGTTTATGATTAAATTAATTTATCACATATCCTTATGTTATTCCTTCTATTCCACTAAAGGTGTCTTTCCAAATATTGTTCTACAAATAAAGATTTTTTATTCATTATTTTGTCTGCTGGTTTGTTATTTGGATTGGTCTTTGTTAAATATTTTTTACAAAGTTTAATGAGAAAAATTTAAGCAGAGTTGCCAGAAATTTTTATCTGCTAATGAGCTAAATTCTACATAAATCCAAAGAATTAACATCAAATTGGGAACAAAGTCATGACAATGGCTCCTCTGCAACAGGTTGATAAAATGGTCCTTTTAAGGATGTCTTATCTTACCTTAACATGCTTAGCATCTTAATGTTAACTTCCTTCCACTGGCTGGAGAGAGAAGTAAATGATGGCTATGTTCATACTAATGTTGGTAACAAGAATCCACCTTTATTTCTTTGGAAAAATAAAATCTTCCTATCAGAGATTTTTGTTTTACATTGTTTTATTGCTTCTAGTCTAGCCCATATTTCAATCAACCTCTAAATCCAGACACAACAGACAAAGTTCTTGTATTGCCCACCTCCAATGAGTATATATTCTGGACTGAAGAGACTCTCTGCACATATCTTTAAACTTTATTTCATCACAGTTTTCAGAGAAAGCTAAAAAAACCCCTAATTCGTTTTAAATCATTATATGTGATTAACTTTCTTTTACATTCACATCCCTTTGAACAACCTTAAAGCAGCTAAGTCAGATATTAAACTCATCTTATTTTGGTAACTGTAACTTTAACAGTACTTCTAAATTAATCAGGAGTTCAGGTACTCTGGGGAAGAATAAATAGCTGAGTGAGGCTGATAATATATTGCAATGTTATACAGCCCAGAGAGGATTGAAGACTCCTGCATTGATTATCTGTTGTTTCAAAACATCTTATCTTTTTTTTTTTTCCCTCTAATTCAAACTGGGTATTTGCTTATGCATAGCATGGCCAGTGTTATGGGAAGGTGTTCCTTACTTCAGAACTTAATTTCTTGGCAAGAAGAGCATGGGAGAAACACTCAAGTTTACAATTGCTTGAAAGCAGTGAAAACTTATCCACCACTAAGCAATGTAACTGGTAGCAAGGCCATGACTGGTTGCAGGCATGTTGCATTGTACTCTGTGAAAATAGTCAATTAAAAAAAAAACAACCCCCCACTCCGAATAAAATACTTGTACGACAGATAGAACAAGCAAAGAGATCATGTTCATTGTGTCAGGTTAAATTGATTATTTTTGAATGAATAATTTAAGAAGTTAATTCTTTTAGTTATTCCGATTAGTCTGCACTTATTAAGAGATATGAGGTGAATAATGATGACATTCCTTATTGATAGGAATATCTTCATGGTACTGGAATGATTAGGACACCTTGCTCTATAATATTTATTTACATAAAATCACACCAGTCCAGACTGAGTCGAGTTATTTTTTAAGTGTTTGAATTCTTTTTACACATATTTAACTGTATGGATGATGGGGAAAAAAATATCATGACCTTAGTTACTTGCAGATTTTTGTTTGTCTAAGAATGTTCTGCTTACATGTAATGAATTTTCCTTTTATTTGTTTGGAAACATGCAGCAGCGCAAGAAAACTCCTACTTGTCTTTACAGTCAAGGTACTTCAACAACTAAATCATCACATGGAGAAGTTAGAACTAGTTAAGAAATTCTGTTACTCTGAAAATTTCCATAAGTGAAAATATGAAGATAGAAGGCATCTGTCATTCCAACAGGTTATTTCACTTCGTATCAGCTCAAAAAAAGCACATGTATTCTGAACTCAATTTTTCAAACTGAAGTGGGCATCAGACCAAATAACTTTTCTCACTCTCAGTAGAAGAAGCACATGATACAGAAGAGATTATAGTAATTTTTTTCTCAATTTTTCTTTTCTCCCCAATAAAATAAATGCAGTTACTGTTAGATATAGATAACTAACCTGAGGTGAACGATTAATTTCCTCTTCTAAGTATATAGATTTTTGGAAAAAATTGTCCTTGAAAATGTATTTTTCAAGCTCTTTAACCTCTGCAACATCACCAAACAATCTTTTGGTCATGTAAATTATTGCAGTTTTTGACTTCATTTCTCGCAATCCAAATAAATTTGAAATAGGCAATAATTTTCCCTCTTATTACACCTTTTTTCTTTCCTCACTCTTCTCTCTTCTGTGTGGTCTTTTGCCTTTCTTAAGCCTGTTTACCCTATGGGATGGCCCCTTTGGTTTTGGGGCCCAGGCATGTCCTTCAGTGGGTCCTACACAGGGCAGCCCCAGTGCTCTGTACAGAGGTACCATGCAGCTACAAGTGTATATATATAAAGTGTACAAAATATATAAAACATATTGTTCTATGCATGCAGTGCAGCATAAAAAATATGTATTTGCATGTGTGTGAGTGTGTGTGCACATGAGAAAGGCTGGAAAGATGAATGGACGGATGGATGGATGGATGGATGGATGGATGAGTGGATGGATTTTGCTACTATCAAACTCTATATTTAAAGTTTAATGTTAATTGGAAAAAAGACCCAAAAAAAACCCAAAAAAAAAGAAAAACAAACAACCACACTCCAAGTAAAAGTGCTGGCCCAAATTTATAGATATTTGCCTCAATATCACTACCTCAGTTTCACTGCTTGAAGAGTCAAGCAAATTATATAGAGAAGTAGGACAAAGTATGTGGCTTGATATAAACACAAAAGGAATTAAACACAAATAGAAAAGATTTGTCCTATAAAAAGTTTACAGAAAAAGTATATTCAGAGTTTCATCTAAATCCAAATCCATCAAAGGGAAGATGACATAGTCCTGTAATTAAGGGGGATTGTGTTCAATCTTAATGCTTTGTCTGAGATTATCATAAACAGTTCATCCCTATGAAAATTTAACTCCTTAATGCCATCAGTATCAGGAAGAGAGAATTGTTTCTGCTTGAGTGCATTTCAGGTAAGTTAAGTAATTTTCGACATTTATAAATTTTTAAGTGACCTAAATATACAGGGATTTTTGGTTTTACCTCTTTGTTGTGGGTGGTTTGGATTTTTGCCAAGCTTTTCCCTCAGGTAACAAGTATCTAAAACTGCATACTGTATGTCTAGGCTACCTATACAAAACAAAATATTGACAAAGCATAAATAAATGAAATTTGTGTATTATTGTATTTTTTTATCTGTATAATCTTGATTCAAAACCTGTCAAAATCAAAGGAAAAAATCTAATTATCTTCAAGTAAATTTGGGAAAATGCTTAAATGTGATTGCAGCAGGTTGCCTCTTGTCAGCAACCATTAACTATGAATTGTTTGTGCTGCTAACAGCAGACATCTGAGACTTATATTTTATTGTAACCCAATCAGAAAAAATTATTCTAAGTTTCTTCAAAGTTGTAGAGCTTCCTTGTCCTGATTATTCTCCCACAGAAAATTTACTTGATTTTTTGCAGCCTTACCTGAAGAAATGGATAACTCCATCTTTGAACACATCATCTTCAGAAATGCCAAGAAACATTATAATATAATAACTCCCTTAAAAGGAATTCCTTCATTTGTGTTTAACCTTGGTACTGAAACATCAGTGGAAGAAAACTTTACTACATGAACATGAAGAAAATTTCCCTTAGGTCTCAATCATTAAACCCAAATTGACTGGTCATTAGCAGGTAGCATATTAGTTAATCTATATGTGCCATTGACAATTTTGAGTGACTGGATCAATTTGCCTAAACCAAAATGCCTAAGAAAAGCTGAATTTTCAGGTAGACATTCAAAATTTCCTTCAAAAGTTATTTTCAATACTGTCTGAAGATAACACCCCCTTGTAGAGAGGTCATCTAAACTAAATATTAAAAACAGCTACCTAAAACTGCTGTATAATTTCTTAAAAATATTTTAATAACTGATTTTATTCTACTCTAAACATTTTTCAAATATATTATACTTACAAATATTTTCACATGCACCTCTAGCACAACTGTTTTTTTCATTGTCCAACAAGCTTCCCTCTTTCTGCTTTTCCAGATAATAGTTAGTAAAACATTATGCAAGGCTTATCACATTCCTTTTCCTGGAAAAAAAGAAGAAGATACATGGAAAGGTACTAAATGGCTCAAAGTTGTTTATAACAAAAATCTTTTAATTTTTCTAATACAAGCAATACGTGATTAAAACTTTGATTAAGAAAGAATATTTCAATTAATCTGATCTTATACATGCTATGCAGTATCTGATCACTGGGGAATAAAGCTCTTTTGATATTAGTTAGAGGTAAAATTTCAAAGCAATGCTAAGATGTTTTACTCCCATTGATGTTGACAAGAGTTGCCTGACCAAAGTCACATACACTATGTTCAAAATTCACCCTATTAATTAAGAAACAAGACATTATAAATGCTGTCTACATCTTAAGGTGTCCTGGAGTAAGAATGTCGGTTTCTATAGAGTCAATATACTCTTTGCACTGTACTGGGGGTCCTACAAGTTTTGCCCTTGACAATTCTTGTAATTTCAGAGAAAGTGAGTGTCCTTAAAAGTGCAATTGGGTCAATACTGTAATTCTGCCTGAAAAAACAGTATTTTAAATAAATATCTTTGAACAGAGAAAAAAATATTTTAAATGCATATTTTGGATGTGTAGACTCTCAACACAATAAATTATGCATGTATTTTATCCTTTGGTTTCCTATTTTAAACTAAAATTACTAGTAAAACATCACTTTGGAAGACAATTCTGTGTGGGGAGCTGTTAAGGTGTATGATGTGTATAAAAACAATATCTTTTCATATACAGAAGCTTCTCTTTTTCAACTCTACAGGTAATGTGGGGTAACTTTGCTCAGTGTTGGAACACTGGTATATATACAGGTATGTAAACATGTGACTATCACTTTTCTCCTGTCTAAGCATCTTATTTGATGAAAATCTTCCCCCAATAGCAACACTGCAGTGTCCTGCCCTGCCTGCCTTCCCCTCCCCGCCCTCCACTCCAAAAAAGAAAAAAATAAAGGCAAGCAAGCAAGTAAACAAACCAAGTTAAGAGATTAATTCAGGCTGACCTGCTGGATGCATTCTTTAAGGCAATGTCATGGCTTGCAGTTGCAAAATAAAAAAATCGTATTTTTTTGTAAATAGAAATCATGAGGTTTTTTCTACTTTAATAAAGAGGAGTGCAAAATAACTTTTAACATATGACCTCTTCATCCCCTTACTCAACCAGGAACACATTGGCTCTAGCTTGGACTGTTGCTGTTTTTCTGCTACACAGGGCCAGGTCATTAGCAGTGCACAGGTGAGTCAGTGAGTCAGAGTGAATCCTCATTTGTCTATTAGTTGTGTCAGCTGCAATGTCCATAGAGATTATATCAGCACGATTCCAATCTTTTAATTAGACCTACATATCTTAAATTTTGGCTGAACTTTGTGTGCAATGTGCCCTTTGATAATGCTACACCTATACCTTTCATCTTAGCAGTTGTTTTCAGCTATGAAAGTGGGCAGGACTACCTTCATCCAGACTTACAAACTCCTTTCATTATTACTCTGATAAATTTGTCTCTGTCAGGTCTTTCCACTGGAATTCCAATTACAGAGTCACAGGACATTGTAGGTATGGTGAAACTGCAAAATTATTTTCAGAACTCCTCTAAATTCTAGTTTTTTTAAGAGTTTTCTATATCACCATGAAAGGACCAAAGGATGTCTCCTTTAATGGAATAGCTCTTCACCAGTGAAAGTTCTGTAAAAAAGTAAGAATATTGTAATGAAATATTGCTTTCATGTCTTTATCCCCAAGTCACACCTTCTCTGGTGACGGTAGGCATAGATCTTTGTCTCAAAAACCATAATCACCTAATTTTCCCAGGAAACCAGTCTGTTTTTTATTCTTCTTCTTTCTATAATAATGTAAAAAAAGAATGATAAATATTTATGTCTTCCAGTGACAAAGCAGTGAACACTGACGTTCCTTTCTTAAGGTTTAGGGTCTTCTTATACGTAGTTTGGTTTCATCAGATCTTTCAAGGCAATTTAAATGTCAAGTGTGCTTTTCTTCTGCTACTCCTATTAGGATGTCAGAGTTTACTTTGGTGTGCCCTGGGCATGTCTATTTATTTATGGATGCAATAAGTGAAAGATCCTGTGTGCAATAATACAATCTATCTGAACAGTAATTAGTGTTGAGATAGATGGTGGAGTCAGTAACTGTAAGTAACTCACCCACCCTGTAACTATTAATACAGCATCAGAGACTTCTAGCATTGCACTCCCCATTTGCTCCTATTTCTTCTGAAATTGGGCCTGGATTTGTATTCCATGGGATTTTGGCCACCACCAGTTAGGTTCCTGTCAAAGTATAAAGAAAAGAAAAGGAAAACAAAATAAAGGGGTTTTTTTCAGCTCTTCTTTTTAAACTGATTTTTGATTTTTCTAGGAATATAAAGCCACTTGTAATAAAAATTCAAAAATTCCTGTTGCAGCTTTTTTGATAAGCAGCCAAAACTTTCTATGAGTTTTAAAGCCCATGTTTTTCTAGCATCCAGTTTTTAATGTAAATGTTTAGATATTCTAATTGTAGAATAATTCATTAAGGAAGGTAGGATTTAGAGAACAACTACCATAGTAATTTGAGGCAAATTAAGAAATGAGACATCAGGAGGGAAAACCACGTAATGTTATTATGATTATTATTTTAAAGATTTTTATAATAATGCCTATACTTCCTTGTAGTTCTAACTTAATAATGTCAAGCGCTTAAGATGTAAAATTATATGAAAAGGTAAATTATATTGCATGTCACATGAGGAAATTTAGAGAGTAGAAAATGAGATAAATATAGAGAAATAATGAAGAGGGAAAGACAGCAGATGTAAAAAATTAATGTAAGAATTAATATAGACAGAAAAGGGTGGAAGTCTTCTGTGGACGCTTATAAGGAATACAAAAGGCAAAACATATGTTAAAGATAGGGCAAGAAAGGAATGAGAAACGGGGCTATTTAAACAGCCATGTCATCACTCTATTTCATGACAAAATATCGTTCTTAGTACTTATTTTATTAATTGATATGGTCTTCAATGTTTTTTCTAATCCTTTTTACCTTTCCACTTTTTTGGGGGTCTTATTCACTTGCTTTCTTTTTGCCTTAATTGTTCATTTCTACTCTGCACTTTTTTTCTCATGGTTTATTGGCCTTATATTTCAGTCCCATATTCATCCTCTCGCTACCAAGTCAGTGATCATTCCAGAAGTGTCTTTAGTGGAATTTTTCTATTATTTATGTTGAACACACAGACTGCAGAGCTAAACAGATAAAGTATTTAAATTATGTGAAGAAAGAAATGTTTATAATAAAAATGGCAGACAGATTTAGCCAAGATCATGTCTTTTGCAATAGCTGTAAGGATAGTTTCAAATACTGTTGCAGTTGTCATAAATTGAAGGATTTTAATGACCATATGTGCAATGAGACAATTTTTAAACAAAATCTCCCAGTTCCTCTTAGTTTAATTTCTTCAACCTTTTTGTGTCTTGAAATGAAGATTCTCTGGACATTGTAAGATATGTTTTTTGTCATACAGAGACATGAGAAAAGATTTACTCAGTCTTTTCAAACTTAAAACTGCTTTATGTTTGCATAGCAATTGCCAATCTTCAACCAAATTTGGTTTAATATGGCAGTCTTAGACAAAATCAGAGTTTTAGAGGTCCCAAAAATTGCTGTCATATTTTAGAATCCAGTGAGTTTTCTCCCTGAATGACATTAAACCAATGACACTCTGTCTGCAAGCGAATGCACATGACGACCTTGTCCTTCACATTTTTGTTTTTGCTACCTGTTTAGGTAATCAGTACAATCTGAATGTTATTGCTAATATCAATTAATTCAGGTCAAAAGCATAACAGCAGGAAAAAGAGATCAGTCAGTTACCATATGAAAACCCAAGACGCTGGGGCACCTTATGGTATGTGCAAACAATTCACTATACAATTTCTGGAGAGAGGAAACTGGCATACTGTTGAATACTGTTTTCCTTTGGGTAAAATTTTAATTAAAAAAGCAGCATGGATACAGGTTTTAGATCTTCACTATTCAAATAGCTGAGATAGCTGTTTGAATTTTAAAATCTTATAAGGTATTTCATTAAAAAAAGACTTCTGTTATCTTAGCCTTAAAACAGTTTATAATATGATGGACCTGAATTTATGGGTCAAGTCAAACATGAAGCACATCCTAAGGAAACTTAAGGAGGGATAACGAAAATTTACAATTAGTCTTCCTAGGTCAAGCTTTAAAAACCCCCACAGAATAAGCTAAGTTGGAAGGGACCCAAAAAGATCATCAAGTCTAACTCTTGGCCCTGCAGAGGACCATCCCCAAGAGTCCCACCCAGTGCCTGAGAGGGTTGTCCCAATGCTTCTTGAACTCTGTCAGGCTGGTGCTGTGACCGCTTCCCTGGGGAGCCTGTTCCAGTGCCCAACAACCTTTTTCTAATGTTCAATCTAAACCTCCCCTGACACAGCTTCAGGCCATTCCCTCAGGTCCTGTCACTGTCACCAGAGAGAAGAGATCAATGCCTGCCCCTCCCCTTCCCCTCATGAGGAAGCTGTAACTGCAGTGAGGACTCCCCTCAGTCTCCTCTGCTCCAGGCTGAACAGACCAAGTGACCTCAGCTGCTCCTCATTTGGCTTCCCCTCAAGGCCCTTCACCATCCTTATGGCCCTCCTTTGGACACTCTAATAACTTAATATCTTTCTTATATGGTGCTGACGAAAACTGCACATAATACTCAAAGTGAACACTTTTCTCATACCTGAGGGATGAGGAAAGGTAACTCCTGTCATACACACCTTCTATAATTCACAATGGCCAAGGATGTCCAGAGTCCTGCAATGTTCTGACACTCACCTGAGCCTTGACAGACACAATTCTATCTTATCAAGGAGGCATGCAGCTGGATATTCCTATATCCATACAGCTGGATCATGAAATGGGAACAGGGAGGAAAGGTCGTGGAGAAGCCCTGTGTCCAACTCTTAAGCTGTATTTCTATGTAAGTGATCCTGCACTACCTTTTACCACACTTCTGCTCTGCATTCTGTAGTGATCAAATTTGTATTCATATAATACATTTGTGTAAATAGAGTTCCATCAAGATATGCTGTAGCCAAGGGTGAATGTTAAAAAAAAGTATACATTTTCTGTAAAGATTATTTTTCCTTTCTCAGTTTAATGCAGTTACTAGAGGCATATGAGCACTTAATTGACATCCTTTCAGTTTGTGAGGCACTAGGCATTTCTGGAATGGGTAACAGCTTCGTTAATTCTGATTTCTAAAGCCTCAGGGTAGAAAAGCTAAAAGGATTTTTTTCTTTCTTTCTTTTCAAACCAAACATCAGTTTGTGCTTACCTTTGGATATATGAAGATGTGATGTCTGCTTAAAACCCACAGAAATGTAAATACAAAACTGGAATAGTTGCAGTAGTAAAGGTCAAGTATTTTAAAAAGTCAATATAACAAGAGCTAATACAAGGAAAAAGAACATCTTACCTTCCTACTCCTAATAGAAGATAAAAGCTAAACCAGAAATATCCATGAGGTATGCATAAAGAAAAGTTTAACTTGACAAAATTTGCAACTCACAACTTCCAAAGTATTTTTTTATATGAATTACACTTAAGATGGATTCATCATCCCTATTTTTTACATTTAAACTTCACCTTCTCTTTCTGAATCGGTCATGTATGATACATTTATAGTAGTCAGAATTAGAAGCATGTGCGTAAGAAAGTTGTTTCAGTGCCCAAACCTATAGTTAAATTTCAGCTATGGAGGGAACATCTCTGAAACGCTGTGCATATATGAGTTTGTGTCCCAGATGTATCTCGACTCCATGTTACAATTAAACCTGATAATTCCCTATTCCTCTTTCAGTTCCCATATTTTTATAGAAACAAGTGTCAAATGCCTGAATTGGAAGGTAGCTATTGGAGGGACCAGGGCTCTCACGTGCACACTTAGTGGATCAGGATATCAAGTCACATCCTCACATTATTGACATCAGCTGCACATTAGAAACACCATTTTGACATACCTCATAACTTCTGTAGGTACCTACCTCACTCCATTGATTGTAAATTAATAGAATTATAGAACCATTTATTTTGGAAAAGACCGTTAGATCATCAGGTTGAACCATTAACCCTGCACTGACATGTCCACCACTAAAACATGTCCCTAAGTACCACTGCTACTTGTCTTTTAAATACCTCCAGGAAGGGGGATGCAACCACTTCCCTGGGCAACCTATATCAATGCTTGACCATTGTTTCAGTGAAGAATTTTTTCCTAATACCCAATCTAAACTTCCCCTGGCACAAGTGAAGGCCATTTCCTTCTGTTGACCACTTCTTACTTGGGAGAAGAAACTGACCCCCACCTCACTACAACCTCCTTTCAGGTAGTTGTGAAAAGCAGTGAGGTCTCTCAGCCTCCTTTTCTCCAGCATAAACAACCTCACGTCCCTCTGCTGCTCCTCATGTGATTTTTCTCTAGAACCTTCATCAGCTGTGAATCCAGTCTAAGTAGTTCAGACTCAAAGGTCTAGAAAAGGTAATCAAATACCCCTTGAAATCCCCTAGATACCTTTCCTGACTGCCACGTGTCTTTTATTGCATCTGAAAGTCTCATACAGCTACTGGCAGTCATCTGGAAATGTCAAAACAGATATCTAAGGTCACACGACCATCAAAAGCTTAGAAATCTAGAAATCAGTTGATCCACAGAGATAACCAGTCTGGCTTGAGGTACTTGGCCCCTATTTCATACTTACACCTCCTGCTGAATAAGAGCGTGGTACAGATGTGTTATGGGAGATTATATACCACACAGATAATACATTTAAGTGTAAATATAGATAGACATTAATATTTATGTAGGTGTACATATAGCCAAAGATTTTAGCTAATATATGTTTCTCAAACTCTTATCTGTGAATTGATTACAATTACAGAATTATAGTAATACTATCTATTTAATTCTCATAATGAAGCTATGTTATATATTTTTTCCTGCTTTTTTCCTGGTCCTAGAATTATGAGCCAGACATGGTTAAGCAATAAAAGGGCTTTTACCTTCATATTTAATAAGGATCTTTATGGTGCAACAATTTGTCTAGGTGGAATACACCAAAATGCACACACAAAGTATATCATGCATGCAATTCTGTAGATTTTGTAAATTAGCATATCCGACAAAGATTCTTCAGTTAGGAGCTTAAATGAATGAAGTAAATTCTGAAGTATTCCAAAGTATTTCCCCCCACATGGGGCTTGAGCCTAGTTTATAAAATATATTCTAGAGAGGGCTTTGGTTTCTCAAGATAGTGTAAGGCTTCCCAGCTCCCAGCTGTGAGGCCTTTAGGATGTTTGGTCTTCTGGACTAGCAGAATATCAGGATATAAGTTAAGATATCAGGTTAAAGAATTTCAACTATTTATGCTAAGAATACTGAGAATACATAAAATGTATCTAAAAAGAAAAGGCAAAAAATCGTCATGGCATCAATACCAGTAAGAGGTGTTTTGGTTACCTTGGTAACATGGGCTTCAGGACTTTCTTATGAGATGCAGAAAAGAAAGCTCCACCAGTATCTGTGGATAGATAGATAGATAGATAGATAGATAGATAGATAGATATGGCAGATCAGGCCATAAATACAGTTCTTCTGAAACATGTAGTATTTCCTTGTGCTTATAATTTATGGGATCAAGTTTTCAAGAAAACATAAAACTCAAAATTTCATCTTGTAGACAAGGCTGACTGTACAGTCAAGGGTCCCTCGTGTTTGTTTTTTTATGTTCTGGATTCATCAACCCCTTTTCTGAAGACAACTGGCAATAAGGAAAGATTTAATTTCTTTCATATGCCATTCAGACTTGAAGAAAACCATTCCTTTGTATCCCTCACCAATTTTTGGACTGTTTCCTACTCTAATTTTTTCCAGTTCCTTTCCTCTTGCATTTTTACCATTCTTCTCAGTACTTGTGTCTAAGTATTCTCTGTAACTGTTCATATTTCCTTGCCTTCTGTAAATACTGTCCTAAATTAAAAACTTTCTATACAAATGTTTGTTTTCTTAAAAATAGTGGAAGTTACTAAGCCTACCATAACACTTTCTGTAAGAATATCTTGTGAGTCACATATCCTGTACAAAATATATTTTAAGAAAAAAAAGATTACTGGTTCTGTGAGAGTATTTTATATTTCACACCTCACCTTAAGAAAATCCAAAATAGGAAAATATATAGTCAGTTTAGGGAAACTTTTTGATAATGTAGACAAAATCAACACCTATACCCAGAATACGGGTTTGTTGTATTTTGGAGGTGTTATTAATATTATTTTCATCTATTAAATGGCTATTACAGTAGAAAAAAAATGAATAAACCACATATGTAGGCTGTGGCCATATAGACATATAATTGTCAGTATTAAAAAAAAATTGGATTTTTAAGTTTCTCTGATTTGGGAGTTTTGAGAGAGAGTTGTATTTTGGGTTTTTTGAGGGGGGCTTCTTTGTTTTTTTTTTTTTTTTTAATTTAGCAGTAATTTCCTTTGTGATGTTTTCAAGTGAAAGCTTGATAGTAATTTTCCTTAGAGAAATTGTGCTGTTTTAAAGAATGGCTTTAACAGAATTATTTCTAACAGATAGCAATGCACACAGTCTTCTCACATTACATGCCTCCACTAACTGATAGACAGAAGTACCTTGCTAGATTTTATCTAAAATACTTATTTGCTAATAAGAGTGAAAGGTGCTTTTGTGGAGGTATAAGATGTTTAGAAGGTAGACATACCAAGTAGAAGAAGATTTTAAATGTATTTTAGGAATTCCATAGTCATGCCTTCTAACTGAATTTTCTTGCCATCACAAAAAAAATATTTTACTGTATGGAATACTCTGCAGATATCCATTGTTACTTTTTTGGGTAGGGCTGCTAACGGAAGCTTTTTCTCAAATAGAAAGTGTACCTAGTCAGAACTTTGTTTATATAAATTATGCACATGCATAAACTAAGCATACAGATTTATGTTTTGTGTGACCCTTTTAACTCTCTGTACTTGCTGTTAAGTTGTATATTTTTCCATAGGAGCACTGTAACTCATAAGAAAATGACTAACGCTGAAAACTCAGTTAAGTCTCAAAAATAAGCATTAGTTTTGAGGCCTGGCACTCCTTTTGGGAAATCAAAGTTTTTATTGCCAGATAAATTAGTGCTTCAAAAGTATGAATACAGATGCTGTTTGCAAATTTGTCACAATCTGTCTTCCAGCAGAAAGAATTTATACTGTATATAGTAATGGAAAACAGAAAACTGCATATTTCACTAAATTGCAGCTGTGTAGGGAAGATTTATATGGTTGTTTTGTGTCAGAGAAACATATAGGTCTGTCAGTATTCACTTCAGTATTCCACACAGGACTCTGGAATTCTTATTTTAAAGTTATTTTATACTTTTTAATAGAATAAATAAAATATAGCGTTTTTTTTGAGAAAGTCATACATAATAACTATGTTTATCAACGTTTTATTGCAGAAGATGACTGTAGTAATTGTGTTATTCTCACTACAGGCTTGACAGACCATATCTAAGAATTTCAGTCTCCAACCCATTTTCATAATTCCTAAGTGTCCACTCAGTGCAGTATTAAATATTTTAGAGGACTTGTATATCATCTTAGGTGGGCAATCCTGGAAGAAATGCCTAGACTAAGTGACAAAGCCACAGTTTTATTTTTATTATAATCAAGTTCATTCATTTAGAGATTGAATATTCTCAGATAACAGAAAACTGAACCCAGATGGCAAGCCTCTTTTTGCTTGCATGCCTTTACATAATGGAGTCCTACTTTTCCTTTTTTTTTTTCTTTTTTTTCTTCCTTACTGTCAATTCCCTTACAGCAACCAGCCTTCAAAACAGGAGCTAACACTTTTTTTTTGCCGTTGTGAAGTATTGGATCCAATTACTCCCAGCAACAAAAAACCAGAGTTCATTTTAATAGGATTTGTAGTAAAACAAGGCATATAAAAATCAGATGCATAGGCAAAGAATTTTTCATCTTTAATCATTAAGCTACCAGTACAAATTGAGCCCTGCAGTTATTTCATTCCCAAAGGAGAACAGAGATTTAAAGAATTCAGAGGATTAAATATTTGTGTTTGAGTGAACATGCTAAGTGTTTTTGTGGCTGCTATCATTAAAACTGTATTTCAACATTTTATTTCAAATGCATAAAATACACATTTTCTCTAAATGATAGCTTGAAACTCTTACCAGATATGGGGCATTAAGGTCACCTGTGTTATATCACCATATTTCCCACAGATGCCCCCAGTTTGTCTGGTTACTAACATATTGTTAATCTTTGTCAATATGGACAATTTAAACTTAGCATTTTTTTCCTAAATAGCAAAGAGCTACATACTACAATCTGTTATTTCTATGACAAAAAAAAAAAAAA
>VZRO01005410.1:88568-110059 GCA_013397915.1 Daphoenositta chrysoptera
AAAAAAAAAAAAAAAGCATAAATATTGCCAGACAAAAGTTTGTTCTTCCTTTGAACGCCTGAAAATCCAAATATGTTCTACCCAAATTATTCACAGTATTTGTCAAATGCCACTGCCTTGTTTTGCTGTGAGAGTGTAAACACGGAACAGGTGAAATTTTTATTACATCGCTATGGAAAAAGACTAAGAAATTAATAGCGAGATAACAAAATACCTAACCTTTGTGAGAAAAATGAGTGAGAACTTGTCAAATACAAGGCATCCACTTGCAGTGGGCCAGATCAATGTCCTACACATAGGGTTTAGCACATCTTACAGAATAAATGCTTAATGACAATGAATGACCAATTTTATTTTTTTTATTTCTGCATATTTAAAATCTTGCTGTATTTTTATAGGAAATACATGTAAATAATCCTCTTATATACAACATTTTTATATGGTCTTCTCAAAAGCCTGGAGTGTAGACTGGACTATATGTAATGTCTGTATCTTAATAAATGGCTGTAACATTTTTGAGGGCAATTCATCCCATTATAAAACAGCCATTTACAAGTAGAGAAATGAATAATACCTTCATACTGCCAGTTCTGTCCAAAGATTATAAAGGCAGTCTGGATCTATCAGGATATATATCCCAGTGATATTACTAAACTAAGTGTTGTGTATAGGCTCTATATTCAGAATTGCCTTGCCCTGACCTCCAAGGTTGCCTATTAAGGATTCCATATGCACTTCAGCTGTTCCGTTTTCCAGTGTCCACAGTAAGAGACCCTCCAACAATATTTGGTGTTTTGAACATGAAAAACTAAGACCTGACTAATCAAAATCCGGTGTTCTTTAAATTCCAGTTCAAATATAATCTTTAAAATCTGCTTTGGGAAATATTCCCCCAAGTATTCACACACTCTCATCTCAGCCATTGTCTAGGTATCATGGACAAGAATCTCTAATTAGCAGATCTCTGGAAAAACTTTAATAATGCACACCTGCAGTGGTATAATCTTTGCATGAACAGAATGGAACTGATAGGCTTATCCCAATTCATGAGAATGAGTTTTGTAAAAAGATATCCAGATGGACTGGAATATGTACATGTGTAGGAGGGCAAGTGCAGGGTGTGCCTGAGAGATAGAGAGAAGCTGCAGATGGTGTTTGACTGTTGAACTGAGAATATGTATCTGTAATTTATCTGGAAGATGAGGTAAACAGCACATTAATTAAATTTGCAGATGATACCAAATTGGAATGTGTTGCAAACACCACTGAGAAATGATACAAAGCAAAGTGACCTAGAAAAGGTTAGAAACATATGCAAAACTTTAAAAAGTGATATATAGTCTTGAGAATGAAAATTACCATATTGAAAACCAGACCTTAAATAAACTAGAGATAACTGAAAAACAATAAGACAATTTAAAGCATGATAATAGTCATTGTATGACCAATTTTAAATCTTCTCTTCTCTTCTCTTCTCTTCTCTTTTCTCTTCTCTTCTCTTCTCTTCTCTTCTCTTCTCTTCTCTTCTCTTCTCTTCTCTTCTCTTCTCTTCTCTTCTCTTCTCTTCTCTTCTCTTCTCTTCTCTTCTCTTTTTTTTAGTGATTTTTGTTTTGTTTTAGTCGGTTTTTTTATTTTATTTTGTTTTGGGGTTTCTTTTGGTAGAGTATCTGCTATATTTTTGTTGATATGTGGTTCATTTCAAGTGCAGAAAATTTGTATCACAACCAGAAAGACACTGTTCCACATTTTTGTCTCTGATTCAAAAACCTAGTGATACAGCTGTAAAAATCAGCGGCATTGGATGAAAATTGTCATTATCTTAGTGAGTGTAAGCAAAATAACTTCTTTATAGTCTAAACATAAAATTGGAACCTCATCATTTAATGTCTTCCTCCCTGCTACCCTCACCTCTGCTGCACAAGAGAGGCGTTCCTTTCTTTGCAGCTGGTCAAGCCAGTGTAAATCTAATTAAACTCAGAGGTTTGTATTCATCTTTGAAGCTTGCTACTTGTTAAAGAAAAATGAAGGGTTGTAAAATATTTTTTATTTCTTACATCTGTACTAAAGTAAAATATATCAACTCCCTCTAGAAACAACATGTTACCTTAGCCACTGTGATTACAATAACATTGTGACTGACAGTGAGTTAAATTATGAGAGTAATTTAATTCCAGAATATCCAAAATTTGAAGAAATAAGTATCCTCACCTGGAATCGTCATCCAGGAAGTGAGAACTCAATTGTACTTCCTGCTCTGAAAGAGAGTTTGGTTTCTATTTTATGGTTAACTGTGAAAATTAGTTTTACAGGAAGAATTAAAAAACCAAACAGGAATTAAATTAGAATAAAGGCACACACTGAAATAGAAGATGAGTTTTTTAGTTTACGGGTAATGACTTTTTTCCTTTTTTCCCAAATGCTTACCCAGAATTGCCTTTACCACTCCGAGAATTGCTTTCAGCTCTTAAGCTTTCCCTTCCCTGAAATTAAATAAATTAGTAGTTCTGGAAAGTGAGATCAACATCCCTAGATAACTTGATTGCCAGGATATCTTTAACAGTTATGGCTACATGGTACATTTATCTATGTGACAATATTTGATATACATTAGACGTATGTTCCTGGCTGACAAGTAACATTGTCTTAATAGCTGAATGACAAAGTACTCCCAGTTAACTCAGTCTATTGCTCGTAGTTTTCAAAAGATGTAGCACGTTTGGTCTTTTCAAGATAGGAATAAGCAGAAGCCAGGAATCTTACTAGGAAACAGGTAAACTGTTTTGCATGAGGACCTGTAGCATCAGATGTTGTATGCAGAAAGTGTATTTGGTGCTCAAATAACAAATTGCCATGTCTAGTTCCAGAGAGGAATATGTGTTTATTAATCCATTTTCACAAAATTACCTTCCTTAAGCCTTCTTAATGAAGTGAGAAACTGGTTCAGTCGTACCTTTTGTCCATTGCTAAGTATCCTGTTGTCATATTCTTATTACAGTCCACAACTTCCTGTAACATTGAGAAGGCACCCGCCTCTTTTTTTTTTTTTTTTCTCCTTCCCGAAGAAAATATTCTGGCTTTTACTTTGTCTGGTGAAGCTTACAGGTTAAACTCTTAAATTCAGAGTGGTGCATGGACACAGAAGTTTTGCAGGGTTTAGAGGTCCTCTTGTACAGCTGGCTACAAGAATATTCTTAAAATCCCAACCAAATGTCTGTACAAATGACACCTTGAGCAAAAATAGTAACAGAAAACCTCAGTAACAAATCCCAAGACTTTAAAGAGAGGTTGGCAAATGCTTAAAAGGGAAAAAAAGTCCCTGAATTACTGGCAAATCTTAAGACCAATATACTTGGGAAACATTTCTGAAGTACATTGACTGCAGCCTCTTGAGTTGTGGAAAAACATGTATCCATAGTTCAAAATATTTGGATTGTTTCTGAGCAGGAAGAAAGACAAAGATTTAGAATCCATTTTTATTGATTTGTTTGCAGAATGCATATTGAGTTTTTCCTGTCACACATGCAGAGCGACTCCACTTGCAAGAACAAGCAAATGAGCAGTCACATGAGGAGACCATGTTTTCATGTTCCATTGTTGAAGACTAAAATAAAAGGTTGTGGTTATGACTTTGAAGCCATTTATTATCCTTTACACAACTTAACAGAACCCTGAGACAACTATAAATTATAAATATATATATATATATTTTTGCCTTGAAGCCAAATAAAAGCATAAAAAATCAAACATAGTGCAACTAATAAAATTCTGTAACCATATAGTATTGTATAACCATTAGAGCTTATACAAAATATAAACAGTATGTAATCCATGTGATCTTGATGCAGCAAGGATCTAAGCAAAAAATCCTGGGAGACAAAGAGGAAGATAATACTAAAAGACTAAAAATAGGCAGAATATCCTGCCAAACAACAACAACAAAAAAAACCAACAATATAATCAGCAATGTGAGCAGAGGAGACCCTCTGGTTTCTGAGGGGAGCAGGAGCATTTGAATAAAACACTATACACCAGTGAAGAAAACTGGAGAAGAAATAATGTATGATAACTCCAGCTGCAACTTGACTTAAGGAGCTGTGACGGCTCATCAACTTCAGCTCCATGAAATGTCAAGTACCACAGACATTAGTGCTAAATAAATGTAAACATTATCAGCTTTACAGTACTGTATACTGAGGTCTAATTTAAGAAGTCCTAAAGACTAGAGGTTTTGTGTTCATAATGATGATGGTTAATAAGGCACAAAAAATAACCAGTAACAAAGGTGTTATTGATTAATTAATTTAGTAAAGTTTAAAGTTTCAAACTGTCCTGATTTATCAATCTTATGGCATCATTATGAAGTTCTAATTTTCATATGCATATATATGTATATATATATATATGTATATATATATATATGCATGTATGCATTTATTTAATGGAAATGCTTCTCGCCCAATTAAAAAACTGAATATTTTTCTTTGAAAGACTGGGATTATTCACCTTGTATCCTTATACTACCATTGTGTTCTCTTCCCTTTACTCTCATTGCATTTTCCCTGAAATTGCATTTACCATTAAGCAATAAAGTTTTGGTAAGAGTATTCTTAGCATCCCTTTGGTCAGCCTTGAGCTTTCTGTTGCCATGCAGCATGACCTTTTTTGTGTGTGTGTGCATATGAAAGTTGTTTTGAACAGAGATAAAGTCTAGAAAAAGAAAGCAAAGATAATGTTGCAGAGATATATGACTGAATCCAAATCTTTCTTTACTAAGTGATTATCTGGTTTAAAATAACCATGAGATAAGTGCTGAAAACCCAATCATTATCAGCAATTTATAATCACAATCATAGCTTCACTATCAGTTCAGTGAAATGATTTAAAATTATTTTCTTTTGAGCTGTTAATGTCTCATGAGTTTTCCACAGTGTCTGATGGTAACTGTTTGCAGGAGAAATATTTTTTCCTGTAATAGACAAATAGACAATAGATTTTTATCAGATGACAGCTTACACAGTGGTGAAAATAATAACAACAAAAAAGATTCAATAAATCAGATAGGGCTCAAACTTTTTTCTTTCAGTATCACTGACTATAGTGAAATGATCTGTTTTTAAAGAGCTTTAAGCTTATGGATGGCAAAAAATAGTCCTAGATTTTTGGTTTGGTTTGTTCTCTTGTCTTTTTCTAGTATTTTTTTTTTGGTTTCTTTGAGTTTTTTTGGTTGATTGTGGGGTTTTTTTTTTATTTTTTTAAAATCTGCAGACTTAGACCCTCTGCTGGTGACCTGAATGGAGTTGTGCCAATTTACATTAACAGTGTTGACACATATTTGGCTGTGGATTAAACTAATGCATTTTTCATCTCATACATCTGCCCCAGCCTGTTATCAGAGGCTGCTGTCCCTATGGCAAGGGGAGATGAATGAAAACCTATTTCTTAATCAAGGCTGACCTGTTAAAGAAACTTGAATTCAGCATTAGCCTACCTTAATGTGACTGGCTTTAAGTTCAAGAAAATGCTGAGGATCAATTTAGCTCTTCCTGTTCTAGTGGTGGCATCTTCCACCAGTGGGATAGGCAGCTAAGGGCTGGAGACAGATTCAAATGTCAAATCTCAACACACTGCAATTTTTTCTTTCTGACATAAAGTCTGGTGGAGACAGATTCAAATGTCCAATCTCAACATGCCACAATTTTTTCTTTCTGACATGAAGTCTGCTTTAGGAGAAAATCTACTTGCAGCTGCTAGGGATAGATGGCAACTGTTCCTCACAGGTCTGCACTGTTCATGTCCCTAACCCTTCTCTGGGTTAGAAAGCAAACAGATTTAAAAAAAAAAACAAAAACAAAAACAAAAACAAAAAAAAACCAACACAAAAACAACAAAAAAACCCACCAAAAACCCAAACGAATAAAAAAAACCCAAAAAACCCACCTAAAAAACCCCAACAACAACAACAACAACAAAAAAAAAACGAAAAAACAAAAAACCAGAAAAACCCACAAAAAACCCCAAACAAAAACCCCAACTTACCAACAAACCAAAAAAACCAACCAAAAAGCCAAGCCAAAAAAACTTGTCAAAATTGAGAAAGTATTAAGACTCTGTTAAGAAAGAAGTTTAAAATGAAAGGGCACATTCCACTACCATGACTTGAGCTATAAAAAGTTTTAATATTTGATGAATCTTTAAAATGTGGTCCATTTTCAAATTTTCATCCCTATTTGATACTATGTTAGACATTCATTCTCCTATATAAACTGCTCAGTGACATGCAAGCAGATAAGAGATCCTTAAGGAGGTGAAATACCTTTTTTCTAAAATAAAAATCTGTATTTTCAAAAATAAAAGTAAGCAAATAAGGCATGGGAAAGTGTTCTGAACCCTTAAAAAACTTAGTCTGGGTTATTGTGCATATTACTCTTAATATCAACTTCATTAAAAGCTGACTGCTTTAGTCCCTACAGTATTCTAAATAAAACATACTGAACTATCTGAAAATGTAAAAGGACTCTGAATAATTCCCTAGACAGTAAAAATACATTTTCAATATTAAATTCTTAAATATAGCACAATGGAATTTTACCAATCTTTCCAAAACACTGTATTGATGGGGAAGAACAAGCATAAGAAATATCCTTCTGACAGGTAGTGAAATGAAATGCATTTGAAAAATGCTGCTTTGAATGAAAATGCCATTCCAGCCCTAGCCATAACACCACATTTCCAGCTCTACAGTCACTTGCTTCCCTGTGAATACCCTCCTGCCTTTGAACACAAGTTCTTTATTATTCATTCAGCAGCCTTCCCAGGATGTTTGCTAAAACACAAGGAGGCAAAAGGATTTTAAACAATAAATAAGTCACCTCAATACCACTTGGCTGTAGATTAAACAAAGAGGTCGCTGAAAGTGAAAACAGGATTTGACCTTCGCTATTTCAGTAGACATTGAGTAGGGCAATGCAGAGCAGAGTGAGCAGGCAGTCTGAGCAGGCATCAGTACAACCTGCAAACAGCAGAAAAAGGTGCCTGTGCCAAAGCCATCCACAGCTCCAGTGGAGCAGCCTGCATATTTTCAAACCGAATTTTACTATTATGCTTCATTCCTTATACTGGTGTAAGAGACTGTGAATTGGAATATCTGAAGAATGGAAGTAAAGCAGGGTTTCTTTCTTTGTGTGGTATTTTGTTGTTCTAAATATCTTGGGGTAGTTTTTTACATTGTTTGGGTTTTTCTTCCTACCACTCTTGCTCAATGCCTGCTCACAGAGAGCTAAGGACACAAGTATTAAAAATAGTTTTGACAAGTTGAATTGTTATTGTTGTACCTATAAAATATCAATTGTAAGTGTACCACCCAGAATACACTTTAAATAAATTAATACACAACATATTACTGTATGTAGTGTAAGTATTTGATTTTAATATATTCCTGGAATGTAATGTAGTTTGTTGTTTTTTTTTTTTTTTCTCTAATTTATCTTACTGTGTTTCAGAACACACAGTTATGCTTCTCTTGATAATTGTATCCACATGTACTGAAAAACATTGACAACCTCTTTGAATGATTATTCAAGACAAAGAACTTTCCTTTTTATTTGAAAGTCTGTGGTGGGTAAAATTACCTGGCTGCCAGATTTCCTGGCTTGCCAGAGCCAGAGTGGGGTCCTCTATATGCTGCAGTGGTGACACTTGCTCTGGCATGGTCTTCCATGAACTGCAGGGGAAACTGATCCAATGCCTGGAGCACCTTCTCCCCTCCTTCTTCTCTCACTTTGGTGCCTACAGGGCTGTTTCTCTCACATTTTCTTACTCCTCTCACTCACAGCTGCTGTGTATTTTTTATCCTATTATAAATATGATATCATACAGGAACTGTTGCCTTTCCCTGGTCTTAAAATTAAGAGCCAGACACGGTTAAGGGAAAAAGGGGTTTTTAACTCGGTGTTTAATAAGGATCCTTATGGTGCACCACTTTGCCAAGCTGGAATGTGCTGAAGTGCACACACACAATAGATCGCGTATACAATTCATAGACCTTGCAAATCAGCATATCTATCAAAGATTCTCCAATTAGACACCCGTGATATCCCCCCACCCCGAGGAATCCCCCCCTGGATGGGTCTACCTTAGTTTACAGGATGTGTTCTAGAAAGGTCTAGGACTTTCTGGCCTCCAACTGCGAGGCCTCCAGGATGTTTGGTCTCCTGGCTTAACAGAATATTAGGACTATACTAAATTATCGGGTTTAATGAATTACAAGTATGCACGCTAAAAGCACTGAGGAGACATAAAAGCTATATAAAAGGGTTTATAAAAGGTATATAAAAGAAAAGGCAAAAAATCATCATGGCATCAGAACCAGCAGCATTGTTGAATAGCCCAGCTTTCTGCAGTGGTGGGATCATCCCAGAGTCGAGTGAAATGGGCTCTGAGGCCAATACACCTTCTGATCTCATAGAAGCCACACTTGCAGCCCTCCTGCTACCAAAACTGTCATGTAAGCAAAGTCCTTTGCTGCTGTTCATTTCTATTACTTCTTTTACCTTGATTAATATCAAATTGTATTCCTCTCCTCTAATTTAAAAAAGAAGAATCTTCTTTATATATTTCTGTCATTGGTAACAAAATTGATGTTTCCCTGCCTCATCCATTCCTGGTTTTCTTTTTTGTCAATGTCAAAACAACTCATTCTTGTACAACAAAGATTGACCAATACATTATAAAGCAATTTTCATCGGGTAGCCTCATTCAAAATCAGGAGAAAAAAAAAAAAAAAGAAAAATAAAATGGACAATTTTGAATTACAGAATTGTACAAAAAATATTTTTAAGTTGCAGGAGACTTAATGGCATTGCAAATTCTTGTTATTGATCATGCAATTTTGGTTGCTCGGGGACAGCTGGATGCCATGAAACTTTATAAATATTTTTCTGTTTCTATGGAGTAGGGTTTGCCAATGTATCTTATCTGCTCCGTAGCAGCTGTCATGATTGGGAGCTACTGAATACACTTTTTTTTTTTAATGTCAAACAATAAGTAAATAATTGGTAATGAAAGGGGGATAAGACACTTATAATGTAACTGTATATCTTAAACCTGTGAGGTGCGTCACGTCACTTTGCCAGTTGTTCGCAATTATTCTCTAAGAGGAAAACAAACTGGTAGCAAAACTAAATCCCAGAAGGATAATAACTACTGAATTTACATCCACCAATGAACACAATTCCACATATGTTTTCCCTGTATAAGATATGAATGAAGAATTTTTAAATTTATACAGCATGAGAATTACATCAACAGCAGGAAGTGCACAGAAGAAGAAACCAACCAAACAAGTTTAACTTTTGAGTGTTAAATATCAAAAGAAAGGCCATAAGCAGTGGCTGTGTTTCAGGGAATGAAGGGGATACTCTTCAGAGGCAGCTCATGTACTGTTTTTGTATGTCTAATATTCATTGTGATGTAGCTGTGTATCATCTAATATAAGACTGAAATAAAAAAGAACAGAGAAATAGAAAGCATCAACATTACTTTCACAAAAATTAAATTATAAAATTAATTGTTTCCTCCATCTTCAGTCATCAATAGGGTAGAAAATTAGCAGGTAGGCTTCCTCTGTACTCCAAAGATGTGCCAATCCTAAACTAAAAAAAAATACTTACGTATAGGGGTTGAGATGTCCCTGAGGAGGGGCACTTTTTCTCCACAGGAATTGAATTTGGCTGCCCAGTGAGTACCCTAAGAAAGTAAGAAATTTGTGTAAGAAGTGTAGAGATGAAAAAGGACCTATGGGAGATGCGTATTCTTCTGAAGCAGAAGCTGTATGTCAGACAGGATAACAGGTATCTCAAATGTTACTGAACATATGTTTGGTCAACTGGCACTCACTCCGATGTTTTTTTCAGAGTAATTAATGATGTTTCATTCAGCTGCACACTCTGCAGAGGCATCTCATACCATCTACAAACCATGGAGTTGTCAGAGGCATGTGCACAGGGCTGACAGGACAAGCATACAGTGCTGTCTGAAATACCCTACATGATCCCACCTGGCCTGAGACTGCTGACTGTTGGTTCCGAATAGAGTGAATTTCCCTCTTCTTTTTTTTTTTCCCTTCCACTTTTAAATACAGATATATCTGAAATCCTAAAAAGTTTCAAATAACACTAGACAGCAATGTTCAGATGACTGTATGGAACTCTTGGACTGTTTTGGCTTACAGTGGTCATGAGATTACACTGGACATATGAATAAACTCTCTGTTAACTATAATGAGAGCTTAAAAACTTGGCTCATGAGCAAACACCTACATTGAAACAACTGAATTTTAAGATCAACTGTTTGAAGATGGATTTCCTCCTTATTGGTTACCTAAATATAGGCATGGTGTTTGAAGAGATGTGGGTTATTAAAGACAACTCTATGTAACAGCCTTTCCATTTACAGATTAGATAGGATCCCATAGGATGTCTGAAATAACAAAATATGGTCTCTGTTCCAGCAATTAAATTCAGATCCTAATGCTGAGTAATATAGATGTTTTGACTTCCTTGTGGCCAGTATTTTACATTAGCTTGTGAGAAATTCTTGATAAATATTAATAGACTGTAGAAGTATTTAGGAAACATATATGTAATAGGATTCCCTTTAATTATATCCTCTAAAAATGTAATTGAGTAGACACCCAAATTCTTTATTAGCATTCCATGCATTTCAACAGCTGAATTTGTTTTCAGTGTTGCATTTGTATTATTAATAATTTAGAAGATCATTATTTTGTTTACCTTTGTTGTTGTCACTACAGTCTTTGTTGTATATAAATGTTTTGGGGTAATTCTGTCTTTTGAGCATCATAAACAGTAACAAATGCTTTTTGATTCACTTACAAATTATAAGAGAAGAGCCATGAAATTTTCCTAACCTTTTCTGCAGCTCAATAAATCACAAACAGACAAGAAAGTTAAGCACTGCTTCAGTGGAAAATCAGCAGACAGATGTAGCACACATTCCCCTCAAAATAATTCAGAACCTGTTCCAATTTATCAAATGCCTACTTTATCTGTCAAAACAATGTCCTTTCTCAAATAAAGGGCATTGTTTCTGCAGCAAGAAAAAGGTTCTGATGTATTGTTATCTGCAAATGGATGGTGGAATAATGGAACAACAGGCAGCGTTTCAAGCTAAGAGATCAAAGGGCAGAATACATTACAATTCTTGTTAAAATAAATTAGGCAGAAATCGTAATTTTAATAAAGACATTTATAACCTTAAGCAATATTTTTTTGAGTTCCCAGATCAGCAGAACAATAAGAAAATCTCTTTAAATATATAAGTTGATGCATTTCTTCCCATTGTGAGAACTTCAAATTTCAGAGCTGTGATGTACATTAGCTGGTATCTTGTGCTGACATGACACTACCTTACATTTGCAGAGGAAATATTTTCAATTGCTTTATTCATTTTTTTACTGTATTTTCATATTACCATCATACTACAAAAGCGTTCTTAGATTTCTAGATTAAGAATTTCTATAAGTAAAATTTGGTATCTAGAAATCTGCCAGGATAATTTTGATCTTTAAATATTCAAAGCTGTATTATGATATTGTCTCAATATTGAATCAAACCCCTCCTTAAAAGTAGCCATCCTTTTCAAATTGCACTAATGAAATTAAGTCAAGAATTAAATAGTTTTAAAGTCCTATCCTCTCTAGAGTAAATTAGAAAACAACAACAAAAAAAGTGAACTCTTAATAATTGTCAATTAACTGAAAAAGCCCAGGAGTTTTAAGTGTTTAGCAAATCTGTTTACTCAAACCTGGTTCTATTATCAAGCCATTGTAATTCTCAGATACTTTCTTTAACCTCAACATGTCAGATATTTATGATGATTCCTGCAGCCAGCTTGATCCTGAGCTGAACTGTGACAACTTTGCACTGATGTATCTGTCTCCTCCATGATTGCATGTGGCTCTTTCATTCTTATATTCATCCATTTTTCAATTCTTCTTTATGTAACTGTGACCTCTGTCAGTTATTAGGTTTTTCTTCTTATGATACATTTTTAATATCACAGAATCCTCTAAAAATACATGATTGAATCAACTCCTTTAGAAATTTGTTCATTTATAATCAGCTAACAACAGCTTCTTTCTTTCTTTTCCAGTATTTCTTTTTTTTTTTAATAAACTATTTACTTACACCTTGATGTTCATAATCTCTAAAACAGAGTCTCAAACATTATATGAAAAGAAACTCAAGGATCAGAATCATAGCAAAGTAAAAATAGGAGCATTTTGCTATATATGCCCTGAGATTGGATTTATTTCCAATCTAAGTTTTTATTTTGGTGCCATTCCAGTACAAGTTAAAATCTAAGCCCATCATCTCTAAACGTGGGCATCTGTTAAAGCTCAGTTGTGCCAGCGCTTGCTCAACTGTGTTAGTAGATGTCTGTGTTTATAAATAGTCCAGCTGAAATCAATTAGTCCTTGTACAGTGCCATACATATGGGGAATTCTAGAATTTTCCTAATAAGGTTAGACTAACTCAGAAAGATTTCTGATATCAAAACCAGCTTTTACCAGTGTGAAACTGGTAGAACTGTGGAAGAATCTTTGCATCCCCAGTTGCACATCAGCAGTGCCTGGCTCGAAGTAGTTCCACACACTTGTGCTACCACCACTGTGTGAGAGCATTCCCTGTTCTGTTGCAGGCTGGATTGAGCAGTTTAATTCGGAAGTTTGCACCAGTGTAACTGACTTTGCCCACACTATGCTAGGAAACACTCACTTGAACAAAATTAGTTACTGAAAAGCTGCAGGATAACTGCCAGCTAGTGGGCAGTGAGAAAAAACTGGGTGGTAAAAATTGTCACTTCAGCACAGCCCAAATGAGAAGGGGTTGTGTCTTTAAGTCTCAGAGGTATGCAGGATTGGGCTAGCACATACAGACAACAATTCATTGAGAAATGAGACATTCTTTTACTGCTCTTTGCTGTCGGAACCATTCTGAACAGCAGTAGCTTGTCTTAACCAGGCAGTAGGACATTCTCCAGGACAGTTTTGTGGTATTGATCAAAACAAATTCAAACCAACAGATAAATAAAGAATCTTGCTAGCAGAGTAAACACTAATGTTCTGGGAGCTAGACATACATATTCAGAATCAATTCAAGATCTTCATCCCACTTATTTTTTTCAAGAAGTAGTTGACAATAGTTCTATCATTTTATAAGCACATAGCTGAAAACTCAAAGGTAACTCTATTTAGGAAATTATGAATAGAAAATTTTTTATGAATGATATTTACACTCAAAAGTGGTAAAAATTAAGAACTGAGAAACAACTACAAATGTCATTTTAATTTAATAAAGATATTCTGTAGCTATTGACAAAAGAAAATGGTCATTAAATAAAGATTAATGAGGAAGTGAATTAAATTCAGAGAATGTGAAGATAAAATAAAAAATGTATCTGGAGAAAACAAACCTTTCTCTTCCAGATATTCTTAATCAAAATCAGAGACAAAACCTAAATTGAAATGGTTAATTAGGACCCAGGCCGAAATCTCTAGGCAACCAGAATGCCAGCTGAAATTACTGAGGTTTTCAGATGCGCAGGCGATTAGGAATAGGATGATCCCAGATCAGTGCAATTTATACAGAGGACCACAATCTCTATTGAAATCTGACTTTGGGTTGCTCTGGAAGCAAGCTGGAAGAATAGAAAACATCCAATTTGAATATCAGCCATAAACTATCTGAAACCAAAATCAACAGAGATACATCAGTGTAAATGGTTGGCAAAGAGTAAATAATTTGCCACAATTCTCTGCAGAGCTGCAGCAGGAACTTTCCCTCAGAGTCATTTCTGACGCTGAGAAAGCAAATTAGGACCTTGTTAACACTACTCTCTGCTGCCTTGCCCATTACATACTCACTCCCCTCCATGAAACAAACATAAAAGTGTGACTAAAAATGAATAGGTAATTCTGATGTGATAGCACATTTCCCAGGGGAAAATGACATGACAAAGCACAGGAGACTGGGAATTAAACCTACCATATTTAGGACATGCAAAGTACCCCATGTCAAGTGAAAAAATATCAACGAACCCACTAATGTCGTCTGTGGAACACTTTCAGATTCATGTTTCTGTATGACATTATATAAAAGAAAATCACACAGGATTTTTGGTTTGGTATAGTTTCCTTTCTTTTTGGTTTGGTATAGTTTCCTTTCTTTTGACTACATACTTCTTTTGCTTAAGAGAGAATTTTCTCAGCAGTAGCGCAAAAATACAGTGCATAAGAAACAAAGTGAAAAATTTGTAAATTAAAGTGATCAAGACTATAACGAGTATATTTTGTGTGGGAAAGAACACTCACGGAAAAAATAAAATGGTACGAAAAAAATTGCCTTCTTAAGGAAGTTAAAGTATTCAGGAAATGTTTTATTCACTGATAGCCAAAAAAACAGGATCTTGCCTCTTTACAATACAAAGTAATGGAAGAATAAAATAAATTATATAGAAGTGATTTGACAAAGCTCTTCCTAACTGTAATAAAATTTCACAAGGTGGTCAAAAACCACATTGTTATCTACACTTTCCACTAATATAATTCTGCTCAATTATCATTTTTGCATTGAAAGCTAGATTCAGTTTTTGCAGTTGTGAAAGAAAAATGAAGCCATGTGTGTCACTCTGCCTGCAAAAAAAAAGAACAAAAAAGTAGTTTGTGGTTCATATTTTCATCCTCTTCTAACAGAAATTCATAGGAAATCAAGTATGAAACCAAATAGATAGATAATATCCTTATTTTCCCCTTGATATTCACATGTTGATCTTGTAATTAGGGAAAGAAAATCAAGACCATTTAATCTGGCTTCTCTCAGGAAAATTACTTGAAGAATACAAAGACCTGTATAGAGTTGTTAATTTAGAAGTTAACTGTGACTAATACTTAGATGAACACTTATAAGGCTTATGAAACCTTGATCTTGTCTGCTAAGTAGCTTTGTAAAAGGTAGTCCCAAATAGAGCTCTTTTTCCATATATCATTTAGTTGAAAAAGAAAAAGCAACTAATTTCATTTACATTTCAACAAATTATGTTGACTTTGGTAGTGTATAGTATCAAATTAAATTGCTACACATCATATTTTTCTCCAAAGTTAAAATTAATTGTGACATTGAGTATATAGTTAAACATACAGTAAAAATGACAATTTTAAAATAAAATATTTCATGCTTAATTAAGAAAGGTTATAAATAACTTCCCATTTGGAGTGTTTTACAGTTCTTTATCATTTGATATACACATCAAAACATGAAAATAAAAACCATGGATCTTCCAGTCTAATACACAGCTTACAGTAAAGGGAACTTTGAATATCCCCTTAGAGATTTCGGCAATGATTTTCCACTCCATTACACCAATTTCATACTGGGGTAAGTCCATTGATGTCAATGGTGTTACATCAGCTTAAAAACAATATGACAGAATAGAAGATCAAGGTTATTCAAGCTCTTATTTATGGTTATGGAAAATTACACACGTCTGATGTACATTACAAGACTCTGTTGTTTTGTATTTCTTTGATAATGAAAATGTCCTCATATACAAAAAGGCAGAAAACTGAAGTTGAAACATAACAGGTATTTACCAACTAAACATACATAGGTGTAGACAGCAAATTCTGGTTGTAAAATAACCATGCAAGATGACAGCTGCTCAGCTATACTAAAATTAAATGTGAGAAAAGTTTGAATAGATTGAATTTTCAGAATTTATGAAGTCCTAGGGAACTGTAGATCAGGAAGTCAATAGTTTTAGAGTTACATCTATTTCTGCAGCACTAGTATTTTATATTTATTTATTTACCTTACTATTTTATTTTTATTTGTTTTATGTTTCCAGAAATGTAACCACACTGATTATTGAGAATCCGTGAAATAGATTGCTCTTGAAACAATAGCCACATAAGTAAATATTCTGTTATAGTCACAAAGTTAACTACAGAGACAATGTCCTGTCTGGAACATAAAATTGATCTTACTGGCTGAATCTTCATCATAGCTAAGAGACTTTCCCTGAAAGAAGTCTGAATCTTTGGTTACTTCAAATACACAGTGCTGCCCAAATATACCACCAAGCTGTTTGCAGAACTTGTCTGGCCTGTGGCAGAGCATATCTGAGCTTTCTGTGAAAAAATTATGGAGTGTCTGTGGTAGGGAATCAACTTCTCTTTTCTCCTAGAAGCTGTTGCCCTGCACAAGAAGAGTAGGGATAGAAGCATAGGATTAGAGACACAGCTCCCTCTCCTAGTTCATGCTACAGGTAATGCTGAAAAGACTGCAAACCCTTAGGTATCTGTAGATTTACCTACAAAACTTTTTAAGGAACATACACAGACTGTCAATATGGATGAGTAGCTGTTTTATTCTCAAGCAGACCTGGGTATCATGTATTCATGAAATCCTGTATTGCCTCATTTAGCTTTTTATTCATGAAACTTCCAGATTTTTTTCTACTGAAGTAATACCTAGGAATACCTTCATTTATCTTGTATTTGTGCTGTAATTTTTTGTCTAAGAGCATTTGGCATTTTTGCTTACTGAACTGCATGCTTTTTCTGCAATACAGTTTATCTAATTTATGTAAATATTTTTAAATTCTGTTGCCAAAAACTCCTTACATCCCCTTGCTCTGCAGCTTGGTGTCATTTATAGGGTAAGACCCATTAAGAGCATGTGTTCCTAAATTGTCAAAATCAGTAATGGAAAATTGAGATAGACTTAGGTCATTCTCTTCTCATTTTTCTCTTTCCTTCATTTTTCCAATATTATTGTGATTCTCTCTTTAACACTTTGTCAATAGTTTTCCAACTAGGGCATTTTTGCCATAGGAAAACATATTATGAGATTATGTCAACAACTCAAAATTTGCAGCATTCACTGTCTTTTAATCCTCACAAAGCCCGGTCTCTTGGAAAAAGAGAAATGATATGTTGTTTGAAGATAAATATGTGAATTGTTTCTTGTCACCTTAAGATCGTGATTTTTTTATATGGCTGGATTTTGGCCCAGGTGTTTTATTTACTTTATGGCTGTAAACAGGTACAGGCTTGGAATTCTATTATTACAAGGAATTGTGAGTGAGATTACTCTGTATAAATGCAGCAGTTCCCACTAGTTGTTGCATTTTCTTCTGAAATATTTTGGAGAAGAATGGACAGTATGACATCTGGGTATAAAGTCCTATTACTTTATACAGCATCACATTTCAGCATCTAAATTTAGTGGTTTACAGAGTAGGTATCTACTTATCAGAAGGAAACTCAATCTATTTGCCTAAACATAGATGTATAATTCCATCCAAAATACAAGAGCTAGGTTATCACATTCAACCTTTTAACTTTAGAAAGATATTTATTTCCAGTACATTCTTTGTCAAACCATTCCTGAGTAAAATCCATGAAGATCAAATGTAGACTGCTACATCTTAATTACTAAATTTAGTTTTTTTAATCTGTGCTTGAACTCAAAATAAATATCAGATTAATTTAACAGAACTATCAAAACAAAGAAACAGACAAAACCCAAACCCTTCCCCTTGAATATTGTCGGAAGAAACAAAAATCAAACAGTAATACAACACCTAAACTTAATAACAGAATATATTAAAAAAGTGGAAATATATTGGTGTAAACAAGAATGACACAAGGGTATAAGGAAATATACAACAGAGAACTTGGATATGAAGATACATATTGATTTAAAAAATACTTTGAGTTAGTGCAAAATAATGGATATTTTCCTGTTTCTCCTGTGTAAAAAGGTAGGCTAAATCAGACAGGACCCTCTGTCAGGTCTTTTCTCCTGTTACAGACTTATTTCAGGCTGAACTGAGCCACCTTCTGGAAAGGTGTGTCTTTCTTCTTCTGTTTACAATTAAAGTAGCTAAGTCTCTTACACTAGTAGTTATCATTCAGATGGCTACAGTTCAGTAAGATTAATCCCATCCTGTCTATTCTCCTACACCAATTATTTCATAGAGTTTTAATCTTATTGTGCTTCAAAAGTTACATCAGTGGGGTGAAAGCAGATTGCTGGAAAATAACTTCATTACTTCCTGGATTAGCTCATTGATCAGTGTTTTTATTAATGATAAGTTAGCAAGCTGTCTCCAAAAATATTTTTTCTTGTTTAGCCCTTTGCAGTCTTTGACAGTCTGAGAGAGTTGGGGCTGTTCAGCCTGGGGAAGAGAAGGCTCCAGGGAGACCTTATAGCAGCTAAGAATAGGTTGGAGAGGGACTTTTCCAAGGTCATGTAGTGACAGGACAAAGGGAATGGCTTAAAACTGAAACAGAATAGATTTAGATTAGTTGTAAGGAAGAAATTCTTTACTGTGAGCCACTGGAACAGGTTGCCCAAAAAAATTGCGTCACCTCATTCCTGGAAGGGTTCAAGGCCAGGCTGGATGGGGCTTTGAGAAACTGTGGTCTAGTGGAAGGTGCACCTGCCCTTGGCAAAGGGGTTGGAACTGGATGATCTTCAAGGTTCTTTCCAACACAAGATATTCTATGATTCCATGATATATCTCCAGGAGGTTGTGAGGGTATTTTTGTTTGGATATTTTTATTTTTAAAAGTATTTCTGTGGTTGGTCAGCAGCAGGTATTGGGAGAATAATGTTTTGAACATAATTTTTGATGAAGACAAGTCTGTAAACTGTGATGATTTGTTCTCTTCTGGCTGTCAGAAGCCCACCCATCTACTCTCTCACTCCCCATCCTCAACAGGATGGTGAAAAAAAGAGGTGGAAGAGTGGAAACAAGGAGAGGGAGAGAGGAGAGAGAAGTAAAATGAGTTTAGGTTACTGATATGTTATATAGTTTTCATAAAGTGAGAAATAAGGAATTTTGACCTGTGGGATTTTAGGCCAATATTTCTAACAGCACAGGAGAATGTCCTACCTACATCACACAGTGCAGAAATTACGGAGTAGGAGATGTCAAATATGGTGACCACTTACTTAATTTCTGTTGAAACTCTATTTCTCTCTAGGGAAAAATTATTCTCACAGAAGTTAGGGCATGATTCTTATTTTAGTAGTTAAAAACCATGCCTTGGAACAGTATACAAGAATTTAATTATTTTCTTCTGCATGGTTCATACATTTTATAAACCATTTTGGCTGCAAAACAGAAATACTCCTTCAATTTCAAAAACATTCAAAGGAGGCCAAAATGTTTGGAAAAGTTTCTTTTACAAGGTGTATAAGTAATCCTCTTCCAGATTCAAAAGCATGGATAAGTAATGTAACTTTTGTGACACTTAAACTAATTTAGATCCTTTGCATTTACTATGTGGTAGCTATACAGTATTAAATAGTATAGATTATTTTTCATATTTGCTGTGGAACCATGAGATCCCTATGGATTGGAACACTTTGCTGTGTGATCATGTTCCCTAATTATTGGTTATTTTTTTATTAATTATTTTGCTGTGTCTTTCTTCTGAGGACAGCTCTTGCAAGCCCTTCAAATATGTACAGTCACATTAGAAATGCTTAGGCTATATCCAAAGCCTGCAAAAGTTAATGGGAATATTCTCACTGATTTCAGTGGCTGTGTTTACAGTTAAAAGACATGCAAGCTGAAGTCCATCATTTAGTGCTATCTGTCACTACAGGGATAATTCTTTGAATCTGTAGACATACTCAGATATTTTAATGCCAGTGCTCAGGATAAATTAACCTCATCTCTTGTACATGCTACCAGACCCTTAATTTCATCAAGTCAAGTCATATGTCCAGTCAGCACAAAGCAGTCTTCATTTTCCTTAAATAATACATTTAAGGCTAAACAATTGCTTTATGTCTTTTCAATTCTGTATTTCTCCTGTTGAACTACAATTTGTCTTGATGCCTATTGAGTCCAAACCTGCAGAGTTGTCTCTGAATCACTGTGAACCAGCTTTGTCTCTTAAATGTCCAGCTTCTTTATTTTAGTAACACAGGAATAAGACCTGCATCTTAGCTCTTTGCACAGCTGATTACACATGTGTAGGTCTGTTAAATTTTTAGAGAATGTAGTTCACAATAGAGTTAAAATGGTTAAAACCCACAGTGAACATCTTTCCCATATCCTTTGTGAAAACGGGTGGCATGCTCCCTCGTGCTCAGGAGAGCATTTTCAAATGGGAAAAACTGAGTACTTTCAACTATCTTTTGTGTACTGTTGCTTCAGAATTTTCCTAAGTGTTTTGTTCCCAGTGTATACACTTTTTCTTTCTGGGAGTAGAACTAAACCAAATTTTTAATCCATCAATAAATTGATTTTGTTTCACACAGTTACATATATTGTAAGCTTTTAATTTAGTTATTTGATTATTATTCATTTTATTCATTCCATTAATGCGAATTCAGAAGAGGGCAAGTATTGTTTCAGCTCAAATCAACAGGAACACTTTTGATTATCATTTTTGCAAAACAGAGCCTGGCAGAATTTCCTATTTCATCCTCAAGATTTAAACACTCTAAGGTTTTATCTTCTTAAAAGGCATTTAAAATTTAAAATAAGATTTTATGTTGAAAAAAAAGAAGAGTGAAAAATGTACCTTACTAATGCCATATTTCAATCATTAAAAAGTTGGTATGGGGTTTTTTCCAGTCTTCAGAAGACTGACTGTTTTTCACAGAATTTTGTAATAGTCACATGACTATAAAGAAACAGGTACCAGGTATATCTTTGAGAATTTTCAAAAATATACACAGTCATAGAAACGAATAAATTTTACCCTATGCTTTCAGCATTACTATCTGGCTCTCTAATGCTGTATCTATTGCCAGCTTCAAATACTGAAGTGACTGCTATCCAGGCATATTCATTGGCAATCTTGGTCTTAATCAGATCTACTGTTTCTGTTCTCATCTTTATATAAGATTCCTACAATTTTTTCTCAATTAACCTCTCAAAATTTCAGCATCCTTTGGCCTTGAACATGCTATGTTTCTGTGTTTCCTTTACTCTCTAATTAAAACCATATTTCTTGTTATATTTTTCCTTGTAAAGCACTTCTGCCCTCTTTCCTTTTAGGAACACAGTTTTCATTACTTTCCTTAGTCTCACTTAACAAAAAATATTGAAATGCTCAACAGTTTCAGAGTGAAAGATTTTTTAAAACCAAATGTGTTTCTTACCTCCTCTTTATCTGGCACTCATTTTGTTTTTGTATAAAGACTGAAGTGTTTTCTAAAAGACTTACAATTATTCTTTTTATGAGGTAACAGTATCACCCATCTCAAGTTAATTTTCTTAGTTCACAAGTACTCCAGTTAAAGTGCTACAACAATTACTCAAAACCGGGTACTTTTAAAAAGGTCTGGCAGTGGGTGCTCCTGAGAACAATTATTCTTCTTAAAAATATGTTTGAGAGATAAATATCCCTTTCAAGAGGCTGCCTTCTTTTTTTTTTTTTTTTT
>VZRO01005410.1:110082-133662 GCA_013397915.1 Daphoenositta chrysoptera
TTTTTGGTTGGTTTGTTGCATTTTTTTGTTTGTATGTTGGTTGTTTTTTTGTTTTTTGTTTTCTGCACAGAAAAGGCTTGATACAATTGCTCACACTTCAGCATCAATTGACATTAGAAATCACTGGAAAGGACCCTGTGCAGTTCTATGCTGCTCACAAAGCTCTTGTGTTCTCTTCCATAATCTGGTGCAAAAGTCTCAGACATTGTTTCAATGACACTTGACACATATTTTTAGGCTGTTTTATAAAGATTGTAGTCCAAACACCCGCTCCAAATTAACATCTACATTTGGTCAGGTTATTTGGAAATACTGACTGAAGTCTGGACTAAGTTTCTAGCATCACTTCTTGACTTTTTATTTCACAGTTCATTCTTAATTGCTGCCTTACTGCCGATATTTAGACAATATTCTTACAATGTAGTTATAAACAACAAGAAGCTCTCACAAACTGGAAATAATGTTCTGGCACCATAAAAATAAACAGGGATGAAATTTATATTTCTTGAAGTTCAGCATGGAAAGTAATTGCTTAAACAGAGATATCAGAAGTGTGAGATAACTGAGGGTATCAAACCTGACTTGCAATCCCTCACCAGAACTCACAAGTTTCCCACAGATCCTGTGTGTTAGACACCAGCTGCGTGCACAACACCTCAGATGTCTTGTGTCATTTCAGATAGTTCTCACTATGTATGCTTCAGAAACCTAATCACACCACTTCAGATGTGTAGGTAAAATCCACCTTCTGTGTTTTTATTAAAACTCAGCCAAATCATACAAAATAAACACTAAAAATAATTCTAGGAAGTTTGTGTAAGATCTCCCTTAAAAGCAGATACCCACAGTTCAATTATTTTTTATATGCAGATGATACAAATACTAGTTTAGTCAAGTGATCATGCTTTCACACTCTTCTTCCAAAGTCAGCTATTGGTTAGATCTGAACATTTTCTTTTAAATTAGTACTTTTCCTATGCTCTTAATCAGAAAGTGACTTGAAACAAGGGAGAGAAATTATGATTACCTTTTTTTCAAATTTAATTAGAAATCCCATTGAGTCAGCATGTCCATACCTTGAGGGAGGGACTCATTCATATCAGTTAGCAACAAGCCATCTGGTCTCTTTAGAAGAAACGCTGATAGAGTTTCAAGTTTCCTTGGCCAGAGGAAGGGACTGTGGTCTTATTTAGTTATTGAGAGAGATGCAAGTTTCACTTTATCACCAGAATCATACTGTTTAGGCAGATTTTTTTAAAACCCCACTTTGGAGAAACATTTATTAGCATTCTGTATCCTAAGGTTATTCCAAGTCTAGGTATGGCCTGACAGGTGCATAAAAAGGGAAATTCATTGGGGAGGTAGGCCATCTCCCATACAAACACTGTCTCTGAGATTGTCGCATCCACGAGGTTGTCACATCCGAGGTTGTCACTGCCCCTTCACCATTCTATACAGGTTTGTGAGCTCTGGCAGCAAGGAGACCAGGAACGTGACTGGTTTGTGTCCAGGAAGAACCGGTAATACTGGGATATGTCAGCTTACTGGTGTCAGCAGCCTTTGAAGCAAGGAAAGGAAAAACCTCCTTGTGATTAGATTGCTTCTATTTTTGTCTCAAGCAGAGAGAAAATTTAAAATTTTTCCCTTCTAACGCATCTGTGTTTATCAGGGTTTGATGTGTATTATAGCGTCACTTCATTCATAGAAAAAAGCAATATGAAACAATTTCTAAATCTTTTTTTTTTTTTTTCCCCCAGAGGAAGCAAGCAAATGAGAAGCAAGATCTCTCCAGAATGTTCTTGTACTGCATGTAACCTGCGGAGAAGGAAGTTCTCACAGGAACTCTGGTGACTAACCAAAGTCAGAATATTTATTGACTTTACATCTGTTAAGATACGAATTCTTAATAAAACCCAGTAAAGAATTTGGTTGATGCAAAACTGAGTGCCAGATTCAAATTTCATCAAAGTCCAGGATCCATCCAATTTTACAACTTAATATCTATCTCCACTTTCATCAGTAAAAGCTTCTTTGGTATGTTTAGATATATATTCTCATGGATCACAGTATAAAATAACTATTTGACTTAGCTTTTTTGAGTATTTCAGACTTAATTCTAGTTAAGAGAAAGTTGTCAACTTTCTTCCACAAAACCTTTATTCCTGATGGCAATAATTATACCAGAAAAACTAATCTTCTACATTCTAAGATGAGAACATATATTTCTTTCCAAATACAGTAAATATGGTAGAGGATCAGCAATAATGAATAAAAAAAGACAATTACTATAAATGCATTGTTCAGAACAAAAGCAATTTTTTAATATTTTCATACAACTTGTTACAAAGAAGTGATCTATTGTTATACAACAAATTTGTTTTCAAACTTAGTAAATTTTTATGAAAGTAGAATTTTAGTTAATAAGGATGAATGTTGCTACAGTACACTAAGTCATATGAGTGCATTCCATGTATCAAGCTATTAGAAAATAAGCATGATGCAAGTTCACTGTCTCATTCCGTGTAATCACACAAGAAGAAAAGTAAATGTGAAATCATTGTCAAGCAATGTTCCTTCTGGAGTATCACAAAGGTCTGCTCTTAGTATATGTGGAGCCTCTCATCCTGGTCCTGGAATATCAAGAAATAAATACAATTTCAAATAATAAATACGAAAATTTCTGGGTAATTAAAAATTTGTAAATACTAAGCAGCAAAAACAATGGGCCAGCTGTGTAGAGAAGACATGGATTTTTTTGACAAAGAGGATCATATGAATCATGGATATTTAAGTGTGGTTTAACAGGTCATAAACACAGAAGTAAAGAATGCAGTCACATTCAACATTCAGTTCCGAAATTTACTGAGGCTGAGGAGGATTTCAAAGTCACAGCAAAGTGCCACATTAGCTACCTATGTGAGGTGCCCGTGCAAAGCCGTAGTGGAGGGAATGCACATAATCTTGAACAGGTATAGGATGCCAGAAGCTTTTACATCTGTACATGGTATTCAAAACAACACCAACACAAAACTCTGGAGATTTCTACTTTTAAAGTTTGTTTTAAAGGGATGTGTAGAGACTGGGATATTTCCAAAATAAGTAAGCAGCAGGAATACGTGTGGCACACTGGGACAGATTGGCCATACAGAACAACGTCCCAAAGCATTTGGGCTGTACAGACAGGCACTGCAAAGCTCTGGGGGTGTGCAGAAAGGATTAACAACCCACATGAAGCTATTTAAACAAATACTTCTCCCCCCCCACCAAAAAAAAAAAACAAACCAAAAAAACCACAAGCCAAAACAAAACAAAAAACATCTGTATGTCTCTGAGGTATCTCAGGCCAAACACAAGTTTACAGGAAGGCACACAGCCTCTGTGGGTAGACTTAATATCCCTAATTAGATAGGGAGCAAACTAGACACACAGAGTTCCATGGGCCCAGATGGCTTGCACCCATGAGTCCCAAGGAAACAGGCTAATGTCATTGTAAGGTTCCTCTCAATTATCTTGGAATACTTATGATAGACAGGAGAGATTCCTGAAGACTGGAAGAGAGAAAAAGTGACTCTTGAATTCAGTGGCAAAAAGAAAGCTCAGGATTACAGGCAGGTCAGTCTCACTGCTGTGCCTGGGAAGATGATTGGGAATGTCTTTCTGGAAAGCATGCAAATACATGAAGGAAAAGCAGGGAGTAGTCAGCATGGGATTTGAAAAGGGTAATCATGCTCAATCCACCTGATAGGCTTCTACAATAAAGTGAATAGGTTGGTGGACAGGTTGGTGGACATGGAGAAAACAATGGGTTAATGGGTTTTACTGTCACAGCAGATGTGATATTCTACCATCTCTACATTGTGAGAGAACCATAAGGGTCACTATTTATCTAAAGTGCTGTTATGCACTTTGTAAATCTAACTTAAAGTTTTGTGACTATAGACTTAGAGATAAACATTCAGAACTAAACCGTGTGTGTTTGTTGCTGAGATGAAGACAGTTTAATATGTCTCACATGAATGTGCCCATTTATAACACTACTCTGCTTTCAAATTTAGGTCATTGTCAATACAACCGTCAAGTGAGTGACAGAAATGCTAGGATCTTACAGCAGTCCAGAGAAAAGACTGTGCTGGAAGAATTTTCGTAAAAATCTTAGAATTGTTTGTGTTAGATGGACCTTAAAGATCATTTAGTTCCAACCCTTCTGCCATGGGCAGGGATACCTTCCAATACACCAAGATGCCCATCCAACCTGACATTGAACAGTTGCAGGAATGAGGTACCCACAACTTCTCTGGGCAACCTGTTTCAGTGTCTCACTGCCCTCACTGTAAAAAAATTCTTCCTTATATCTAATCTAAACCTGCTGTCTTTCAGACATTCTTCCTTGTTCTATCACTGCACGCCCTTGTTGAAAGTCCTTCTCTGACTGCCTTGTAGGCCCCCTTTAGACGTTGGAAGGTCCTCTAAGGTGTGCCCAGAGCCTTCTCTTCTCCAGGCTGAACAGTATTTAAAAGTTTCTGCCCTGTCTGTGCATTTCATAAACGAATAACACAATTTTTTTACTTTCTCAATGTATCGCACTACAGAAATCTGAAGAAGTGTGAAGGAATATGACTATATCAGTAATCCTTAAATGACATAAATTGTCTATATTCTGTCTTTCCTGCAGAAAGTCACAAGAAACTGTGATTGAAGATCCTCTTTGCTCCATTACAAAGTTCTTTATTATGCAAGGATGAGTCCTTGCATCTGAGAGGTCTTGAGTAAGTGTCTTCAGAACCTCACAAACACATTTGCTCTTGAATTAAGAAGCTTCATATACTGAATACCTGAGATTAGAATCTCTCTCGCTGTTAGTGCATTCAGCTTGCCATGGAGCCTCATCATTTCCACTAATGAAAAGCAGATTCTTAACACATTTGTTCTGTCATGATTTTTGTGGTCTGATCCACACGCTAACTGGAGTACAAGGACATTTGTTTAGATACACTACCAAAACATTCTTTGCAGTGCATGTTACTTTTCATTAGGTAGGAGAGGATATTTCTATTTCTTCTAATAGAGTGATAAAATAAAACACATTTGGGGGTTGAATTACATGGTCACAGTCATCACAAAAGTAATTCCCATCAAGTAGCTGTGCCACTGAGGGTCTACAGTGACGAACAATGCACTTTAAGAGTACACTTTTGTCTCTTAAGTTGAGCTTCTTCCATAAGCCATCAGAAGAAGATATTTAAACAAGTTATTAAGGTCAGGGTTGTTTTGAATAATGTTCCAATGTTTCCCTGATAATTGCTTGGATTCTACCTACCTATTCTTTAACCCAGTGACATGACTAATAGAAAGTTATTTGTGTTTTGATGCAGAGTTGTTTCAATAAGAGCTCCACTCATGCTTTTTTAACTCCAGGTTTATTCTAGGCATGAGGGAATTGTGCTTAAGGCAAGCACCTATAAAATAAATAAAACTTCTTTCTCAGCCCATCAGACCTTTTCAATAAAGGCCTTTATGTTAGAGAATCTCTTGAATATAAAATGTTATTTAATCAGTAAGTCCCAGCTTTTATTAAAGCTAGCAATTTTTGTATGATTTTTTTTTTTTTCTTGTGAATAGGTGTATTTTCTCTGATAGGCAATATTTCATCTTGAAACTTGTTAGTAAAACCATGTATCAAAATAATGTCCCTTTTTCCCATTATGTTCAATATGGAGATGAAATATTTTACAAATTTTCTCTGCACCTGTCAAAATAAACAAAATATAATTTCCAGGATAATTTGTAATGAATTTTAAACTTTTGTTTTTTTCTTGGCAAGTTACATTTTCATCTTTACAATGTGGAAATAAAGAAGATTCATGTATGTTTTTGTTTGGATATATAGCATGTCACTTTGACTGGAATAAATGAGTAAGCTTACAGTAATGTATATAACGTCTACTAAGTAATTCAGAAATTATTATGTGTACATATTTTGGAAATGAAATAACTTGCATATTAATTATACTTCCTCACTTATTGAAATGCTATTTTCAACATATTTGTTTTTGTAAGAAAAACTCCATGTAAAACCTATATTTTGATTTATGATGACAAAAAGTAAAAAAGAGTGATAAATTTCCCTCCACCTCTGACGGAAACAGCATTTTATTCTTTATTTCAGTGCTAGAATTCTAACTCCTTATATGGAAGAAACCCCAGAGGTCTTTATGGGGAATGAAGAAAGCACTCTTCTATCTCTTGACATTAACATTGACAGTGAACTAGATGATCTGGAAAGGCTCTTCCGACCTAGATGGTTCTGTGATTCTGAGATTAAAAAAAAAAAAACAAACCTATGAAGTACAGAAAGAGAATACTTATAATTGAACTGAGTATCAGTTCTGACTAAAATCTATGAGGAAAACCTGCAAAACGGCATTAAAAGTATTTGTAAAGGATCTGAAAAAGTAATGGTTTGGAAGAATTGTCCAAACCAGAGTGATGCTAGCCAGAAACTGATGACAAATAAAATAAACCCTCTAAATACGAAACTGGGAGAGAGTTTACAATTTGAAATACAGAGCCCAGATTAATCATTTGTGTAATTTGAATGAAGTCAGTTGGAATTATCCCAGGAATGAATATAGCCCAATTTGTTAAAGATATGGTACTGTGAATACTGCACTGTGTCAGATGTACATCTGTTCAACAACTGCCTGAGCTAAATAAATAAGAGACTCTTTCCCCTTAGCTAAAAGCAACCTAAACACTTAACTCAGACTGTCCCATTCTTCCAGGGTGCAGAAGTGGCCTTCAAACAAAGTACCTCTGTATTTTTCACTTGGAATCAAGTAAGGCATCTAAAAATGATTCAAAGAAAGAAAAGAAACAAAAATAAAAGAGAAGAAATTACCAAAGATCAGAAAGGAATAAAAGAAGGAGGGCAGCATGAAGGGGTATTCAGAATACAGCATTCAGTCACTAGCAGTCTGATCTTCAAAGGATTTCAACCAAGTCATTAAAATAGGAGGTTAGTTTTTAATGAGAAGGTATACACGATGCCTAGTATAATTAGACAGTGGGCTCTGAGGATTTACAGGACTTATGAATTTTTGAAAGAGAAGAAATAGCTGAGCAAACTGAGTTTAGCAAGTACAATCCATAATATTTTGCAAGCTACACGTCTATAAATTGTTTTAATATTATTGTACTTCAAACCTAGCTGACAACCAAGCCCCACACAGCCACTTGATCACTCTCTCACCAGCGGGATGGAGGAAAGAACGGGAGGAATAAAAGTGAGAAAACCCATGGTTTGAGATAAAAATGTTTTAAGAGCTAAAGTAAAAGTCGTGTGCACTCAAGCAAAACAAGAGAAGGAATCCATTCACCACTTCCCATGGGCAGTCAGGTGTTCAGCCAGGAGAGCAGGGCTCCATCGCATGTGGCTGTGACTTGGGAAGACAAACATCATCACTCTGAAAAACCCCCTCTCTCTTCCTCCTTCTTCCCCCAGCTTTATATGCTGAGTATGATGCCATAAAGTCTGGAATATCCCTTAGGTCAGCTGGGGCCAGCTGTCCCAGCTGTGTCCCCTCCCAGCTTCTTGTGCACTCCCAGCCTTCTGCTAGTGGTGTGGGGTGAGGGGCAGAAAAGATCTTGACTCCATTTAAGCCTGGCTCAGGAATAGCTAAAATCTCCGAATTATGCACAGTTTTCAGCACAGATTCAAAACATAACCCCATACAACTTACTGGAAAATAACTGTGCCCCGGCCAAACCCAGCACAAATACGTATGTTTTGAACCTTGTGAGGCACTGTAAAACAAAAGTTCCTTCCTCACTAGCAGTTTCATTGGAAAATCCTACTGTGGATTGTACTGGATCCTTTCATCTTCTCTCCCCACCATTCTCACACAGTGAAAGCTATCCTTTTTGTTTACTAGACGATCCATCATGTACAAAAGAGTTTAGTAGGGTCAGTAAGTGAAAGCAAGGCCATGCTTTCATGAAGGATTTTTTTCCCCTTTGTTTACTGCTATGCAGTTAAAAGGCTCAAGTTTTACACAAATGCATCATTTACTTGAAATACTGATAAGTCCTCCTAGTGATCAACACCTCTAAATTCTAGAAAGTAACACATATTAAAGGTAGAGCAAAAAAAAAAAAAGTATGGGTTGTTATAGATAGAGAAAATCTTTAAATTATATCCTGCTCACACATATATGAAGCCTATGGAAGTATTGTTTAGAGTTAAATTTCTCTCTAGTTTAATCTAGTAGACATGCTTTTTTTTTTTTTTTTTTTTCATTTCATGGACCCCTTTCCTCTACTTTGCTTTTGCTTTCCTTTCCTAGATGTGGTGGCCTCTTTCTTGAGCTCCCTGCCTCGCTTTTTTTCTATATGAGAAGGCTTTTTGCATGTAAGCACTTACTAACCTTTTTTATTTTTAGGAAATAAAAGAGCTGAATGCATGTTTTAATACATTTTTAATGGCTGCTGCTGACAGACAAGACACTTTGTTGGTATTGTCTTACATTACTATTATGTTAAAAGACTTTTATTTTTATCAATATCTATTGTGCCGTCTGGTTAAAATGACAAAGACTCCCACGCTGAGCAAATTGAACAAGCTTTTCACTTCATTGAAGAAAAGGACCAGTTCTGGCTGCAATGGCTTTTTTTTTTTGGAGAGGGGGAGTCATTGTTCACATTCTATTGACTCTATAGTTCCTGTTAAATAATGTTCATGTATTATTAAGAGAATATTCATCTTTAGTGTACAAATAACTTTCTTTAAAACACTGTTCGATTTCCTCATGAGACTTGGTCTTCTGCTGCCACCTATAGCCAATATAAGGTATTGTTGCATGGAGTGTGTTTTACATAATGCAAGTGACAGGGACATGTTACACAGTTTCAGAGATATTCTTCCAGTTTTATGTGTCAGCATAACTTAGTTTATAAAATATATTGGAGAAAGTAATGTAGATATACTTTAAGAGAAATTACAGAACTGGACAAAACCATTCTCATTGACTTATGCTCAAAAACTTTTTGCTGTAGGACGAACATATTCTAGTCCATTTATCCTCTCTCCAAAAGTGAAAGGAATCCCTTCTTTTAACTACATACACCAGTTCTATTCTGTATTTGATAATTTTTTGTTGTACCTCTTGTGTTCAAGACAGTACTTAAGGATAAGGTTTTCTTGCATCTCACTCCAAGCTGGTGAAATACTCTTTTCTATGTCCTTCATGCTCATCGTTCTTTTGCTGTATTAGATCGGAAGGAAAATTCAGACTGGTGGTTTTTTTTTCTTGTTTGTAACACACATTAAAAATTAAATTCTGCCAGGCTCCAGGCCTCCTGGAGCTGTAAATCTCACAAAAGGCACTGCACAGATGTGTGTCATAAGGAATACCAACATTTGCCTCATTCTGCTGAACCTCTGTGGACAATGTGAAAGAAACCTCTGCTAAGAAATTGTACAGCAAAATGAAGGGGTAGAAAAGGTGTAAAAATGAGAAAACCTTAGTATATTTTCCTTTACTCAAACATGGTGATCGACTATCTACAGAGGCTCAAGATCAAAATGACTTCTTCACCTGTTCCATCTCTGGGATCCCATCCCAGTGGCAGAAACAAGCTCCTGATACACATTCAGACCATAGTATATTGTAGCAATATAGCTGAAATGCAACCTGGGTCCAACTCTTGCCTATGCAGAAGAAAAATAATAGCTTAGACTGTGAGCACTGAAAGGCAACAGGTAGTTTTGTGTGTGTGTTGCGGGGGAAGGGGAGGATAAATACCAAAATCTGAACTTTTGAATTCTCAAGAGGAAGTCTGCTACATGCTAGTTAAGACTGGTAAAGGCTAGCTGTAATTTTCTTATTTGAATTTGACTATGTAAAAGTGTCACTTCCTGAATCCTCCAGTCATCAAAGAGGCATGAGAAAACCACCAGCTGAGAAAATAAGCAGACATTTATGTTTCTTCATGTAAACTACTTAGGTTGGGAAAGCTGGAGACGGAAGTTAAGGAAAAGCAAAGGAGGGGGGAAAAAAGAGCAAGAGCAAGTGGCTTCAGGAAACAGGAGGCAGCCTGGAAGGAATAAGGTGAAAATCACTGCTGGAGGAAAGGTCAGAGAAGCAGGTGAAGAACCCAGGTGTCAGACATGGAGGAGGGGACATGGGAATGGCCAGGGGCCTTGTCTGATATCTCCCAAGCTGTCTAGCTGCCAGCAGCAGCACACCATGAAGAGCACAACTTTATGCCTGCTTTTCCCAGACCAGCAGGAAGCCCAGTGTGGCAAGGGGAAGCTGAACCTAAAGCGTGTAATACAGGGGAAACTGAGCCAGTGTTTGTCATAAATGGAAGTGGAAGCTCTAATTTTGATGGTTCTTTAATTTTGATGGGTCTTGAATAAATATCAGTTAATGTATCCACTATGGTTTTTAGTTTCTCTGGTCTCTATCATCATGACAGAACATCTCCTTCTCAGAAGCAAAAGTTACAAATATAAGGAACTCCTGTTAAGGTCCCTACAAACTCAGTAGATCCCAGCTATGGCTTGTTCTGCTTTCTGTTTTCTTTGAAAGAAAATTTGTTCACAAACTAAAAATGAATCTCTTAAGTATAAGTATAATGCTTAAGTTGAGCACTGCAGATTAAATTGGTCTACTCACTGTGATGCTGGATCTGTAATGCTTCTGAGGAATTTAGACCTGAAGAATCTTAGGCTTAGATGTCTGTGCTTGATGGACACAGAAAAGCTAAAAACCATTGTGAATTTACAAATATTTCAATAAAATAGAGGAGTTTTTTTCCTGATGAAAAAACAATTGGTGGTGACATCTTTTCCTATTAGACCAATATTGTTTTATTCATCAAATAGACTTAAATTAAAATAAATAGACTTAAATTTAAAAAATAAACAAAAACACCCCCCCTTAGTCTCAACATCATTTTCTTCCTTACTCACGTCCTCACTTTTATAGATTTCAAGGCCTGAAAGACCCGTGAAATTTCTGATTGACCTTCTGCTTAGTACAATTTTTAACCCTGTTCAGTGCCTTCTCACAATAACACATTTGCATAACTATGTTTATCAGCTACAATGACCTTCCTCTTGCCTTCTACCAGTCATTGTAATTTAACACAAGAGGTACTTCATATACTACAGATTTTAATATGCCTTTTGCTGAAGAAGGGCTCATTTGTAAACACAGCCAGAATGTAAGTTTCGTGGTTAAATTTACTCATAGATGTGCATTATGTCTATCACTACTTCAATATATCCATTAGGTGATTTTTATTTCAAATAATATATAATACCTGCAGAGAAATAATTATTTCTTTGGTTTTTATTCTTACCAGTAAAATATAAGAAAAAGTTCCAAACCACCAATAGCAGATTTGACATAGCAGACACTTACAGGTCTAGTACTCGTTTTCTGCTTTATCTTACACTCAAAACCAGGAAATAGTATGCCAACTCAGAGTAGAAACAAATTACATTAAAGAGTTAATAGGGCAATTCTTTTCCAGATTATTTCTACATATTAAAATGTAAACTGTGAAATAAAACATTGCCACATCTCATAAATTTATCCTTTGGGTTCTTTTTTAGCTCCCAAAAAATTATACCAGTTGATATTTATTCTCTGTAATTTTTATTAACTGCTAATAGAAATTACAAAGGCTAATTGCTGTATACTTTCATAAACACATATACTACATATTTTGATGTTGCCATTTTGAAGTCAAATTAACTGCTAAATGAGAAAGAACAATGTTTAGAAGAAGAGTCTGAATTCTTCATTTTGATGGAAAAAGCAAAACCATTGTTATTTTCACAGGAAATAATTATTTTGCAAACATGCAGTAATTAATGTCCAGACTCTGGTTTTCTTTTCAGATTATTATTATGATTTTTTACAGACTCTTCAAGAAATACTGCACAGTTCAACTCCAACATAATAAATTCTATTTGTTCCTGTGTGAACAGTGTAAATATGTATTAAAGGTTTTGTTCCTTATCAGCCAAAATGCTCATTCATTACTCACCCTCAATTGTCTCCTTTGCCTGAGAAATGGTATTTTTATTCATCTTAATGAAGGAGATAACAGTATTTCATTGGCATGGATTGCTACCATGAAAAAATTCTGAGAAATCAGTCCTGGATTAAGGATTGAAGGATTTGGCCCAATCTCTATAAAATATGAGAATTTAATTCTTTTTCAAGGAAGAAGAATTATCATCATCTATTGTCTGTTGATGAACTCTGTGATGACTGCATCACATAGCACTCTGGGTAGCAGTAAATGACTATTGTACTTAAGAAGTCAGATTTATTTTGCACATGTAAGACATTATTTTCATTCTTGGTCTTCAAGGACTCTTCATTCACAATCTAAAATGTTTCATCAAACAATGTAGCATCTGTTAAAATCATAGCCACTTGCACCAAAATTCACATCAAAAAATATACTGTACTTTGCTTCCTTTGTATTTATTGCCCCCTCCCAAAATAGGTGTCTTAACAATTTGGGAGATGTATAGCAGGTTTATATGGTGGAGAAAAAGTGTTTCACTATATTTTTGTTTTTAGCTAACATCAGAAGTGCAACAATGTTAATTTAGAAAAATAAATAGGCTTTAACTGTTTTTATGGGCAATGCAAAGACAAAGTAATAAAGCAAGCATGTGGGCTTTATTAATCTATCATGAATAGTGTTATTAGCATGAAATACATTATGCAGGCTTTGGTCAATTTGCAGTGTGATTTGTAAGAAATTAAACCACGGCTTGTTAGTGTGAAGGTGAAGAGGAATCTTAAATTCTACTAGACCTTGCTGTTGAATCTTAACTGTAGGTAAAAGACTCAGGAAACCAAGAAGAGATGAAAGAAAGGATCAAAGAATGTCAAAGATACCTACTGCTTCATGGCAATTGTCATTTTGGCATCCAGTAACCATTGTCTTTTTAAAACCACACTGAAGCTGTGAAAATACAAATATTAGCTTAATAGTAACAGACTAATCTCTTTTGAAGTTCTGAGTAGCCTTTTCATTGTCTTTTATGTCTTTGTTCACTGGATCATTCCGTGCATATTTATTTTTAACCCTGGGATGTACTAATAAATGAAAAGGTAGGAAAGCAAAACCTACTGTTTTTTTATTTTTTAAAGCTATTTTCTCTTTTTCACATATTTGTCCTTCTCATTTTCTCTAAGGGTCATGAAAGTGCTTTAAGTTTCTGTTTCTTTATGGAGAAGCAGCATAGTCTGGAAATACATTAATTTTTAAACTGGATTCTCCCTGCATGTCAGGAAATCCTGTCTTGAACAGAGCAAGACAGGTGAGGGGAAATTTAGTCTTACAGAAAATCTTCGGGATTTGCACAGTCCCTTGACTTGACTACCACAGCAATTTTTCTTAACGCATTTCTATTTGAGAAACACCCAATGATATCTAGGGTCGAAAACTTCTATTCTTACAAACATTAAGGGGGACTTGTATGTACTTCAAAATTAGTTCAAGTTAAAATAAACTGTTTAAAAATATTTAGTAGCCAAGTCAGGCAGTACAGAAGCCCTACTGTCTCTCTGAGATTTTAATTTTTTTTTCCTTAGAGGGAAAAAATAAATTATTTATTGAAATGACTTTGTAAAAGAATGCTGTCATTTTATCCTCTAAGTTCAGGAGGTAATAAGTCTTTTACACCTCCCAAAGAAGAAGCAAAAGCCTCTTTTAACAAAGATCCTGAAGTTCATTGAAATATTATCAGCAAGTAAGAGAAAAACAAGAAGAAAGTGTGGGTTTGTGGCCTGAACCTCAGTGCTTTATGCATACAATCAAGGACATGAAATACAAAACACTGTTAAGGGCCTTTTGTCCTACTTGAGAATTACCCAAACAGAATTAGGTCACTCAGTTTAGAGCAGACCTAAGCATGGTACACTGAGGTTGTACATGATCTTATGAAGTGATGATCTGATTTTCTACTTATTCCATATCCTGATTTTGATTTTCAAAACTGATGTAAATAATTTTTAGAACACTTAGGAGAAGCTTGTACATCAAAAGCTCAAAAATAAAACGTGATACAATTAAATGGTACATGTGTCATTTTAAAACAATTGGAATGCATCCCAAGAGGACAAAAAAAAATCACAAAAGATTAGGGACATATTTCAAAATACATCACTGAAGCAATCAACAATCATTAAAATGAACAACATATCACCATAGGGAGTCCTAAATTAAAAATCCTTCATACTTCAGAAGTCAGTATAGTTAGTGTTGCCAATGGTACACTTGGGATTATTTTAATATACTATAGGATCTAGCTGTTTGGTTGATATGCATAGTTACCCTTTTGATCAGTTATCATTTGTAATTTCCGTTTGATTTTTTTTATTATTATTTTGCAGATAACGTTTCCCGTGATTTATCATCAGTCCGCTGTTTTAATGGAGGGGTTAATATTTATTACATGAAATAGTTTTACCTCTTAGAAAGAGAGAGAATTATTTTATCTTTTTATTTTTTTTTTAGGAAGAAGAGTCAGTTTGCCATATTTCATATTGTCCAACTTCTGTTTTATGGTGAGGACATTTACGTAAAGATGCTTGCTGTTGGTTATGGTTAGCCATAGTGCAGAAGAAAAAAATCTGATCCAGCATTTTACTTTAGAATCTTTGAGTACAAATATATATAGAAATATCAGTGTCATTCAGTCTTGGCTTTACCTATTTAAAAAAAAAAATTGTTAGTGGATTGAAGATTTAATCTGTGTCTCTTTTGCAGACACTGTTTCTATGACTTTATTTTTTTTCACTTGAACAGAAGTTGAGGAAAAAAGAGGGAAGCATTTTCCATTTTATTCCCATCCAATATAATCTGTATGAAGATTGAAGACTGAAATTACATAGATATACAGAAGAACAAATATCCACAGTGTGGATAATAGTGCATTTTTAAAAATGGTGCCAATACAGACTTTATAATAAAGAGACCATAGCAAGAGAAGGATACTTTCATAAAAATATTGTAAATGAAACTTGAAAAATATTCTCAAATTTTGTTTCATTGCAGTTCTAAATAGTGATGAAGGAGCTTTTGCAAAGGAATAAATTGCATTAAAAATTATGTGATTGAAGGGAAATAGTTGATATTTATTTTAAGAGCTAAGATTTAGACAATGCAACCTATAGTTATTCAAGTCATCAGTGATATGTTGGTGTTGGGTCAAAAGGTTCTAGCATTCCATTTGCTCCTATTGTGACATTAAATTTTACAGAAGAAGTGCTAGAGCTGGAAATAATTTCTGCTTGTGTTTCTGTTTTGATATTGTGAATTGCATTCCATGAAGATCAGGACTGCTATGTACTAAAATAAGCACTTAATGCTAGCCTCTTCTGCAAAGAGCAACAATGATCTCTAGTGGCAGGAAGTATTATTTCAAGTTAGTCATAATAAACTGAAGGTGTTCTGCATTCTCATTTAATTTAGTTTGAGTGTGTTGAATGTGAAAAAGTTTTCTTTAAAAAAAAAAAAAATTCAAGTAACAGAAGTTAATGAAACTTAGTTCCACTTATTTAGTATTTCTCTCCTCTCAATATGTATTCAAGCTTTCAAATCTAGCATCTTTGAAAATAACCCAGTTTTACACATACAATTGTCGGCTATATTTTTTTTTTTTTTTTCACAAACTCTTTCAGACATATTACTTTCATAGCTACTTTCAGCTGAGGCCTAAAAATCTCTGAGTTACTGTTTATACAACAGAAAACCAAAAAATGATAGAGTCACTCTTCCCTGTACCCAGGGTAGCTTTATACTGCCTTTATATATTTGTAATTTATTTTCCTTCACAAATATTAGGATTTGGCCATGCAAACTAGCAGCATTTTGTTATCTAGGAACACATTATTAATATTATGGTTAGGAATTCTTGTAAAATTTTTGTATTTAAAGTCAACTCAGGATTCTAAGATATTAGGTTTTCCATTAGTGTTGAAGGAAGAAAAAGAAAGAAAAAAATCAAAAATCAAAACTCTATTCATATGCTGTCCTCGTTTTGTTTTAAAAGTATTAGGCCAATAGTGTTTTTTGAACCTTATAGTTGCTTACATTCTGAAAATGTGTTTTCATCTCTCATTCTTTGAATCCTTTCAGAGATAGCAAAGAAATGCAAGACAAAGCAAGGCAAAACAAGGCTGCATTCATACATAGGTGTAAGGAAGAATCTCAATTATTTATCTTAATGAAAATTATTTACATAAACTCTGTGGCCATTAGATCTCTAGATTAGGTCAAAAGTTCTGTGAAGACATAAATCTGTGTCCCTTTGGTACCCAGAAAACTATCTTTACTATTTTTCTAGGGTCACCTTAATTATTTTGGAGGACTATATATGTTGGATGCATAATGCAGAGCCAACAGAAAATGTACTGAGAGCCTTTCATATTGGCACAGAATCATCAAACGTTTTGGACTGGAAGAGACCTTTAAAGTGGAGTGGAGCAGAGGGGCAGAATCCCCTCCCTCCCCTGCTGCCCACGCTGCTTTGGATGCAGCCTAGGACACCTTTTGCTCTCTGGGCTGGGCGTGCCCATGGCTGGGTCATGTCCAGCCTCTCACCCAGCAGCACCCCCAAGTCCTTCTGGCCAGGGCTGCTCTCCATCTGTCCATCCCCCAGCCTGGGTTGATACCAGGGGTTGCCCTGATTCAGGTGTAGCACCTTGCACTTGGTCTTGTTAAACCTCATGAGATTCCCATGGGCCCACTTCTCAAGCTTGTCCAGGCCCCTGTGGATTGCATTTTGTCCTTCAGGTGTGTCAACCACGCTGTTCAGCTCGGAGTCATCTGCAAATTTCTGAGCTATTCACCACTTCTGTCTGGATGCAACAGTCCAGCCTATTCCTTATTCACCTATCCGTCCATGTATTGAATCCATCTCTCTCCAATAAATGAGCAGGATGGTGTGGAGGACCATGTCAAAGGCTTTACAGAAGTCCAGATTAATGACATCTGTAGCCCTTCCCTTGTCCACTGATGTAGTCACTCCATCATAGAAAGCCACTGGGTTGGTCAGGGCAGACTTGGAGGACATACCCTTTGTTGGGTGTCCCAAATCACTTCCCTCTTCTCCATGTGCCTCAGTAGAGCTTCTAGAAGGATCGGTTTCATGATCTTCCTACAGAAGTGAGACTGACAGGTCAGTAGTTTCCAGCATCCTCCTTTCCAACCTCTTGAAAGATGGTCAAGAAAAGTAAGATATTCTCTTTTATACCAGCACAATTATATAGTGCAGGTATTTATGTACTAGATGTGTGATGGAAACCTTGACTTCTGTCAGGAGCAGAGCATTCAGCTTTTTTATTCTACTTTAGCTTTCCTCTTTCCACACACTTTTTTACTTGGTTCCATTTTTTCCCTGTTTGGTTTTTTACTTGGTTTTGTGTTTGTTTTTTGGGGGCTTTTTGTTGGTTGAATTGGTTTGGGTTTTTTGCATAATACATAAGTTATTACTATGTTTCAAGGAACTTATAGTACCAAAAAGATATTGTTGATTAATTGTTTATCTGTGTTTAAGAGCAAGGAACTCAGGGATCTAAAAGATATATGTTGTGAAACGTATTCTTGAAACATATCAAATGAAATCCCTAATCCTAAACCAGGTGTTAGGAACATGTAGAACAGTGACAGACAGAGCACCAAGTTTCAAAATGGATCCCAAAGCAGCTGGTAATCTGAACAGTGCTTCCTAATGACAAAGCCCTGCTTGGAGTTAGTCAGTGGAGAAACACTGAGAGTCAAAAAATCTTCACTTACCTTTTCAAGCTGAGATGTTTTTCCTGTTTTGTGATGAGATACTCCCTTTTAAAAACCAATAATCTTTCTCCAATAGCAGACAACCCTGTTTAGTTTATGCCCCCTCATTATAGAGTAGAGAAATAACCTTCTTGTCAAGACAGTGAAAGGCTTTTCAGGCTACAGTGCTGTAACCTATCTAAGTAGTATTAATACCCAATTTCCTTTTTCCTTGTAAGATTTTCAAAATGCAAGCTATGTTAGAGAGAGTTTTCCCTCTTACCTTGTAATGATCCTAGTAGTTTGTCATCTTCTGAGTAAGAAAGAAAGAAAGAAAGAAAGAAAAAGAGTGTAAGATAGAGCACTGCTATTTTAGCCTCAAGAGATTGTGACACACAGTAACAATTATGCTGTTTTGCTGCAAAAGTTAAAAAAAAAAAAAAAAGAAGTTATTGTCTTGGTTATATTTTCCCTTACTGGCAGTATTGGTTTGAGAAATTTGCAGCATGAAAGTTCTACTGGGTGCCTGATGATTTTATTTATATTTGTATTTATGTGAATTTGCCACAAATTCTAGTAACTCAGAATATAAACTGGTACACAGACATTGATATTTTCCTGGCTTTCACACTGCATGACCACACTTTTGCCACTTCGAAAAAGATGAGTAAGCTACAGATAGTAAAGAATCTGTTTTCTTGCTTAGAAGATGTAGTCAAAACTAGCTCATTACAGCAGACCTTCCAAGATTTCACTATCTCCATATATGTTTGTGGATACAATTCAAGGTGTTAATATTTAATTGCTCCTTAGTATACTGCATACTTAGGGCTTAGCTCCTTGGAAGCCTCTTTCTTTTCCTTTTATTAATACAACAACATCACTTGATGTAATATGATTCTAGGTCCCTGGATATGCATATTTTGGATGTAAAGTAGACTGTTTCCAATAAAGATTGCTTGACCACACATATATTTTCCTGATGATCCTTCCAGCCAGCCATTTTTAATTCAGTGTTTAGCCTGAAGCAGACTCTGGTCTTTATCTATACAACATTTTATGCTACGGGAACAATTTGTAATACTTTTGTCACTACGTTTCATTTGTTTTAAAAAGTCTGTACACACACAGGTTACACAAAAGGGCATCCAGAGTTGGGCAAAAGAACAGTAAAGGTGTAAAGTATTTCCATTCACTCGAATTACTTGAAGCTTCTTTTCCTTGTTGTAATCCTTCCTTTTCACTCTAATCACCTCCTGTTACTGAAGTGGCAGGTGAATCCTTCTCTCACGGTAAAGACTTTCTCCTTTTTCTTCCCAGTGATTCTCTCGACTCCAGCATCATCATTTCAGACCCAGTAAACTCCTTTCAGCCTTCCTCATCCACCACCTGTTCTGTCACCACTTCGTACATCACAGCAGAGCCTGGAGCTGGCTCTGCCAACAGCCTTTTGACTACAACAATTTTACATAAACTTTGTCATTCTTTCTAGCATAATTGCTGATCATAGCTGGTTGTGCAGGCACTAAGCACATGTGTGCATGTATTTAATTATACATATTAGTCTAGTATTGCTTAGATCCCAAAAGAAAAATATTTGAACATAGGCAGCATACTACCATCTGGGATAACAAGATGGAACATGTGACAGCCATTTCCCACTGGAAGACAGTCTAAAGGCCTAAAGGGTTGTTAACACTTCAATTAATTTTTTTTTCCTAATATAAACAAAAAGACAGGCACCAAAAGTCAAAATTTAACAGATGCTAATCCCTTTACCCTGAAGAATTCTTGAGCTGCAAATCCCAGTTTGTGACATCCAAGAAAAGGCCTTCAGGTGTTGAGGAGCATGCTTAGAGGAGGAATGGTGTGTCTCAGAGTGCTTTCTAAGTTATTTATTTGCATGAACCAAAAATCAGGAATTTGATGTTCCTGATTACATATAGACTGATAAAAGTTACTTTTAATAATCCAGCTAGAGCTCAAGCCTGGGACAATACCAGAACATCAGTCACCCTCAAGAAATTTCTTGACTCATTCAGTAACTGTAGATGGTCAAATGATTTGACTTCCCAGTTAATTTGTACAATGTTGAACCCCCTTAAAATAAATATTAATCAATTGTCCATGCTATGTAGACATGAATTCTCTCTTTCACTCCATTTTCAGGTCAAGTAGTTAGTTGCTCATGGAAGAAAAACTGGGTGAGTTTGCTGCAAAGGTTGCTCTCTATGGACAATACGAAAAATATTGCTTCATATTTGGTTATCTTCATTACAAGTCTTTCAACCTTACCTAAACGGAGTTGTGTCTTCAGACACACTCTGTCATCAGAAGATATGCAAATATATAGCTTGAAAAGTCTTGGTGGTAGGGTATGATGCCAGCTTCACAGATTCTTCAGACACTCCAGGTGGTTCTTCAGTGCTTCACAGACACTTTCATCTGAAAAAAAAATCAAGATACAGTGAAAAAAATAATTATGTTTTAGGTCTACAAGTACACCACAAGATGCCTCCCTGTTCAAATGATCTGAAACTCTAGAGCCTCATTTAGTCATTCTCCATCATATTCCTTTGTTAAGGCATGGATAAACAGTGCTACCAAAAGTATTTGCCAATGTAAACCTGAGAAGATCCTGGTCTCTGGTACTTTGCTGAGAACCACAAAATCTTAGGTTCTTCCTATACATTTTAAAAGGCACTACTACATTTTAAAAGGCACTACTACATTTTAAAATTAAAAAAACTACATTTTAAAGGCATTACTAAGAAAATGAAACATCACCAGTAATTTTGTCTACTTAGGGATTAAGGTAGCAGTCTGAAAAGTCCCATTTCTTTCTGTTGAGTGTTACCCTGACTTTTGCAGTCTATGTTTTCATTTTTTGATAAAGTTTCTCACATACTTTCTGTAAGCATAGTCATGTTTTGTTAACTGTACTTTATTGTTTTCATACTTTCTTCAGAGGTGGAGAGAGTGTTATGGATTGTTCTATTAACCAGTGTGGATGGAAGAGGTGGTAACCTCATCCTCCAATCGATGGTCATTCCTAGAAACATATATATGAAAGAAATAAACAGCCGGCCCTCTTTTCCTGGCTCGGCGTGACCTGATAAATAGAAGTCGAGTCTGGAGTGCTTCTTTTCATGTCTTAGAGCGACATCTGGAGGTTCCACTGAGCTATTGCAGGCTTGTGGGTGTTTGTTGTCAGGTAACGATTTTTCCCATTAGTTTAGCTAGGGATTTCATTAAAATGGTACTTTCTACATGTTCCCAACACGATGCTTTCATATTGGAAGTATTGGAGATAGTGCTGGAGAGAAAGGAAGTTCTAGTTCCCAGGGAGGATTTGGAGAATCTGTATTTCTGGGGGAAACAGCAGGGTTTCTTCCCAGAGGATGGCAATATACTTTCTAAGACGATTTGGACTGATATAGGGAACTCTCTGATAGATATGGTTATGGAGCAATATAATCTAAGTGTGGCCAAATTGTTGGTGTCTTGGAGACAGATTAATACCGTTATTCAAAGCCAGGAGAGTTCATCAGGTGGTGTTACACCTGTCGGTTCAGTTAGCCCTCTCTCTGAGCTGTCTGAGGGAGAAGAGGAGGGGGAGTTCGGGCTGCAGACAGCGCCTGAGCCCACTCTCTCACCCCAGACCACTGAGATGGAGGAGGGGTTCTGTTTGGAGAGCTCCGAGGTGCCGGCAGTGCTGACCTTGCCCCCACCGCGCTCCGGGGGGCGGCAGAGCAGGGCGGACAGCCCTCCTCTTGGCGCATTTCTGGTTCTCAGAGAAGAGGGAGAGACGTTGGGCTGCCCCGCAGATTAGCTGAACTCTGCCTTTGTGACAGTGGAATGCCTGAATTGTGGGGCTTCTACAACATTCCCCCCAGGCGCGGTGGGTGTGCAGTTTGACCCGCCCCTTGCCGATGACATGGGGGCAGACATGCTGTCGGGATCACTCTCTGAATCTGATCCTTGGGCAGATGCTTTGGTGGATTTGGCGGAGGCTCGGAGTGCTGGAGTAAGCGCTCCCCACCCCTCCTCGGGGTGGGGGATGCCTGCACTCCAGCTCCGTGCCTCTGGAGGTACCCTTTTGGGCTCCATTTCGGCTGTGCCCCCTCCACAGCAGCCGTAGTTGCCCCGCCCGCTGCCAACATCCGGGTCTTTGGTGATGGCGCAGGAGCGTGCCGCAGTTCTGTGGGCGCTGCCCCTCCCAGCGGCCCTGGCTGTGCCTGCACAGAGCCGGGGGGAGCCCGGGAGGGCCTCGCTCCGCTCTGTGTCTGAGGGTGTAGCCTCCGCCGCGGCAAGCACTCTCAGGGTCCTGGACAGTGCAGACTCTAGTGCGGTTTCGCCCCCAAGATATTCCAAAGATGCCGGGGCTGCATGGAGTGCAGATCCTGCGGTGTTTGTTTTTGGCACAGGTGATGAAGCAGCCGGGAGGCCGGTGCCGTGTTGGGATATCAGATCCCGGGCAGGTGGCTCCTCTTCGGCTGGCTTGTGGACTCTTCCCCCGTCTGTGGTAACGGTCCGTCCCACAGACCATGCAAGGTTCTGGGGGGAGGTGAAAGCAAAAGTTGAGGAAGTCAGTGATAGTACTAAGGCACACCAGCCTCAGGCTTGTGGAAATAGACCCCCTGCCCTGCTGTGACCGCAGTCCCTGNAGCCTGTGGAATATGACATCTTCGAATCAAAATGGACTCATTTAGCAAACAGGGCACTAGCAAAAAATGCTATGTTGGGCCAGCAAGATCCCAGACGTGGGATTGGAATTGATGTGCTGTTGGGCACAGGCGAGTTTGCAGACTTTAGCACGCAGGTTAACCTGAACTGTTGTGTGATGGATCAGTGCCGGGAGACAGGCATGGCAGCGTTGATTCAAACCATTGAGATGGCTGCTCCCATGGAAGACTTCGTGAATGTTGCACAGAAGGGTGGTGAATCCCTCTTGCAGTTTGCACAGAGGTTAGCTGCCTCTATAGAGAGGCAGGTGGCTGATCCGGCGGTGAGGACGCTGTTGATCACACACCTTGCCAAGAATCATTGTAATGTTGAGTGTAAGAAGATTATTCAGGCACTTCCTGGTGATCCTTCTATATCTCAAATGGCTGAGGCCTGTGCAAAGGTGGGCACCACCAGTTATAAGATGGCTGCTGTGGCTATTGCCCCATGGCCGGTCTGGACAGGGCCGCGGGGCGGGCAGCAGAAGCAGCAGTGTGCTCAGGCCAGCAGGAAACCAGGAAGGAGGGTGCAGAAAGGCACGAATGTCTTGTTTTTCTGTGCTCGGTGTGGAAAGCCAAACCATGGTGCAGATGTCTGCAAGGCAGCAGTTCCTGTTAATGGTCAGTTTTCATTGAGCTCGGGGGAGACACGCTTGGACACAAGTGCCTCTCCAAACCCCAGAGCCGATGGAGGTCTGCTGGGCCGGCTTACAGCCAGCATCAGCAGCTCAGCAGGTATTGATGTCTGCACGGCAGCAACGGTCATCTTAGACTTTTGTGCAGTGCACAAGGTCCCCTTAGATGCCTTTGGTCCCTTGGGTGATGGCATGAGTGCTCTCCTCATGGGGAGTTCAAGCGCCACCATTCAGGGTATCGTTGTGCATCTGGGACTCATTGATGCAGATTACACGGGACGAATTTATGCCATGGTTTCCACGCTCACCACCCCATTACCATTCCTGAAAAGACTTGGATTGCTCAACTTGTCCCTTTTAAGTCTTCTGTTCTCAGGACAGAGTTGTGGTCACGAGGAGACGGCTGCTTT
>VZRO01005416.1:0-59504 GCA_013397915.1 Daphoenositta chrysoptera
CCTTTTTAAAACCTCAACAATAACCTACTGCATTCAATAGTTAGCTGAAACTTCAGTTTCACATGTACTACATGAAGGATCTTGACAGGACAGCTCTTGCCTGTCTTGCTGCTGCTGTCTGAGAGGCTGCTGTTTGCCAGCTGTCTGCACCACCTCTGTGGGCAGCTGCTGTTCCAACAGGTGCCTCTGCTTTCACTCTGTCTAAAGCTCAGCTTCTTTCATTTTAAATCTCTCTTCACCAGAGCTACTGTCCTCCCTTTTAGGGCACTGTGGACAATCCAGGTAGGACATCTGGCTGAAATGCAGCCTGGCTGGTCTATCATAAATTCCCAACTGAATTGTAGAGATATGTTCTTTCTGAAATGATCCTCAGGTTCTCTCTCCTCTGTGCTCTCCCTTCTACAGCCTGGCAGATCATTTACAATACCTAATTCTGCTCTTCTCTGCTTTCTGCCCTTCTTCCCAGCACAATATGTATCCTCCAATACCTGTGTTCAGCTTACTGTTTCCCTATTTTTTTTAAAATTTTTTTTTAATCACAGAGACCATCTTTTGACTTTTCCAATTAATTAATTTTTTTAAATAGTTACATGGGTTTCTGTATCTCTAAGTATATTTCTAAATACTTTAATGTAAGACATTAAGCAGCACTGCCCAGTGTTGTTTAATTCTTGTTTTGATCTTGAGTATTTCTAGTGTATTGTGTTGGTATTGCTTTCTGTGAACTTGTGACTCGAGAAGTGCCCATTTGTGTCCTCTTCTAAGTGCCTAATTGATCAGGTGTTTTAACACTGATTTTCCCATAGTGGTATAACAATTATGTAGTCTGACAGAGATACAGCAACTAAACTTTCTGCAAAATCAGAGGAGTCATCCCATACAGTTTTTTGTTGATCACAGTTGGTGATTTTGAGGCTCCACAAGCCATTCCACTGAGTTTTATATTGACACATAAATAAAATACTCTCTTCTCTGAGATTTTTAAAGTCTTGGTGAGACAAAATGCTGTGAATTTATTTTGATGCACTTATGGTTGTAATAGATAAAGTGAAGTTGTCATATATATTCATCACATTTATTTCACTAGTGGACTAATCTGGTACATTTAAGGATGTGGTATTTTTAGTAAATTATTCTATTATTATTCTATTAGAATTATTCTATCATTCTATTAGTAAATTATTCTATGACTTCTTGCCAGTTTAACTACAAGGATGTCGAAGTTGGTTTTCGCAGTAAGGATAGCTAAAAACATGCCTTCACTTTACTGCTGGCTAAGGTAGATGTCCTGTCAAAACCCTTGAAGTGTAGACTGGTGGGGAGTTCCCATTTATTTCCTCTACCTGAATGAAGAAGGCAAAGTTATGTTCCAACTATACTTTACTTGACAGTAGAGAAAAACATATTGATACCACATGAAAAACCCATTCAAAGCAGCATAAATCAGTTTCTGCGTCAAAATCCCTCCCTTCCCCTCACCTCCTCCTGCCCTTTTCCCTTCCATGTAAAGTGTGCTAGCTTTTCTGGAAATATTTTCAGAGAGATTGTATATTCTGTGAAAGCTTAGGCTGTGCCAAATGCAAATATTTTTTGCTCTTTGAGGTTTTAAGTTTACAATACCTCTGGTCACCTGGTCAAGGATGTGATGGAAGCTTGATAATATGGTTGAGGAAACCAATCACAAGCAGACTGCCAATGCAGCAAATAACTAGGTACATTTTACCCCTCTTTTTGTACATATTGGCATGCCCAGCAGGATAGGGACATGAGGACAGAAAACCTTCCTTAAATGAAGAGTGAAGTAGACATCTTAGAGAGTGTTATGCAAAATGCCTTAAAAACACAAACTGTGTGCTTACTATGAAGTGATACCATAGGGACCAGCATGGCTGCTTTAACTCCTGGCATTCCCAAACTGGCTACTTTTACACATAATTTTTTGTCACTTGTTTTAGAATCCATCTCATATCACCTGGAATGTATTTTTTTATCACAGTTGCCTCAAATCAGAATAGAAATATCTGTCATTGGCTTGAATTGTTATTTTGTCCAGCCAGCCTCTTGCTGGTAGCAGAAGAAAGAGCAATAGAGTATTCCCAGAGCTTTTACTACTTTGTGTCACCCTTCATGCCACCCCCTTGCAATACCAGGCAGAGAGTCTGTGAATCAGACTGCACATCAGGCCAGGTAGTGCTGTGGAAAGTATAACCCTCTTCAGATCTTTCTCTGAAGAATTAAGTGTTAACATAAAGTGTCACGATTCCAAATGTACTTAGTACTTCAGTGCAAGTAAGCCACAATCCAGATGAAAGTCCTCAAATTCATCTGCTGGGTGTCTCAACCAGATGGACTTTTTGCCTTTGTGTTAACTTATAGATATTTTCTTACGTCAATCTACTCTTGCCACTAGAAATGTTTCAGATCTATTAAACAAAAAGGAACATTGATAAATAAAATATAGCTAGTAGAACTTGCAAAATTATTGTAGAGAAATAATTTCTAAAATTTATAAAACAATCTGCTTTAAATAAACATAACTTGATTATACCAACATTTAATAAATAATGTTATTGTTTGTTTGGTTTGTTTTTAACAAAGGAATGGTTGGTTGGTTTCAAACACAGTAATGGCTTCAGTTAGGTACCTTTTATTCCAATAGAAAAAGTTGGGTCTGTAGCTTTTATGTACTTACTTTTTGCAGTCCAGACATTCCCTGTGCAAGTAAGCAGCATTTCTGAAAATAATTTCTTCTAGACTGCAGTGGACTTACTTCAGACTGCTTTGCTGTGGTTAGAACATCTCCCAGTCAGTAGCAGGGTGCTTATAGCACTGAACTAATCCCTGTACTGCAGCTTCCTGAGGTTTAGACGTTAGTGGCATGAATAAATTAACTCTTTTCAGAGTAAATTCCAACTCACCTTATTCTGTGATTCTGTAATATTTTCACTTTCCGAAGGTAGCGGGAAGGTCAGTAGCTCGTTGCATTGATACATTACTTTGAGAACGCCTTCTGAGTAATAGTCAACCTGCTCTATTAATATTATTCCGTAGCTTGCATTTTTGCCAAAAAAGAAAAAAATACAACCAACCCAGACCAAAAACCAGATGCAGAAAAAAAAAATTGCAGTGACTGTTTTTCCCTTATGTGTTTGGCCACCAGCTCATCATGAAGATTGTGAAATCATGAGAAGGTGTCCAGTCGCTTTGGAAGTATCCTCACAGGAGTTACTGTGCTTCTTGTACAGTTGGAGTATCCTGTCCAGTAAAAAATAGCCTGAGGTCACATGGTTTTGGATGCTTCTTTGGGATATTTCTTCATTAAATTAACTTCTCAGCATTTCCATTTATTATGGAGTAATATTTAATGCCATTTTCCAGCTGTCCTGTTCACTAAAACACTAATTTCGTTAAAAAGATCACTAAAAGAGTGTTGACTTCAACAGTTGATGCTCTGAGTTGATACTGAGCTCTGGTATTGTCCAGTGCAGCGGACACAGGGCCTACATATGAGTTAATAACATAGTAAGAAAACCAAAACTGTAGCAGAGCCACATGATAACAGTAGTTCTGTCAACTCATTCATCCATCTGGCTTTTTAATTTTAAAACAAATATGAATTGTTGTGTGGCTTGGGAGGTAGTTAAAGTTGTACATCAATATCCCTACAATGGCTTGTTCAGGCTTAGAGTGGAACTATTTTATCAAAGTAAAAATACTATTGTATAGTTCATTCACTGTAAAATCTATTTTTAAAACTATGAATATATATTTTATTCTCAAATAAATCCTGAGGAATTGCCTACTTTGCAGATAGTGAAACTTAGCTATAACATGTCAATTATGAAATTATTCCTGGCCTACTAATTTTTGCTGCTCTGAGGTTAAACACTGCTGCCAGTGAGATGCCATTGTCTAATTCTCACCATAGAATCACCATTGGTTCTGTAAATAGCTTTAATCAAATTGCTTATTTTCTGTCTCTGAGTTCCCTCTTTTTTAATGGACACAGTATTTTTTACAGTTGGTATTTTCTGAAGATACTTAGCTTTTATGCGTATGTTTATGTGAAGCATCCAGATGTGATTTTTGTATTTTTTTTAAACAGACCTAATTTTAAAAAGTAAGGGGAGAGTACAGGTTAAAAGCAGTAGTGTAGATTGAAAATTAAAACTACTCATTGAATCAAAGTGCAGGGTGTCCTCTCAGGTTTTTTTATTTGTTGCTATTTGTATTTTTCCTGCTAGTAATATACCACTGAATATGCAAAGTAGATACATGAGAAAACACCATGAACTCCTGTCTGTGATCACAGGAGCCTTACAAGAAAGCTCATTGATTTCTGGGGTTTTTTAAATCTGTTGCTTAAGGAAGCAGGCACTGGATAGGGTTTAATCAAAAACAAGGGGAATAAAGGAAGAGCAGGACAGATGGAAAGGAAATTTAGTCCTTTATATATGACACCGAGCCCAGGGTTATGTAGAACTTGTAGAGCTGAATTTCAAGTACTTTGTCTTCCAGTTGAGACTTAGATTCACGTAGTCAGGTATGTCTGACCTTCAGCCAAGGCCCAGCAAACCAGATCAATGTGATCCTAACCTGTAACTGCAGGTAACAAGGTTACTTGTGTTATCTGTGGCTGTGATTTGATATCCATCAAAGGCAGCAGTAAAAGCCATTTTCTAAGGAAAATTAATTTGTAATTGGAGGTAGGAGAGAAAGAAGTGAGACTGCAGCATAGATTAATACACTGTCATGGTCTAAATGGGTTTAATTGTTAATATTGTGCTTGAGCCTGCAGCTGATGCAGCAGCAAAAGAGTGGGAGAGACATATAATATTGTATTTATCTTCTTAGAGTTGAATCTTTTCAGACCTGTGCTGACAAAACTGTAGTGCCTTATCTACAGATTATATAGTTCCATTGATTGTTTTTGTACATGACCCTCTGTTTGGTCTTGAACATGAGTTATACTTATTTACTGTGTGTAGTTCTCCTGCCCTATCCTTGAGGATATTTATTAAAAATGATGCACCCACACAGTCCCTATTATGGCTCATCTCCCAAACCGCACATCAGTGAGCTGGTTTGCTGCTGTGACTTTAGGGTATTTAGGCTGTGAAAGAATTTGGATATCTTTTGAAAGTACATGTACCTCAAGTGTGCTTCAAATGCCAAGAAGCACTAGCAGGGCTCTTCCAGACAGGAGTCTCGAGACGCTGTAGTACTGCCTTTTGTAATTTGAAATAAGTGGGGTATTCCTTTACAGATGAGTTTTTTGAATGGGAAATAGTTAGACAATTTGAATACTCCAAATTTGTATTTCAGGAGGCAAACTCCAAGATGTGTCTCTCCAAATGTCTGCAATGACTGTAATCCTGTCTGAAGTGAGCTTTCTTCACCTTTTATTTTCAGTTTAGAAAAATCCCCTAAGTTTTCTTGTAACATTTCAGAGAGGTACTGGTACAGTCTAATATTAACCTCTACATAAAAACAAACAGGAAAGCTGTTGGTATGTGCTCTACTTTTCTCCATGTAGCAATTAATAGCTACTAAATTATAAGTAGCCAGGGTGCTAATTTGGTGGCCTGAAATACCTGAAGTTAGAAGGCTAAATACACTTTTAATATATGTGTCTAATAAAGTAGTGAAAAACAGTAAATTAAGTTAGCTTGTCTCCTTTTTTTGATTTATTCCTTCAGAAAACAGCCTATCCCAACACTTAGCAGAGAGATGATACTCTGAATTCTTTCAGGCTTTTCTTGGTCCTCCCAACTCTGTTTTCTTTGATTGTCCAAAAAGAGGGTATTTTAACTTTTTGAGCCACAAATGGTTCATAATGGTACCATTTCACATCTGAGGTGGACATCCTTATTCTGGTTCAAGTTTTTACCTTCTTCCATAAAGGGTACTCGTAACTGTAACTGAATTTCTTCATAATTTTAAACATTTTTGTAGACTGCTTCAATTCCATGCTTCAGATTGCAAGCAAAGAGGTAAACTAATACAGTATATCTTTGCTGTATTTAATTCTTCAACTGTATGTTTTTGAAGTCTGTGTCAAATATATTTACCTCAGAGCTTCACTGGCCATGGTGTGCTCATTTTAAGAGTAACTACAGCAGTCTTGTTTTTCCATAGTCTCCTGCGTGTGTGGTGTGTTAATTAGTTACTGGTTACCCCTTGTGTGCCAGCCTGCCTTCAGTGTACCTGTGGTGTCTGAAGCTGGGAATATTCCAGTGGCAGCAGCAGCAATTTCAGTTCTGGTTAGTGCCAATTCACTTTGTTTTAATGATCCTTCCAGATGACTTGGGAGAACAGCAATTTCAATAATATTTGCACACAAGACACATCACCCTTAGCTAAGCAGAGAGCTACCATACTCTGGGGCTGCTACAGACAGGAATTCTGGGGTGGGAGAGGGAAAGCTGAAGAAAGCAGTGCTATCTGAAAAAAAAAAAAAAAGAAAAAAAAGAAAGAAAAGAAGTGTGTTTTATTCTCTAGAGTGCTGTAATTAATAAACACATTTGTGATGAAAGTAAGTGGAGTTATTCCGATATTATATGTGAGGAAACAGTGAGGGCTTGTCTACACAGGGCTGTTACGCAGTTGTGTTTTTAGCCAGTACACTGCTGTATTTAAACAGCTGTAATTATGCTTGTAGAATTGCCTGGGTGATACTCCTCTGAGTTGAAACATGCCCTTTTCTGGTTTTGAGGTGTACTGCTTTGGAAGCAATTTGAAGTGACGTAAAAGAGGAAAAACCAACTCAAATTTCTGGACAAATACAAACTAGGACCAAATAAGTCTACCAAATAAGTTATACTCAGTAACTTTGGCCTTTAAAACATTTGTCTCATGCTATACAGTTCTCCTGGCTAGACAAGCCTTGAACAGGATAGTAATGGGCTTGTGTCACTGTTTCTTCTGCTTATTAATAATGTGTTACTATTGCCTTGTATCTGCTGTCTTCTCACTCTACCACTGTAGATTTTTGGCTTGTCTAAGAAGCCTTCTTTTGCAAAAGAATTCCTATGTACAACAGTAGTGCCACAGTCACTAGACGTTATTTAAAAAAAAAAGGAGACTCAAGTATACAAAACATATAGCAAAAGATAAGATATTATCTAGCCCATACAGTGGAACAGTTTTCCCGCTGTGAAATTGCACTGGTTGTAATTCAGGGGTTGTGAAATGCTCTTCATAAAAAAGACTTCTTTGGTTTAACGCCCTCTCTCATCTTACTGCAAGACTATTAAAGCCCTCTACAACAGCATCCAGATGTAAAGATGTACACAGCCACAAACAACTAGAGAAAAAGAGAGAACTCTTTGTAAGAGTTGAAAGAAATAATTTCAACTTTAATGCCTTCCCTGTGAGGAGAAAAGGCCACCTTTGTCCTTTTCCTATGAGTTAGGGGTTTGTACCAATTAGTTAATGACATCGTAAAGATGAACCAACAGTCAGGTGAAGAAAAACAGGACCCACGAGCATTATGAAGAGTGGGAAATCTCACTGAAATACAAAAAAATATCATTTACGAGTAACAAAGTCCAACGGAATAGTATTTGGTTTTCCACTTATTTACTGTTATAAAGTATTACTAGGTACAGAAACCTGTCTGAATAAGCATACAATTGAAACATATTAAGGGTGAAAAAATGAAATTAGCAAAACCAGTTAGAAGACTAGAAATTAGTGTTTGTCCAGGGGAACTACATTGCAGCTAAATTTTCACCAAAATTCAGAAGTCTTACATAGTGACTTCTCATGGGAAGTGGTAAAGATTCCATGACTTGGGAAGCTTACACCTACTGGTAGGTTGCATTTTCATCAGCATTCTGTAATCTTTCAGTTTGGAGAAAGTGCAAAACCCTCAATTTTTAACTCATTTCTGATTAGTGTTGGTTTGAAGAGTTGTTTGTGTAAAGGGTAGAACAGTGTATGATAACTGAGGCATTACTTTTGTGAATCAAAACTATGTGTCCTTCATTATTTTGTTGAGGCCAGAGGCTGAAAACCATTTTTACATGTTTTAATTGTTTTAAGGAGAAAAGTGTCCTAGGACATGATGAATTAACCAATACAATTGTAGTTAGTTTTCCCATTTTAGCATTCAAATACTTTGTGTTGTATTATAAAACAAGTTTCGAAGAGAGGAAGAATGTTCAATTTTGAGTGTTTAACAGTTAAAACTAGATTCAACCGTAATGTGATGAGCATTTGTGCATGTCATTGATTTCATAGAATCATTTAGGCTGGAAACAACCTTTAAGAACTCAGTCAGACCATTAACCCAGCAGTGCCAAGTGCGCCATTAAACCTGGTCCCCATGTCACTCACACATCTTTTAAATACTTACAGAGATGGTGACTCTACCACTTCTCTGGGCAACTTGTTCCAATGCTTGACAATCATTTTGGTGAAGAAATTTTTCATTATATCCAACCTAAACCTCTCCTTGAGACCATTTTCTGTCATCCTGCTGCTTGTTCCCTGGGACCAGAGCCCAATCCCCACCTGGCTGCACCCTCCTGTAAGAGAGCTGTGGAGTGTCCTGAGCCTCCTTTTCTCCAGTGTGAGATCCCCCAGCTCCCTCAGCTGCTCCTCGCTGAACTTGTGTTCCAGCCTCTTCTCCAGCTCTGTTCCCTCCTCTGGACACACTCCAGCCCCTTAGTGGCCTTCCTGAATTGAGCGGCCCAGAACTGGACACAGCAGTCAAGGTGTGGCCTCACCAGTGCCCAGCACTGGGGGACGGTCACTGCCCTGCTCCTGCTGCCTCAGACACAGGCCTGGTGCCCTTGGCCTTCTTGGCCACCTGGGAACAGCTGGCTCATGTTCAGCTCCTGTTGACCAGCACCTCCAGATCCTTTTCCAACAGGCAGCTTTCTAGACACTTTTTCTCCAGTAACACTGCAGGAGCTGTTGTGACCCAAGGCAGGACACAGCACTTGGCCTTGTTGAAACTCAGACCATTGGCCTCGTCCAATGGAACAGGATCCAGCCTGTTCTGATCCCTCTGCAGAGCCTTCCTGCCCTCCAGCAGATCAACACTCCCACCCAAATAAGTGGCATTTGCAGTATTGATAAAGATACTAAACACTGATCACAACACTGGACGTTGGGACAACCCTCTGGTGCTCAGCCACCAGCTGGGTCTAACCCCATTCACCACCACTCCCTGGGTCCAGGTGTCCAGACAGCATTTCACCCAGTGACACTGCACCTGTCCATACCATGAGCAGCCAGTTTCTCCAGGAGAATGCTGTGGCAGACAGTGCCAAAGGCTTTACTAGAGTCCAGGCAGATAATAACCACAGCATTTCCCTCATCCATTCAGCAGGTCACCTGCTTGTAGAAGAAGATCAGAATAGTCAAGCAGGATGTGCCTTTCATTAACCCATGCTTGTTTATCTTCATAGATGCTAATTCCATGTTTCAAAAGTAAGCATGTTTATTTGTTTTTGTTCTGTGGTCCAAGCTCTGATCAGTTACAGGATATTGGACCTTTCATTATTATTACTGAAAATTACAAACATGTGTGCAAATACCAGAGTGCAATTTTAGTCTTTATTCTGCTTACTGCTGCTTAAAAAAACAACACCAAAACTGGTAGAGAAGCCTTACACTGAAACTTAAGAAATTGTCATTCTGAGGAAAGCTTTCTGGACTAAAGTAATATAAACAGCTACTGCTGCCCATGGGGAAACTACCTGTACTTGAGGAAATAAAACCTCATGTATTTCTTGTTTATTTTTGTATTGTTCAAGTGCAAAATCCTGGATTGATAATAGATGATGATGTTATCTGTATAATGATGGGGTTTTTTGGTTTTGTTGGTGGTAGGGGTTTTTTTGTTTTTTATATCTTACTGCTCAGCGTGCATACACATATATATTGCCTTAACTCATGGTAATTCCCTGCAATGATTTTCAGCAGATTTTTTTATTTCTTGATAATTGATTTGATAATTTTTATACCTTCTGATTTAATCTACCCATTAGCGCTGATGATAGTCAACCGGAAGAACAGGAGATACTGTGTCTTGGTTTGAAAGACAGGTGTCTGCAAAGGAGGGCAAGAGCCTTCCTTGGAATGGAAAATGCAACCCCCTTCCCTCCAAATTATTATAATTTTGAAATTAAGGGGCTTTCAGGCAAAGATATGAGGAATGGGAATACCAGTTCTTTACTAATATATATATATATATGTAACAAGGAAACAACCAACTATAACTATGGCAGTAACACCAAACAGAACCAGAACCCAATGCCAGCCACTCTTGGCTGTCAGGCACTTTCCCCTTCAGTGCAGTGACGCTCACAGCCGGCAGGGGCGCTGGTGGCTCCCGGGGAGCAGGGCAGGTGCGATGGTTCTCCCACAGCTGCAGGGGGCGCTGTGTAGCGAGCTCAGCCCTCACGTGGTAATGGCGGCTTGGCCAAGCCGGGAAGGGATGGAAGGAAAAAGGTTCTCAAACCCCCTGGGGCAGCCGATCCCGATGGCCCAGCCAGACCCTCGGGAACAGGAGGCTGGAACAGCAGGGGGTGAACAATTCCGGGTGGCAGGTGAGGTGTATGAAGCTCTGGAGCTGCAGCGGGAGCCCCGGGAGGTCTCGGCAGGCAGGGTGTGTGGTACAGTGCAGCGAAGCAGTGGCAGAGGAACAGCGGGGGTGAGGCCCAGCTCCCGGCGGGGCAGGGAAATGCGGGCTTGGGATCCTGAGGCTTTCCCTGAGGCACCCAAGCAAAATGGTGAAAAAGGTCCCTCTTTTAGTGAGGTAGGGTGTTAGATAGGGTTCCAGTGCAAGAGCCGCTCCAGTGAGCAGGCTCTACTCACGGCAGAAGAATGCAAAAGCGATAAATTCCCTCCACCACAAGAGCAGCTCCTCTCACCTCTGATGCTGGAAGAACAAGAGAGCTAGGGGCCCCACCTAGCCCCTTTTTACCCAGTTCAAATCTTGCGGCATCTCTGCCCTACACAAGAAAAAACCTCAGGTGAAAGAGATTAGCCAATTGTATGGAGAAAATTCTTAAAGAGAAAAATTAAAACAAAAGGAGAAATTCCTAAAACCCCAACATACTGAAAGAAACTTACTTTCCCAGCCCTTATGATTTTGCTGCTGTTGCTGAAGGGTGTAATTCAAATGCAGAGTGGAGAACAAGTGCAATAAGATTTCCATTCAATTTAACAGTCGTAAGACTTTTTCAAGGTTTTTTTATTCCCCCTTAGGACAAATGTGTCACAAGCTACTTTTTTTTCCCTGCTTGTCTCTACGTCTTTTCTTTAGCTATTCTAAATCAGTATACTTCATGACAAAGGGGAGAGGTCAGTGAGAGAAATGTTTTTTTCAAATTACACCCTGCTCATATATGGCTATGTTTGTATGGATATTATAGTTGTTTTGTCTCAATGACAGGTCTCAATCTAGATTGTTTTATTCAGCCTCTTATCTTCTGTTTTGAGATCACAGTCTTTAGTAAAATAACCCTAGTGCAGTCATATGTAGACCTTAAAATCAGTGTATGTTCCTTTCCAGTATTCCAGATATCTAAAGCCTTTTCTCTCTGGCAAGTATTCTGTTCTTTCCTCTCCTTTTGTTCGAGCTTTCTTGAGTAGAAGGTGGCTCTTTCTGTAAGAAAAGAATCTTAAAAATAATTTTAAATAATTTTACAAATACTACACATTGGGACTAGTAAATAACTATTGAGGGATGTTTATTAAAATCTATTTATGCAAATGTTTCTCATGTTCAGTTCAGCCATTCATGATGATAAAATACATTGTGTTCTGCAGAAGATGTTTCTATTGTTGTGAATCCAGCTGAGGTGAGGCTGTAAGTGGCTTCTGCTTATCCCATACTTCCAAACAAAACAGAAGACACAACACGCAATTCTCTTTTTCAATCTTTTAGTGCCATTTAGGGTCTTGAATACTTACCTAAACAATGAAGAGATGAGTGGTTATAGATACAGGGTAAATTTTAATGGTGTTTAATACAGATTCAGTGATAGCTGGATTCTTGACTAAATTCTGCCAGGTTCTGTTTCATGGAACATCTCTTGGCAGCCCTATCTATTGCTTGGCTGTCATCACAGGGAAAAGGTTGTTCCACACATCTGGCTGGAACTTCCTCTGTTTTGACTTATTTTTGTTCTCTGTTGTCCTTCCACCATGCACCTCAGCAGGGAGCATGGCTGCATCTTTGTGCTAACTTCTTCATGGCTACTGGCAGGCTGCATGAGGTTCTCCAGAGCTGCATCTGAACAAGTTCTCACAGCCGTTCCTCAAGTGCTCAGTACCCTGATCATCATGTTGGCCCTCAGCTAAGCTTGTTCACGTTCCTGGATGACAGGACAAGGGGGAGTGGCCCTAACATGAAGGAGGGTAGGTTTAGATTATATATTATATAAAGAAGAAATTCTTTACTGTGAGGGTGGTGAGGTGCTGGCACAGGTTGCCCAGAGAGGTTGCAGACTCCTCATCCCTGTAGGTGTTCAAGACCAGGCTGGATTGGTCTCAAAGTAACAGGGTCTAGTGTAAGGTTTCCTGCCCATGGCAGGGGATTTGGAGCTAGATGATCTTTAAAGTCCCTTCCAAACCAAACCATTCCATGACTCTATGATTCAAATGTTCTTCTGGTGCTGTGAGGCCCAAAACTGAACACACACTTCCAAGGGGTGGTCTAAAGAGCACAGAGTAAATGGGAGTATTCACCTAGCTTCATGTGCCATCTGCATTCAAGATACCATTAGTCCGTATTGCTGTCACTGTGCACTGTGGGTACCTGTTTAGCCTTTTTTTCTTTTTACCAGCCCCTTTTCAGCAATGGTTTCCAAGTAAGTCAGTCCCTAGCATGGCCTATTGTGAGTTAAGTTCATCTTATCTGCCAGAGATTGCATTTGTCCTTGTTGAATTTAATGAAGTTACTGCTGGCCCACTCCTTCAGCCTGTTTAGTTCCCTCTCAATGGCGATCCTTCCCTTGAGTGTATCATTGAAATGGAGGCTTGTGGACCCCTGCCCCTGACTTAGCTATGTCTTTAAGCCAGGTTTTCCCCTGATGGGGGAGTGATTCTAAAGAAACTTTCAGCACTCTCTGCTTTAAGATAGTTTATTAAGTCTTATCAGAGAAGTAAGGTCACTAGTGTGACCCAGACACAGCACACAACAGAGAAATGCAGCAGAATGCTTGCTTATCAAGATAACACAGCCTTCTTAAAGGTAAATCATCCAATTAAAACTTAAAACGAAAGATAATTTCACTTTTCTACCAATGTTAGACAAATGCTTTTGTCATGTATACAGGAACTGCGGAATTTTTCATCCAATAATTTTTAGACACCTTCTACTGCAGAATATGGAGTATTAGAAGAAGAAGAAGAAGAAAGTCTAGAAACAACAGTCCTCCATTTTGGAGTTTTTGCTTTTTATCTATTTACTACATTAATAAACCCAACACCTTTAGATTTTTCACCCTGTGATAACCTTACATAATACTCTATTATTTAGCTCTCACTAGAGTAGATTCTAGTTCTTCTCAAAGAGTTGGCAGTTTTCTCCATGGATAAAGATCAAAAACAGTGTTGTCCAGGGGGGTAGAACCCTTCAAAACAGGCAGGGAAATATTCTCTGCTTTCAGGGCTCCCACAGAGGCTGATTGAGATAATTAATGATGATAACCAATGGTAAATCAAAAAAAGAGCAAAAGACACCATAATCTTTGTATCATACCATCTCCATTAAAAATAATCACCATTTTCAGGCGCAGTCCTATAATTCAGCAAGCAGCTGTTGATGGTAAATTGGAGTAAAGTGAATGTACCCCTTTTTCCTCTACTAAGAATAAACACATGTTTATATTGAGACATGTAGATACTTATCCATAGTATCCATATAGCTTCTGTTCTAGCATTGAACATACTTTGCTATTGGCTTCTGTTAGTTACTGATTTTATTTTCAACCATCAATTCTTAGATGTAGAGTAATCTGCTATGTAGGAGAAATTGAGTGTGGGTTCCTACATTATGCTTAATGGAGTGGGCTGGAAGATAAGCCTGTTTTTTAACTCCAAATGTAATATGTACTTATGTGTGTGTCATCAAAGCTTTTTTTAATGCCTGCCCTCCCCATCTGAAATAGGAAGTCACAAAATGTAATGAGAAACCGAGGAAAGTAGAAAGAATGAAAAGGAATCTTCAATGGACTATATAAAGCTTCCAGAAAAATGGTGCATGTTGGTACTAAATAATAAACTATGCTGTAAAAAATACAATGCTTAGTTACAAATTACTGCGAAGTGTATTTTCAGGAGACTTGTTTGCAAAAAATGATCTGATAAACCTTTACAGTAACAGGAAATATTTCTGGGGATAGTTCTCCTAAAGGAACTAAGGGAACCTAAGACTGAAAAAAAAAGAGCCGCATTTAAGAAGATGTTTTCTTTTATGCTTGTAGGCCGGGTGTTTATAAATGTTTCTGAGAAACAAAGGTGTATGCAGAAGTAAATTAAACCTTGTTATGGGTGAAGTATACAAAGTATGGCTCAATATAGTTTAAAGTAATTCTGAAAATAAGAAGTGTCAGGAAGATAAAAGTAGTTTTCCTGAGGGCCTGAGTTACATCCAAGTTACTGATACATAGTTAAGTTGGGTAAAAGTGGTTAGGAGTCTTTTGTTGTTTCTGCTAGTTCCTTTGGAAGGGTTTTTTTAAATCTTTCATTATATGGACATTTTTGCATAAAAGCTCTTGCCTCCTCTCATATGCTCTGTATTCCTTCTATAATTTCCCCATGTCATATTTGACCCTTTTTGTGATACTTTCCATGAAATCACAGGACTTGAATTGTCTTGCACAGGGAATGAGTTGGTGGGTAGAAGGACCTGTTTGATGTAGGATACAGACATGTGTTGTAGAATTTTTTGTGACCTCCTGTAATGAAGCTTTTTCCTCACTGATTAGTGAACCATATTAGTGTAGCATTACCTGCTTTTTCTGGCATGCTGCCCTGGTTAATTAGCTTTGAAATGGCTTGCTTACCTCTTACTGTAGTTTGCCCACTAACAGAAATATGATCGTAGAAATGAGCAGTTAATGTCCCAGTGTTAGGCACTGTATGAGTTGTAAATGTTGATTATTGTTAATGAACAATCAGGAACATTGTGTTCATATGTGAAGGGAATTGTCTGATTTCAGGGATTTCCAGAGTAACAGAAAACTGTTCAAAAGAATGAGAAATTTGCTTTCATAACTTTCTAAGTCTTTGGTAAGCACTCAAGATTGTTCTGGTAGGGTAGCTATTTTCCTTATACTATTTCACATTTGTTTGGAAGATGCAGTGTCCAGACATAATTTTCAAAAAGCAGTTGTCTTGGGGTGACTTTATTATGTGTATCCCCTATCACCACTCTATGCCCAGATGATGAATTCTGTGCCTTTAAGACTGGGTGCAAGAGGAAAAAGACTGAGTGAACTTTTCAAAACAATTGCTCAAGGACACACACAGCTCTCTCTGGGCTCGGCAGCAGAGTGTGGAGGGCAGCAACCTTGCTCTCCAGACAGCTCTCAGCTTCTTTTCTCCAGAGAGAGTTTTCCTGGGACTTTTCTGGTTTGTTTTTTTTTTTTTTTCCCCTTCTTCTCTTCGGGACTGTTCTACAACGTCGGACCACACCGGGGGAGAACTCCTTTTCCAAGGCCTCCTGGAAGGGGCCCACCAACCCAGCTCTGAGGAGGAAAGAGGGCCACACCCAGAGAAGGACTCTGAAATTTTTCCAGGTTTCTCTCCACAGCGAGAGATTTTTTGTTTTGTTTTGTTATTTAGCCTTGTTATCTTTTTCTGTGTGTTTGTTGAATAAATAGTGTTTATCTCTTTCACTTTCCTTCGAGGAAATTTTTGCTTTCCCGAACATCGGTTTGGGGGAGGGGTGGTGGTAACCTGCCTTCCCTCAGAGGATATTTCTCCTCTAATTTGGCCGAACTGGCAAAATTGTATATTAAATACTTTTTGCAGAATAAACTAGGTTTGGTCAATTATATTTAAGTATCATTTCACAGTTAATATGATTAAAAAATTGCCAAAATAAGTAGATAATACCAGCTCTTCTGCGACTTGATTTTTTTTTTCATGAAAACATAGTGAACAATTAAATTTAAAAAATCAACTGATGACAGAAGTTGGGTACAAGTATAATCTCTGGTTTTTTAATTACTTGAAAAAATACTGTAGTTGAACCTCACTGAAAAGAAAGTCTACCTGAGTGTCATTTTAAATTGTGTGATTGGATGCTTTGTTGCTGTTGCCGTTCTAGACATGTTAACTTTATATGGGATTAGGGACTTATTTTGAAACTGCAGTAATCACCTCAAATTTGCCAGATTAATTGAAGAACCAAATACAGTACTGGTTGATGTTAAGGAGAATATGGCAGAATACTGAAGACTGTGGCTTTTTATGCCTGGATAACTTCTTCAATTCTGTCGATTTGACAGGGCATTATTAGCTTTTCTTCTGTGATTGATGTGGCAGAAGAAGAGAAAGTGGTTTTTTGTTTTCTGAAGAATGAAAGATGCTGAAAATTACATGGAGTTTCTGGTGCTACCAATGAAAATAAAATATCAAGACAACTAGAGCTTGTTAAGCCACTTAAAATGAATGAAGAGTTTGCTTTTTAAATTTTCAAAATTGAACAAGCTTTGCAAAACCTAGTGCCAACTAGAGAGTTGTTCATCATAGATGAGACTGGACATTATTGAAAATAGATCTCTGACATGTAGTGTAGTCAGAGATAGCTCTGGCATTTTAAGACATGCTGACCAGGTTAAATAATCCCAAAGCAAATTTAGACCAGAACATGTATTGAAACTTTCTTAATTACTGATTTAACTCCACTTCTGAATCACAACATCTCAAGCTGTTCCTTTCAAAATTATCGTCAAGTCAGCAAGGGTACTGTGCTACACTATTTAAAGTTTCACAGCTGTCAAGAAAATTTGCCTGGATTTAAGCAGGATTTCCTTCTGGAAGTCAGAGTAACAAGGAAGTAGCAAAAGTGGTTAAATGATGTTTCATAACAGACTTGGCTGCACAGAAGGAATGTAACAAGTAGAAGGTCATATTCTGTAAATGCTCTCATTTCTCACTTACCAGTAGTTAACAAATTGTAACCAGATATGGCATGCAATGTGGTCAAATGTAGCATTTTAAGAGGAGATTTTAGTAGATTTTTTATGTTTCTGTGTAAAGGTTGGTAGCAAATTATCTTCTTTGGGTCATTTTGAGACATGTTCCATTGCTTTATTTTGGGAAGAGAATGTGAAGAGAGAAATGGATAAATAGATAAATGGAAAGAAAAGTATTCACACTTATGATGTCTCATTCTGTTGACTATTGATTAAACGATCCTTCTGCTTCTGGTCTCACTTGAGTGCAGTTATTCACTGTTAGTGGATCATTGCTGCTACCACAGGGTAGAAACTCTCTTAATGATGTAGTGTTCATGTGATGTTTAAATTTCTGCTGATCTGCTGCTACACATAAGAAGAAAATGGGACCTTTTTTTTATTTTTTTTTATAGTCATAACTTGTCTAGGTCTTGTATGTTTACTAAAGATTTATCTTTCAGTTAGCCCACTTTGGGCTGAATTTTGACTGGGGTGTAAACAGTATTGATTTCAGTGCTGTTATATGGCTTACCTGTCCATGCTAATTAGGTCTCAATTCAGCTACAATCCTTTCTTCCAGGAGTATTTCTAACAATACCACTCTCATCGGGGCAATCTCGTCAACAACCAAAGTGTTCCTAATAGCAGGAGCAGTAGTCCTGAGGGCCTGGTTCATTGACTGTGAGCAAAAGCCATTCCACTTTGTCAGTAGTTTTCATATCTGTGTTTGTGCTGCTGAGCTACTCTGGAGAATGCCCCATGCAGATTTTTTCCTTTACCTCTTTAGATTAGATTCCCTCTTGCAGCTTTGGTTTCTTTGATTATGGAAAGAAACAGTACCATTCTTGGCATACCAGTAAACATTTTTCTTCTGTAGGCACAAACTTCCTTCCCCTGTGTATATCTAAAGTGCTCTCCTTGCTTTTTGATCACTGATCACCTGATTTTTCTGCTGTACTATGTTAGACTTGCACTGCCATTTTCATAAATAACTTCTCTCCATCTTCTCCCCTCTTCCCCTTACTCTGTGCTCTTTCAGATTCTTTCCCTTTCCAACCAGTATTTCCCTAGAGTTTGTTGTTTGTGAAAACAAGTAGTACTGAATCTAAGGGGAAGTGAGGTAATAGAAATTGTTATTGCCTGCTCAGGCAGCAGTCAAACAAGTGGCATGCAAGCTTAAAGATTTGGCCTGGGTGAGGAGGTGGAATGCTCTGGGCAGAAAGCAGGGGCAGGGCTGGCACTCTCCTGTCTTGTGGGCTGAGTTTCTCTTTCACTAGTGGCTGTCTTGCCTCTGGAAGCTTTTGCTCGTCTGCCTTCAAGGCACTGTGTCCTATTAGGGCTGAACCAATTGGCTGCACATACTATGAGGGTCTGGAAAGACACTTGTGGGAGTGGGACCTGAGAGCTTCATGTTGAAATGGAATTTCTTTAACAAGGAAAAGGAGCCTGGAGGAGTTGCAAAATTTGAACTGATAAATGCAAAGGTAATTTCTTCAGCTATTCTTCCTAAACCTATAGGACATCAGATGAGAAGACAAACTACTGTATGGTCTGTGTTTCAGACAGTGGCTGAGAATAGATGCTTTGTTCAAAAGTAGGCAGTGAGATACTGCTGTGCCCCACCAAATTCCAGCTGAGAAATTTCTGAGCTAGAGCTCAGAAATTTGGGGATAGGCCATTCTGCTTAATGCTTTTTGAAGGATTTCTCTTGCCGTAATGGAAGAGTTATTTGAATCCATGTAAACTGCAAATATCAACTTTGTGGTGGGGTGGTGGTCCCAAAGACTGGTGGCATATTGTGTGAAGGTCCTTTTTTGTTTGTATTGAACCTGACATCTAATTGTTTTCAGTGTCACAACTTTATTTTTGTATTATGAGACAATAAGAGTCATTCCTTGATTTTCTTTTCCTTAATAGTCAGAATTTCCTTAACAGTCACCTCTTTATTGTAGTCTGGTTACTTTGCTTGATCTAGCCTTGCATTGTCCTTGCCATTCATCTTTGTTTTATTTTGTGCTCACTAATGTCTTTGCATACCTGATCTATCTGCCACTTAGTAGCCTCACCCTCAGAATAGCACACTGGGTTTTGTGTTTGTTCAGTCATTTTCCCCAAAACAATTTTAAAACATATTTTCATAACATTTCATCCTTGTTTTATTTTACAGTTGAAGGTATTTTTTCTTGTGTCAGCACATAATGTGTCCACATTAATTTTTCATTCTTGAACTGGGCCTGGATGGGAGGGAGGTATAGCACCTCATATTGTTGCGTCCTTTAGATCTTTAGTCAAAACAGTGCAGATAACACACAAATGGTTTAGGCTGCTGATGAACAGTGCTTCCTCAGGATCATGGTTTTTCTGTTTCTTACTCTGCCCTTCCCCAGTGAATCGATATGATTGGGTACTGATAAGAATTGTTTAATAAGTGAAGAAGTGGAAGAAGAGAGAAGGAAAATAAAATTTAAAAAACAATGTAAAGGCATTTGCTCACCACCTCCCAAAGGCAGACTAATGCCCAGCCACTATAAAGACTTTAAAAAGATAATGCATATTGGATGCATATTAACCTGAGAAGTTGCTTTTACCATCAGTAATGATTTTACCAGACAATGCTGGGAATGTTGTAAATGAGAACTGCATAGCAATAAAAGAGAAGAACAATACAGGTTAATTTTGGCAAAGAGCTTTAGAAAAACCATTTGTTTTCCAAATTCAAGATGTAATGGTTTTCAGGTGAAGGATAGTAGTAGGAGGGGAGCATGATTCTGTAAATGTTTGTTTATTAAAATAGTCTGAAGTAAGGCTAATATGACTACTTATTCAAGTAAATGTGTTCAGGAGCTAGGGTATGTCTAAGTGTTTAATGGATGTGCAGACAAATCTATTTTACGTGCATGGAAGCACTGCAGTAATTCTGTGAAAAGCTTTGACACAACGTAAGAGGAAAATCATCGGGGAGATTTCTCTGTAACAGTAATTGTACTGATGCAACAGTGTAAAAGGGAATAGTTTTGTGGCACCTGTGATAAATTGGCTCTAAAGTGGGGCTATTTGTAATGAAAATCTTTTTGCAATAATAGTTTTGGGTGACAAATTACTGGCTTCAATTGAGGCTTAAATTTAGCCTAGAATCCATTTCCTCTGTGATAGCTGTACAGCAGGAATATAAATGATCTGGAAGAGGTACAGAAGCTCTCAGGATCATACTTTTCAGTAAATGTAGTAAATAAAGAGTGTAAAAGTCACATTTGATACTGAAAAATTTACTTTATTATTTTATTATCTCACACCTGAGCAGACCATGTGATTCCTGTAATATATATGCATATATATAACAGCAATATATCTGCACATAGAGCATGTGAACCTCTTAGGGGAAACGCAAAAGCATTTTAAAGAGATATTATTTGGAGCTCACAGTCATGCTCTCAAACAGAATGAGCGTTTATGGCTGAGACTGTTCAGCAGCTGTTGCTGCCTTTGTGAGGCCGCTGTTGACTGTAAGAGGTCTGGCTCAGCTGGACATCCAATGAACTTCTCAGCCGCATCGTTTGCATTGTTACACAGTGATGCAACCGGGAGCCAGAAGTGACTCATGCCGATGGCTGTGAGCTCCAATGGCTCAGCAAGAGATCTGTACTCTGGAGGTAATAGGAGAAGTCGGCTCGGGGGAAGAACTGCCTGAGCTGCACCGCCTCACTTTCTGGGAATGTGAGTCAGGGCCACTGGCCATGCCTCCTGCCCTCCTTTCACAGCTCAGAACGGATGCAGCGGCAGGTTTTGTTACAAGAAGTGGTTTTGTATTTCAGTACAGATTCCTAAAGGACAGGAGACAGGGCTGTTTTCACAACAGCTGAGCTAAACCCCTGCAATCATCTGCTGTGGTCCACATTACCTGGTTTATCCTGTGATAAATAAAAACTTCGGTGAGAGAGTTGTTATATGCCACGTTTTCTGAACACCAAAAGACTTCTTTTTTGTGGTTATGGTGGAGATACTGACATCAACACAAGCTTGCTATTTCAACCATGCATCTATTTAAAACTTTTTCCCCATCTGAAATGTGGAAAACACTGTGATGTCATGGATTTATGAAGTCACTAAAACTTAAAAGTATTTTAAAAATGAGAAGCTGGAAGAATACTTGGATAAGTTTTTACAACTAGATCAGTGACCTATGATCAGAATATTTTGATGGAAACCTCTCTCTCAAGCCTTATTGCCTGTTGGCCCATAAAACCAATTCTCTGTTTGCTTAAGGATTACATACTTTTGTATGCTATCTCTGTGTTTTTATATAAAAATTAAAATGATGGAAACAGTATTTCTGCACAAGAAAAAAAAAATGCCACCAGTGTTTCCCCCAAAGGATTAATGTGTTTGGAAAAAGACAAACACAACAGTTGTCTTTAGTTTATAACCTTTTAAGTATTACACACTTACAGGTTGAGTATGTATCTGATAAATGCTGAAAATGTTCTTCAAAAAGATATGGACTGAATTTGATGTTGAACAGGAATTAAGCAGAAATGTTCCCAGAACACAAAGACCTGAATACTGTGTCCCTCAATATGACAGTTGTCAGGTTGGAAGCTGCCAAAAAACCCCATACCTACACATCAATAACATAAGGAAAACCCTTATATTTTGTTAAGGGTTTTGTCTTTGCAGTTTTGTATCAGCATTAAACATCTAGACCATATGTGTAACTTGCAAAGAAAACCTGTGGTTTAAAAGGCAGTTGGTGGTTTCATTCTGTGTCTTGCAGAAATACTTCTGTTTTTAGAACTTGACTGGTGGTTTTATTTGTGATAAATGAGGCAGGCTTGAATATAGTAGAAAACTTACAAGTCATATAGCAACAGGGAAAAAAAAAGATAGAAAACCAGTTTGGCTGTTGTTACCTGAGGAGGCAGAAAGAGAAGGTGCAGTGTTGAAAGGTGCAGTTACAGCACTGTGGGTTTTCTAATGCTGATTGTGCTTCAGAAGTTCTGCCTGCACATTCCAAGGAATTTCTGGTGCTGCAGGTTCTTCCAAACAGTTTTTACTCTGTGCAATGACAGGGAAGATAGGCACAGTATACAAAAACTTTCTGTGTAATGCTTGATCTGCTGATTACTACTGCAAGGGCAGGAGGGAGAGGTAACTTTAAGATAGATTTCTGAGGTAGACCACTTTGGTTATTTTCTTTTGGTGTGGCTCGTGATAAATACTGAAGGAGTGAATCCTGAGCAGAGAACATACGCAGGTTGCAGTCAGAAGTTAATGTTTTTTCTGGAATTTTCTCATTTGAATGCCCATGGATGGGTATTAGAAATGTACTAAATTAAAAAAAAAAAAACAAAAAACAAAGTAGACTTGTAAAATATAATCGTTAATTCATTGGAAAATCCTGTGTTCCAAAGAAAACAAGAGTTTAAGTCTATTTTAAACACATTTTTCTGTATATGGGCTCAGGCTGTCAAACAAATTGGTTGAAATAATCGTATAAAAGTTCAAGTATGTACAACCCCAAATTTAAAGAAGACTATGAAAACTCAAAATAATTTAATCTTGTCAATCTAATTGGTTTTGTCCCTGAAACAAAAAATAATGTCTTTCTACTTACAAAACATGCCTGCAACATAAAACTTACTACAATGTTTGTATTGAAAAGGTAGGTGTCTACTAGTTAATCTGAATAATTTACCTGACAATGGCAAAACCAATTAGAAGTTGAATAAATGTTTTGCATGGGTTGTTTCATTTAGGTGTTGCCACTTTGGGATACCTTGCTCTTACCAGACTTGTGGAAGCCAGGGAAGTTGTGCCAGGGAACTACCCCGGGTCATCCCCAGGGGTTCATTCTGAGGTGGGGTGCAAGTCCCTGAGCTGAATCAGGGTTCCTGGCCTTCTGTGCTGCCTGGAGAGCTGCTGGATTGATATTTGTGTGTGTTGGTGCTGATGCTTGGGTGTTGTATCCAGTGGGTGCTCTCCACGAGGCTCTGGACCGACGATGGTTCTGCGGGAGAGAGTTAAGCCGAATGCTTTTTGCAAGCAGGGACAGCCCTGTCAGCACAGAATGGGGTGGCAATGTGAGACACTAATCTCTGGATCCAAAAGAGAACATTCCCCCAACTTCTGGGAAGTGTGTTTGGGAGGCGCAGGACCTGCCTGATGCAGCATGCGTCAAATAAGCATTGTAGATGAATGTTTCAAAATGGATCTGGCAAAACCAGTGTTGGTGAGTTACCATATCAAAATTGTCACAGAGGCAGGTAATTGCTAGGTGGGGTGATACAGCCTGTGTGTTATGCAGGAGGTCAGATTAGATCATCACTGTTTCTTCTGGTTTTGAATTCTGGGACTCTACTGCAACCAGTTGTTCCAGGCAATCACTGTCCATACTTGTTTATCACCGACACACCCAAATCGTCTTGCACCCATGTGTGGCTGACACTGTAATAGAGCTGCCTGTTTTCCAGGGCATGAGGAGCTTTCCCATAGGTTAATCTGGTAAGGAAAATGGGACTTCAAAAATTATACACTTGCATGACATGGAATTGAATTGGTGGGGGGTGAAAGGGGCATAGAAAATACAGAATTTTGTGTTAGGAATTCAAGTATTCTTGACTAACTTAAACTAAATTGGTAGAACCTGTTTTAAACTGAGGTAGCACTTCAGTCAGGTTTGGAAATAGGAATAATAAAAACTGTTCAAAATTGTGTGTTATGCAGGATTATGTTATTATTATGTATTGAGTATGCTGTATATTACATGTATTACAACTTGCAACATGTTGTTACTATTATATATTATTGTGTTCTTAATACATAATTAAGAACAAAGTAGATGGGTCACCTTGATGTAAACTGCAGCTGCTTGAAAGCCTTTTTTATTATGCTGTTTGTGTTAGTCTGTTTCCATTACTGGGATTATAGGATCGGCCAAAAGATTGGTTTAATCAGATGTATTTGGTGTTCTTGAAAATAAGGCCTTTTTGTAGTTCAGGAATGTGTAAGTAGCCCTATATTTGTTTTGGTAAACCTTCATGCTCCCTTTATTTTTACAAGGCTGGTTGCAGAGATAAATTTACCTGTGCATGCAATTTTAGGCCAAATCTGGAGGCCTGAGTAGCAGAATTTTAACCCTGTTTGCATGACAATTACTTAGAGAGAGATAAAAGGCTAAGTTTTCAGACAGTTTGTATGCACAAAATATGGAAAAACTGTTACATAATTATAGAGGTATAAAAATACATAAAGAACCCTTAATGGTTGAGAAAAGCTTTTCTTTAGCTTACATGAATACGATTTAAGTTTTAGTCCTGCAGATTAAAATCTACTGGTCATATTGAATGGGTTAACATTACTGCAGCACTGTCTGCCATGTTTGTGAGAGAGAAGGCTCTCCTCTCCCTGTTTGTGGCCTCCCAAAAATAACTGATTTGCCAGGCACATTTCTTTTCAAGAAGGAAGGAAAGACATTATTTTCAAAGAAGGACAAGACCTAGATGGATACATTTTAGAGCACTGTTACCATTTTAATAACGTTTCAGTCAGCATCACTCTATGCACTTATTTACTGCCCTGCTTCAATTTATCTGTCTCTTAGGATGCCTAATTTTATTTGGAAAAATTCAAATGGTAGAGTTCCTGTGGGTAGAGTAATTGTTAGGCAATATTAATTAGTAACTGGTAAATTTCTGTCCTTTTTTGCATGGTCTGGGGTAGAATGATGAGTCCTTAGTCAAACAGATACTGTATTTGAGATGGTATACAAATTTTCCTCAACAAAGCTTATTAAAAAATTATTGCAAAGGCTTATTTTTAATAGCAATAATTAGTAAACTCTGCACTCACTGTTACCTTTTACATATTCCAAACATTTTTAAAATGTCTTTTTGACAGATGGTCTGCATATCTCTTCTCTGGAATCAGCTATGCCCATTAAAAGAGGGAACATAAATAGGTCAGATGAAGCTGCTGACTGTTCTAATATAATTCAAGAGCACTGGGCATAACACAGGTATTTGGTACAGCAGCACATCTTTCTGATTATTATTCCGATTATTGTATTCTAATTATGAGGAATGTTGCAATCCATATAAAGAGAATTTGTGTATAGAGCTACTGCTTTTATTTTGTTTTTCTCTGACACCCTTTGCTGGTTTTGTCTACATGGTTTAGCTGGATGTTTGGGGTGGTTTGGATAGATAATAATTTAGTTTCTCTAAAACAAAAATACAGTTTTAAAAAGTAATGATTAAAAAACATGTTTGAAATTCAGTTTGCACTTAGAAGAATAGGAAGAAGATTTAAAGGCCAAAAGTAAAAATGAAAATTTGCTACAGAGGCTATTTTTGAGCTTACCTCTTTTGCAAGGTGCCCGAGGATTACTGTGCTATTACAATTTTACTTATTTGTTTGCTATAAACACATACATTTTGGGGAAGTGGGAAAGTGGTTATAGCTACTTACAGCTTTTAGGTTTATCATTGCTGGTTGGCAGGATGCCTCAGTGTGTTGCATGACAAGTGTTTTCCAAACCTGAGTGCTTCTGAGGCTGCTCTGCCGTAACCCACACACTCACGTGCTCATTTGCTTTGGCTCTTTCATTCTACTATCAATGTGAAGTTTTAACCATTTCCCTTCAGAAGTTCTTTCTGATAGAGGGAGAATTGATTGTTCCTGGTGATGTGATCCAGAAGCTGCAGTTTTGTTTCTTTCAAAACACATTTGTTGAAGTAGTTTCATGATGTCAGCATGCTGGTCAGAACCTTGTTTCTTTAAGGATACACTTAAACAAGGATATCAGGGAGTGTTTTTCACTTCAGGTATTAGGAAGCAGTTTAAGCACCTTTATGCAGCTGTTTTGTTATTTATTGTTTATTATTTATAGCAACAAAAAAAAAAAAAGGTGGGAAAAATCAGAAGGAAGCTTCTGAGCATGCAGGTGTCTGAAGCAAGTAAATCCTGAGAAGTTGCACATGATCTAAACCACCTTTTAAAATACCACAGTTTGATGATGGAACCAGAAGAGCTCTTCAGGGTTACAGAGGAATGCTGCTTTCAATTACGAAGAAGGGAATTGGAAATACACTTGGCATGCATCACAAATGCACAGCTCAGTCATGATATGGCACTTGAGGCAGGGGCAGGGTCTGGGTAAGCTTTGAGACAGAGCAGCTACAGAGAAATGATGAAAGATAGACTAGAATGGCTACCAGTGCCACTCACCCAGTCATAAGGTTATAAGCTCTAAAACCAGTCTGTCCAAGGAGGGTCTGCGTCTCTCCAGACAGCCAGCAGCTATTTTTTATGGAAGTATTGTCAAATAACTGAGTTTTGTTTAAATATGTTGCTTATCTTGAAGTAAAGAACAAAAGTATTTTTTTACAGTGTTCAATCAAATTTCCAAATTATTTCTTATTACAGGAACATGTATCTGTACAAAAGTATCCCTGTGCTCCAGTGTTAAACTCCATATTTGCAAGTGTATGTATTCAGGAAATTCAGTGTTCAGTAAAATAGGTCAGGACTGAAACTTGTCTTTCATATTCAAACCAAACATGTGGTGAAATTTATCATCCAGTCACACAGTGTCAATTCATGCAGATTTTTTGTGATGATTTGCACACAAGGTGGGCATTCTCATGGAAATTCTTGACTCCTTTGGAGTGCTTTCCTTCCATAGGAAAGAGGTTTGTTTTGGTTTTGTACTAAACCATAGGGAAAGAGACAAAAATAGTAGTTGCCTTACTAGACAAAGGCTTTTGGAGCAGTCAAAAATAATGTGCATTTTAAAATATAAAGGATCATACACAACATACTTAAATTGGCTGTGTTGTTAGGATTTGCAACCCAGAATTATGTTTGGAATGAATTCTAATGTGGTGACATTTGTAAGCTGACTAATGGCAATGATATACGTTCATTTTACTGGTCTGCTGTTGGGAAGTTTTAGGATCCTCATGTATATATCGCATATTCATGGTTTCTTATTTTTGCATTAACAATGATGACAACTACAGATTTAGGGTGAAGACCTCAAATGCTTCACAGAAAAGGAGAGCATCTTCCTGTGGGCATTTACACCTCTTATATTATGTTCTGGATGCCCCTTGAAATAGAAGAATCCTGTGGCTTAATTTGCCTCATTAAATAATGTACTAGTGTTTTGTCAAAGTGATACTTAGCACTGTAAAACCAGGTTAATATGCACGTTTTTAGATTGAAATAATAGTTTCCCTTTCTCCCCTGTTTCTTACTTATGACTTCTAACCTTATGCTGAACTGCAGAGTGCTTTGTTCTCTCTTGTTGCATATGGCTGTTTATTATTGTAGGTTTGTTACTTGGAAATTTATTACAAATATGAGCACCTGCAAATAAATCTCTTGCTAATCTGGAAATGTGATACGCAATGGGAACACTCTCCAGCCTCCAGATAAGGTCTGCAAAGTACCATTGAGACGTAAAGTAATCTGTGGATCGGGTCATTCTGAAAGCTCTTATGATACAAGATGAGTCTCGATGGAGAAGGCCTGCTGTCACATGTTCATCATGTACTGATTGAGAGCAGGGGGACAGACTCAGGGAGAAGGCTGAAGCTGAGGTATTTCCTATGCTGCAGAGACTGGGGGTGTGAAAGGAGCCAATGCTTCATTAAGCTTCACTGATTAAAAAATGGCAGATCTTGTTAGACATAAGATGCTCTGTTCACTGCTAATGGGACACGATAGCAGTGTATTAAGGTAAGGGCATTATTCTCCAGCAGCAGATATGAGAAGCTTTGTTTATTGTCTGTGTGAAGGGTTTTAAAGTGCAGTTTGCTGCTTTGCTATTGAAAAAAAAATTGGCTGCTGTGTAACACATAGCCTTGTCAGAGAAACAACTGGAATGCAGAAATGCCTTTGAACTCAGGGTGGATTTGTTTTTGCTTCCCAGGCAGTCAGCATCAGTGTTTTTAACAAAAAGGAGGAGGCTGATTACCACAAGGTTTCCTGTTCATGTGGATAAGGAGCTTTCATAAAGAAACAGGAAAACAGAAGGTCTCACAAATAATCAGTATTTTGCTGCATTTTGTGGCATCCTTTACAAATTTTAAGTGAAGGAGAAATAGGTGTCTGGAGAAAACAGAGGCTGTGCATAAGGTACTGAGAGAAAAGAATGTCCTGAAAAAAGTAGATTTATGCAAAATATCTCTCCAATATTGGACTTAGGGCCTTGCAGACACTTGGTGAGAGGGTGTTGATGGCTGTTCTTGCTAGGCCCTCCAGGGGATCTGGGGTAGCCTGAGGTTTGTAGATGGAGAAGGAGGGGATAGAGTGCAAGGCTTTCCTCCTGTTTGAAGAAGGCAACTTCGCTGCTCTTTGGGGAGCATAGCACTTTCTCAGGCTGCGCTTAGAGGAGCAATTGTTAGGTCGGGTCAGCCACTCCTCTCTTCCCAGAGGATGTAGCTCTTGCCCCTTCCTCTCCCAGGTATGTACACATTACGTGCACACACACATTCCTAAACAAGAAAGGCTTTCCAGAAAGGAACGTCTTTCACAGTTACTGAAACAACTAGCTGCATGGAGGATTTTGTCAGGAGAGGATTTTAGCGGGGGAAGAGCCTTGCAGGGCTGGCAGGCTTGGAAGGGGCTCCTGCGGGCAGTCGCCCACCCGTCTCCTCTTCCTGTTGGGTGTCAGCTGAACACCTGCAGGCAGAACTACACCCCGGGCTTAAAGAACGGTCTGTTCTAGGTGAGTTTATTGGTTTTTCGCCCGAAAGTGGGACGGGGCTGTTGTTGTGTCCCATGGCGAGGGCAGAACCCGAAAGCATCTTTGCTCCCGCCAGGTTGCGGTCTCCCCCTCCGCCTCCCACAACTTTATCTGTCTCGGGCGCTGCGTTCCAGTCGGCATCGTTCCTTTCCTGACCCGCAGGTCTGCCCTTGTGGCCGTGGGGAACCGGGCCAGGGCGGGGGAAGGGCGAAGGAGGAAAGGAGGCGGGCAGGGGGAAGTTGGCGGGGGGAGCCGGGGGCGGCCGCGGGGCCTGAAGGGAGCGGGCGCTGCGGCCCCGGAGCGGCGGCCTCGCTGACGGGCGAGGATGAGAAACCCAGGTAAGGCTCCAGGAGAGCACACGGCTGGTGGCCGTGTGCGACTCTTATGCCCCCGCCATTTTCTGCGACTAAAGCTTTTTTCCCCCTTTCTAACAGGACAAGTATCTAGGGGGACTCAGACAGGTGCCAGGTGTGAACAAAACATAACTTTTTAAAACCTAAGTTGCAGCATAAGATATAATGATAATATAAGGAAAATAAGTGATCCCATCCTGCATGTTTACCCTCTGTGTGATCTTAACTGGGAGGAGGAACAACTTAAAAACATATTTCTTTTTTTCCTGCGCTGTAAGTACCTTTATGTTTATGTGAACATGGGAGTGCATAATTAGCTGGCTGATTTTCTGGGAGCAGGGTTATACACCGTAAACCCTCTGTCTCGGTTGTGCGCTGGGATTGCAACCCTCTGTGTCGGAGGTAGATGAAGGTAACATGGAGAGGAAGTGCTGGTGATGTTGGGTCATAATTAAGCGGCCTCGATACAAATACTTCAGACTTGTGAGATCTTGGGAGTGGGAGCTCTAGCCAAAAGAACAATGATATCACCTAGTCAGGATATATAGGTGAGATGAATTACGTGATTGAGCTGAACCATTGAAACTTTAAAAATGAGAAATAATTTGACTTACTAGGAAGGATAAATCAGTGAATGATCTACGGAGTTACAGGGAAACTTTGTGGTCTTAAAAAATAAACCAAACAAAACCTCATGTCATAGTAAATCTGTTCTTTCCTTTGATCTGAAAGTTTCTCCGTAGTTTTTAGTCGCCTCCATCCCCACAACTGATACAAGGGAAAAATAGCAAGCTCATTTCATAGAAAATGCTTAGAATATTTCTACAGCATTTAAGTAGAAGAAATAAATACAGCATCTTGAATGCCTTAATTTAAAATGTTTTATTTGTAAAGTAATTATTTAAGAAATAATTATTGGCACTTTTGTTAAAGTACCAGTTGCAGCAAATAGGTTGTGAACAATCTTTCAAAAAGGCTTTTTACCGAATTTTACGGAGTACAAAGGAATTACACCATTGTATTTTGATCTGGTATATTTATATATGTATATATGAATTATAATTTCATTGCCAGCTGGAAACATGGCAAAGGTCAGCTGCAAGAACAAACCTATTTTCAGTTATTAGTCCTTTTAATTCACATCAGTACATTTATTGTAATGCTAAATACGGGTTGGTTGTGAATGGTGTTTTGATGTGAACCTACCTGACAATACAGAAGAGCTAGAGACAAGTAAAAGATATGAGATAATGCTTTATCACAATAACCATGAGCATTTAGACCACACATCTGAATACACTATTTGAGGGAAACAGTTTCTGCATATTCTAATCTAGAGAATAAACTCTCTTGGACGAGACTACTTAGGTGTTTTCTGTGTGTCGCAGGGCCTGTGCAGAATGTTCTGTCACGACAGGTACCAATAATAAAGTTCTCTGGTAAAAAAACATTTTTAATTTTTTTTCAATGAACAGTTCCTCTTTAATCTCAATCATTGCATAACAGCTGTTGATAACAGCCTTAACATGCTTCTGCATCTTTGCATATATTAGATTCTTTTACTAGAAAACAAAGCAAACCTCACCAGTCTGCCCTTGTGCATGTTAGTACAGGTCAGCCCCAGCAGCCTGTAATGCATTTGGTTTATTTCCATCTTAGGAGAAATAGTACAAAGAGCAATGGTGAAAAATCCTGGAACCCTCTCTGAGTGCTGCTGTGATAGATTGTACACAATCTGCTCAAACAGGTAAAGGTCTTGTTACCAAGTCCATAATAAAGAAGTGAAATTGGCAGTGCATTTCACACTTACCTTTTGTCAGTGTGATGGGAGTCAGGAATGTGCCCGTGCTACATCCAGGATTAGTTCTGGACCTCAGTTTCAGAGGTCCAGCCTTTGGGCTGGCCAGTGCTTCTGAAGAATGCTGCAAACACTACTTCTGTTTTGTGAAATAGTTGTTACTTGCTTTGGGAGGCTGAATCAAGGCCAAAAAAGATTTACAGGATAGGATTCTCTTCTTCCTCTTCTTCCCTGTGGCTTAGCTACTTTCCTGTTTTTGAGGAAGTTGGGAGGGAGCTGTGTTCCAAAACATGCTCTTGGGAAATCAGAATAATCTTTTCTTTTCCAAAGATACCTCTGTTTTGTTTGGTTTTTGTTTTTTTTTTTTTTTTTAATCTCTGGCCTTGTTCTTATGGTTGAAGGCTTTTTAGTAGTTACAATAAAAGACACATGTACCGCAGTAGACTCCTTCATTGTAAATTTCCTTGGCATAGCATAAGTAACATTACAAACACCTCTTGCTTTGTTTTCTATCTAGCTTGCTGTTTTATTGGTGCAGGCCTTTTGGAGTGTCTGAACTTGTTTGTTTGGGGTTTTCTTCACAGTTCCTTTTGAAAGTGTGTGGGCTGGTTTGCATTTGAACCGTATCCATCGTGTATGAATCAGTGTAAACTAAAACTTCACACCTAGAGAAGAAGCCACCACCTGTTTTTTTGTTTCCTCCTGTTGAAGGAGGGTCTTTCCAATCTCAGAGTAGGTGTGGGAGGTGTGATGGGTGCAGTGCTCTTTGCTTCTCTGGACCTAGAGAAGTTACACTCACCATTTACCACTCAGGATATTATTAAGTAAATTCTCCACCTTACAGCAGCAGTGACAGAAGTTCAAAACCATTATTCACTTCCTTCATTGCTATCACAAGGCAGCTGTTGCACAGATGGGACAGAGGTGTTCTTATTTTTATCAGTACATTGTCTAATCCAGGTCAATATTAGATTATGTGGTACTGGTTACCTCAGCACAGTTACAGCTGGGACTAAGGAATAGTTTTAATCTTCCATGCAGAGTATTTAATTGACTGTATAAATTTTATTGTCCATCTTTCCTCTCAAGTGCAGGGTTTTAATCAATACTAAATGCCTCAGATAGGTTGTTTTTCCACTCCGGTGTAGTATATTTTCTATTTCCAGCCAAAATATACACATTATTGTTGCTCTTAGAGACCTCCCTTTCCGCCCCTCTGTCATTGTGTAATTCTATAGCAGAGTGAACAATGAGAGCTACTATGTGCTGTCTAAAGGTTCAACCGTGTCCACCGGCCTTCCTCTTGTGCATTCTTCCTCTTTCTTGTGTGAACTCATTGCATGTCTTACACCTGCCACTAGGACACTGTGCCTGGAGAGGCTGGCATGCACATCTTGGCACTCTTGCTTGCTCACATGCTCCCTCTGACTTTATTTTATTAACACCCCCAACCCAGTTATTCACACAGTCTGTGACTTGGGATAAATTTCACCTCCCTATGGGCGGGATACTCTGGGAAGCATAAGCAATCATCTGGAGGCCGAGAGTGACAGATCACAGCCCTAGTTGAAGACTTGCTCATTTCTTGCTAGGATCCACATTCTGCTTTTCAGAATTTGGGTACACTGTGCTTATTTTTACACTGTTAATTTTCAGACTGAGTTTTGGGGAAATCTGTTACAGCCCTACCCATATCATCACTTTTTTCCTTCCTACTTACGGCTTCAGTAGTTCAAAAAACAGGCAAAAATGAATCCTTCGCTGTGGAACTCTATACCTGAATAAAACATCTGTGAGAACAGTACGAAAATATTCACCACAGAGACAGTGGAGATGTTCTGAGAGGTGGTGCAGGCTAGGATGTGAAGACAACAGGATTTTTCTATGCTGTTTTAAGTGTCCTGGGGGAATTATGGGAACAGTCTAGATGAGTACAAATCAGGTCTTTAACACTAAGGAAAGGTGCTGGAGAGAAACTTTCAGGAAGAATCTTGCCGTGAAGCAAGCAGAGTGAGACCTTCTGTCTTGCTGATGAGTGTTGCGAAAAGGATGGTGCTGGCTTCCCCGTTCCAGGAGAGATAGAGTTCAGGCAAAGAGAGAGATCATGGATACATTCCTGATGAGTGACGAGGACAGAAGGCACAAGTAGGCAGTTCAGTGTGTGACTTACTCCAGACATAATGCAGGTGGTAAGTAGCAGCATAGAAGTATGTGGAGGAGATGGTGATAACAAGGAAGTCTGCTTACACTGTGACTCACTGATTATCCAGGGGACTCATAAAGTATGGTCATGAGGACTGATAAAATACGTGTTTCCTTGAAGTATCTCAGGTGAGACAGTCCCATTCTGGAAAAGCCTTTCAGAAGGAGAAAGATGCTGTCATTCTCTGACAGTGGTGACAGTGTTCCCCCCTTGATCTTTGCTCTGGGGATATGTTCCACTGATTCAGGACAGTTCAGACTTGATCAAGAACCAAGGTTTGTGCTCATATAGTCTCCAGGGCTGGCTTCCAAAGCAGACTTTGCTTGGCTTCCTCTATGGTTTGACAGTCAGCTTTGCTTTTGGTTTTGCCCTTCATTAGTGTTTGTTCTTCATTAGAGCTCCCATAAAAAACAGAGGTTTAATTGTAAAGACTCTGGGAGAAATTTTGTCAGTTTTCTTTGTCATAGAAAGAATGTTTTGTGGTAAAACTGGCTTCAGATGAGTTCTGAAAAGCTAAAAGTGTGACCTCCGTGTGCTATACTCAAAAGTCATTTTGTGTTCTGGCCATTATAGAATAAAGGAACAGGCTGTTATCTGATGCTTTTCTCATTTGCTTTTCTCTCTGAAATTAGTTAGCATTAGTTAGCATTAGCCAGACTTGCAAAGACAAACCTCTTTCTTGATAAGCTGGATTACAGCCAGCACGAAAACAGCAAAGTCACAAACACTCGTTTGGAAGTGAACTCCCTCATTCTTTAAAAACTATTTTTAGATGATTGTTGAAGTTTCCTCCTCTGGCACCGAACGTTTTTCTGTGTATCACTGAGTTATATAACATCTCACTTAGGTTTTGGAAAGTTCATTTTGATATGCTTGATTATCACATATTTTTAGTTCTTAAATTTAGGTAGGTTTAAAAAGAAACAACTACACTTCTTTACTTCTTGCTTCTACTTACTCCTTTGTCCCTTTTGTTATTGTTGCTGTAATCACTTACTGACATGAAATTAGTCTGTTGAGTGTGTTTGAAAGAAGGGAGAGGGTTAGAGTGTTCTAAGTGCACTCTGGTGGATTCTCTCACCTGGGAATGTTCTGTGCTGCTTAGTGCTGTAGGGCACTGCTGTGGCTTGAACCTGTCTGGCAGCCAAGCCCCCATCTGGTTGCTCACCTCCTTCCCCACAGTAGGAAGGGGAGAGGATAGAAGGGCAGGCATTCAGAGGGTGTCTTGCATGGTGAGCCAGAATAATGCCAACCTAAAAGCAAGATCCTAAGAATGTCAATCAAAACTGTACTAGGCTTTCCAGTTAATGGATTTACAGGCTTTCCTGTGGTGTTGCTCATTTAGGACGAATGTGACTCTTCTAAAGAATTCAGGCACAATTATTTTATTCTTACCAGAGATATGTTTGATGAGAAGGTCTTAATTTATGTATAAGAAATAGTTATATGGTAACAAAGATCTGTTGGTATAAACCAAGTTGTGCTGAGACGTTTTCTTTGTTCTAAATTTAAGTGGTATTTTTTAAGGATTTTAGGAAAAGAATAATTCCATACTTTGCTTTGTGTTGGGTTTTTTTTTCCCTTTCTTCTATTTTCAAATAACTTTTATGTTTCAAAGACAAGAGATGAAGAGGACTGAATGCAAGAACAGGTTTCAAGTTTTCATAGAACACTAGTGGTGCAGAGATTATTTGCTTGGCTGCTGCTGTTACAGCAGGATTTCTCTCTGTTCTGGTCCTAACGCTAGTGGCTTAGTGTACCTTATGTGTATCTTTGTTTACTACTACTGTGTAGTATTTCAGAACGTTTTGCAACTATCTTCAACGTGTCTTAGATTTTGGAAACTCTGAAATGTCTCTTGGGAGATTGTTGAACTGAAAACAGTCATATACTCAGGAAAAAAACCCATACTTTCCTTTCTTACTCCCCTGTATTTAAGTTCTTGTTACCCAAACTGCATTTCCTCACTGGGTCCATACCCTGGAATTAGCTGCTCATTCTGCTTGCCACTTAACCCAGATTATTCATCTCAGCTTCACATGCCTCACAAGTGTACAAATCTGTAGTGAGGAAAATAGCACTTGAGAGTAGGTAGGTGGTCACGAAAAGCAGTGTGGTCGGTGGCTTTGTGCTGCTCACTGTACTTTTCTCAATTTTCCTCAGTATCTCATGCTGTGCTTGCTACTCCATTTCTCAGGACTGAGTGGATTATTCCAGTTGGCTTTTTCCTGAGTTGCAGACAAGACCTGTCTTCTTATTGACTCCCAAACGTGACTCCTTCCATAAATGCACAGTTCTTTCTCCTGCTGCTTCACTTTCCCTCTGTGCCTCCCTCAGGGCCCTGCTGCAGCTTAGATCACTTTTAGTGTAGTATCGTCCCATCTTATCTGGCCTTCTACCAAGTTCACTTTAACTTCCAAACTATCTTTGTCAGACTTTCATACTGTTTCTCATTCTTCACTGATATTTTCAGCACCATCCTGTTTACTCTTACTTACAGATTTCATTAGTTCAGTTCAGTTCCCTTTTATAGGTATTGAAGTAAGGTAAGGTGGCTTTCACCAGTAAATGCCTCTGCACAGCTTAGTACCATTTTTGCATACTGTATTGTGTCATTGTGTGTGTATCTGACTGTCAGTTAATTAAATTTGTAATTAAGTATTCCTGAGCCAGTTGAAGCTTTTACTTAAATGGAATGTATTCTGTAGTAACCATGTCCATTCTCCATCCTTGGAGGTTTTCAAGACCCAGCTGTGCAAAAAGTCCTAAGTAACCTTGACTCTACTGTGAGCGTGAGATTGGGCTAGAGATCAGTCATCCAGCCTGAGTCATTTCAGTTTTGGAGCATTCATCAGCCTTACACTGCTCCTGATTTTTCAGATTCACCACCCCTGATCCTTCACGTCTCAGCCTTTGCTTCCCTGTTAAATAACGTTAGGTACATTGGATTTGCACAAGTTTCATAGGTTTTTTTAAAATATAGGTTGCATTTCCAAACATACCTCTTAAATACACTGACAGATGTATCTTTATCAATTGATAGGTTCTTTGTAATGAACTAATTTGGTCACCTTTGAAAATGAGGGTAAGAATTCTGTTTGTCAGCTGGTCTGGTATTTCCATGATGTCTGACATCAGAGCACATTACTGTGATTAATTTATAAAAGAAAACAGGGTGTTCTGAAATGACTGCAGGGCATGGCTTCCATGAAATGTGAACAAGTTGGAACTAAAATGGGCTGTATCTAATGTTTCAATTCCCATCTGAGGGCCTGCTTTCTTAACTATAAATAATGTACAACTCCATTTTACATACACTTCTGGACACTAGTGCTCAGCGTAGCTTGTAGATAGCTCTGTTTCTTTTAAATTTATTTTCTCCTCTGCCTTAGCTGCTCCATTAAAATATTTTAAGGTGTGGAATAATTATCTATAAAGCCTTTTTTGTTGGTTTCTGGTGGGGGGAAGGGCTGCGTAACCTCTTCCTCTTCCTCTGTTCAGTGAGGACAGATTGAAATATCCTGACTTTAATACCTACTACACATTTTCCAAAACAGTGTTACTAAATTTTAATGTCTACAACAGGTAAAAAAATAATTTCCATATTCATTGCAGTACAACAATAAAAGCTTTTCTTTCATTCCCTCTGTGGTTTTACTTCAGAGAGATAAAATCACTAGTGCATTTGTGGGTTTATGTGAATAAGATGTCTCTTCTCAATTACTATTTCAAAACAAGCTCTCTAATTCCTGTTGTCCTAATCTAAAAAATGAATTATTTGTCACTAGAAATCTGGCAATGTCACCCCACTTCTGATTTAAAAAAAAAACTGATTTCAGAGTTTCATTAGTTTCTGAAACTACCATTTTTTTATATCACTGCTGTAGTGTATAGTTTATGCACATAGAATAGGATAGTAAGCAGACTTAACATTATGGTGTGCCCACCAAAATATGTTCATAAAATTCACTGGGGTCAGGATGGTGGGATGATGGTATCACTGGTCTGGGAAAGGAAACACCTGGCTTCCAGTGCCGGGTCTGCCATTGTCTGATGTCTGGTGAGGGAAAAAAAAACCGCAGTCTCATTTATTGTCGTCTGTGGAAAGAAATATAATTACCCACTTCTGTAAAGTGCTCATATGGTACCTTACTTTTCACTCCAAGATTTTTTAAGTATTAGAAGTTCTACATTCTCACTGTGCTTAGGAAATTCCAAGGATCCTTAATGAGTAGCATTTGGTGTTTTCAGGCTTTAATTCAGAAGGGTTGATAGTAATGAGCCTCCCAAATCTTTCTTTCAATGTGCTGCAGGAATTTCTAAATGTTCTGCTATTGTTGGTGTTATTTGTACTCTAAGAGTATGAAATTGTTTAGGTTTTGTTACTGTTCCGGGGGCGGTGGGGGGATGTGCAATTCTTTGGTTTGTTTTAGCTTAATTCTGTAAGTCACCTAATTCTGTTAAGCTACGATGTTATTTTGTTTCAGCTGGCTGAGACTTCAGTAAAAGGTGATTGACGACTTTTTTAAATCTCTGCCCATGTATTCATTTTTAAAATTTTTGAAAGGGCATAGTGTAATTCTGTTACACTAGGCATAGAAGAGTCTTGTCTTCCCGTTATCTGTGGGGAGTGTGGAGGAGGAAGATGTAATATTTTCAAAGTGGATGATTCAGACTGGTGGGTGAAACAGCTCTGTCCCATGTGTAAGGATTAGAAACCCAACAACTCGGATAAAATTAGGCTACAATGTGAAAGGCCTGTTGGGATTTCCAAGGGCTGGGATGTTCCCATCTGCCTTCATTCTGCCCATGGCTGAGAAGTGGGTTGAGCAAACAGAATGGTTGATTTCCAAAATTGGTTTCCAATGGAGTTTCCATAATTTTTGTTGGCAGTTCAAACTTGTCCATTGATAGTCACATAGCTGAATATGTAAAACAAACTGTGATTTTCCCTTGGCTGATTGTGCTGCATTTGTATCTCATGCAGTGTATAGTTCTGGGATATGGAATAGCACTGGAACTGTTGAGTCAGTAATGCTGTAAAAATATGCGTGAGTTGTGCAAAGAGATGTTTAAGTGTAATGGTCTCACCCAGAGGCAACTGGTTTATACTGTCCTTGAACTCTTTTCCAGATCTCTGTCTTGTTTTCTGATTTTGTAATGTAATGGAACATTTGCTATTAATTAGAAAAATCCTTAATGTCCTTACTTAAGAAAAGAAGCTAACTCAAATCTCAGGAAACTCAAGTATATTAGTTCAAAGCAGGGTTGTCTAATTCACAGCACCATTTACTGACCAAGTCAACACAGACTGCCGTCAGAGTGTCTGGGAGAAGTTGGAGGTGACTACAAGGGAAGCACATGTGAGCCCTACAACTGTACCTGTCCCATGGTACACAAATCTGATATTGTATGAAAAGGGAGGGAAGGCAGAATTGATGATTCCAGAGTATTGATGGTGTGTAGCACTGAATTATACAACCAGCTCTGTGCTTCAGGTGGAAGTACTTGGAAGGAGGGCTGTAAAATAAGTGATACAAACCTTCTCTCACCACAAGAGACTTTGGACCACTGTGGCTCAAAACCTTGGCTAGTCACAAGACTTGAGCATCCTTGCTCTGTTTTCTAACAACAGCCCAAACTGGATATTCTCATCTGAATATGGAAAAGGGGGAAAGATTAGAAAGATGAGGCTGCCCTGTGGTATTCCACATGCTGCAATCTCGCAGACTTTCTCTGAATTTCATGCTTTTGCTGAGCAGTGGAACTGACCTCAGCAAAACATCTTAATCAGGTTAATACAAATCCAGTTTTGACCCACAGCACCTGAGGAGATTGTGGAATGTGCTACTGGTGCAGTGGGGACTGCTTCAGTCTCGGTATACATTTGTAAATGGAACTTGAATGGAGGTTTTTTGAGTGTGCACGAACTGTGCGTGATCAGAGCTCAGAGAAGCAGGTTATAAATTTCTCTGGTTCTCTGTTGAGACTGGGCAAACAGGAAATCTTGGTAACAGGATTAAAGGGCACAACAAATTACATTTACAGAAATACTCTGCTGGAGTTATTTGAGAAGATAAGTGTGAGAATCTCATATAGCTGGTGCACACAATCTCAGGAAACATTTCTTCCCGTCCTGCCTCGCACCTCCTTTCCTTCAAGAAATACCTACACTTAAATTTGACTGGATACGGATATATGGTATGTTAGGAACATGAAAAATTACACTAAAATTTACATATCCTAGACAGGTAAACCACACTATACATGCAATTATGTGTTTGTTATTACAGTTTCACTGAAGTGGAAGGGAACAGCAGGACTGAGTCTTTACTCAGGACTGAGTTTTATCTCCACTGTGGTAGTTTCATGGAATATGTCTTTCATTAACTTTCTGTCTCAGACCAAGACTTAACTCTTTCAGAGAATCCTGAGAGAGGTTGACACCTTTTTACTCTAAAATATACAGTGTGTATCAGTATGTTTTTATTCAGCTTGGGCACAGGCTTTCAGATACACTTTCTGGTTCTGGAATATTATAACAAGACAAGAAAATAAATCACTTTCCCTCATTTCCTGGATCAAATCCAATTTTATTTTTTCCTCCGTATTATAGTGGTCATTTGGATTCCTGCACAGTCAAGTTAGCAGGAAGATATCCCATTTTGTGACTCAAGAAAGAGCAAATTCATGGTGGCATCTGTAGTTCTTTTATCCTTCCAGTTGTTGAGACTGCAAAGGTATTTTGCAAATTGCTTTGAGATATGCTCAGTGGGTGACATTGAACTGTGATAACTTTAGATCACAAGGTAGGGAGGGATTTTTCCTCCAGGAGAAAACTGTTTTCTTGCTTATAGTTTGTTCACCAGCCCTAACGCCCTCAGAAATTTCAATATCTGTGTGGCTAGAAGAGTCCCAAACTGAGTCCTAGGTTCATTAGGGAGTAAACATTTAATAAACAGTTAAGCATATGTTACCAAATCAGCTGTGCGGTGACAAGGGTTTGTTCTGTGAGTCCCAGGTTCTGCAGTCAGATTTCCTCTAGCGTGGAAGCAGTAGGGCCTCTGGTGAGATTAGAGGAAGAGTAAACAAAATAGTGATGGGGAAGGTCTGTTGCTAGGAAGCAAGCCTGGTACCAAGCACAGAACATTCTTCTTTGGCTGTTCCCAGGAGTTTGGGGAGAGCAGGAAGAGGAATGTGTTTGGCTGATCAGGGTCAGGTTTGCAGGCACTGAGAGGTTGATGCTTCTGCCCAAGTAGCCACTTTCAGCTTTGCTGCATGTACTTTGCTGAGATCTGTGCAACTTGTTTCAAGCTTGGTTATTTTCTAATAATAGTTTTGTGTAAAATGCAGTCTGGCTCCATCTAATGACAAATTTAACGTCTGAGACTTGGGTGAGATGCTTGAGGCAGGTAGCTGTCTGTGAAAGGAAGCCATCAATACCTTCTTGTGTAGGTTCTTCAAACAGACAAAATACTTCATTACTTGAAAATGGACTGAGACAGCTGGGGACTGTGATTGGGAGGAGGAGGAACATGCACCTTCTTACTGCAGTGTAAAAATATCCTTGTGAAAACAACCAATGTTAATTTTCTAAAAAGCTGGTTTATCTCAACGGGCTTTTAGAAGTTTGTTTTTCAATATATATTTCCAAATACTCTGGCACATGGAGCAGTTAGGTGCATTTCAGCTAAGAAATATCATAAAGAATTCCACTCTTTTGAGCAGGTTAAAAAACCCCATAACAAATCAAACACAAAACCGTAAAGAAATAGCAGGTTACTTTGTAAATTGTCTGCTTTTTTCCAGTAATAACATCTCTTAAAACTTGACCCTTGCTGTTGTAAATCTGATCCCTGCCACAAAGTCTCTTTTAAAATATCTGTTTATCGACCTTAATTTCTAGAAAGAGTCTTTGAGCTGTTATTTTCTGGGGCTTAGGTACCTGTGGCAGCTGAGTATGCTTCTGCATACTCAGCATTGGAGCTGAAAGGCAGGAATAGTGACTACAAATAGAGACGGTACTAATTGCTTCCTGAGCTTAGTTAAATAGCTGCATCGATGCATAACAGCGGGAGGGAGAGGGTTAATGAGGGTCTAGTTCCATCCTTGGAGGGACCACAGAGCTGAATGGAAACAGCTGCTACACTGCAGGCTCTTGACTGCACAGGGAGTTGCTGGCAGCTTCGGTGAAGGGAGGGAACAAGAGAAGAATGGTATGTGGGGAAAGGATAAACAATTCAGAAGAAAAAAGAACATGTAAAAGTATCTTATGTCAGGACCCCGGAGAGAGGAGAAATCACGAAAGGCAGGAGTGGAGGAAGGGAGAAGGCAGACCGGAGGAGCGGGTGCAGCCACCTGCGTGCCCTTGACCTCCCTCTGTGAACATCAAGGCTTACAACTAAGTCAGCATGGTACTGTGTAGGTGTAGCTTGGCTGTTGAAACAGCATTGCTGTGTAAATGTTTAGCTGAGCTAGTGGGCTCTGTTGGAAGGTGTGGAGATGTTGCTCAGGATAGGTACTGGATGTATGTGGCAGTGGTTCACCAGAACTGTGCATTTACGATGGTATTTGTCAAAATATGAATATGTAAGTGGAAGTCAGCCACTCAAGAGTCAAGTTATCCATGGTGCTGTAGAATATGAATAATTTGGGTAATTGCCATTTCTGGTACATGCCCTGATGTCATCAGTTGAAAGTTGCTTTCTTTCGTACACCTCTGTCATGTGCACAGACGTGTCTTGTGTTCCTGCTTGCATACCAGCAGCTGTTACTAGCATTCATGCAAATAAATCCCCAGAAGTGCTTTAGCTAAAGACACAGCCTGCCTACTTTATGGAGGGGGAACTGCTAATGCCCTTCCCACTGCTTTCTCCCACAGACCTGAATTTTTCCCTGCAATTGATACAGTTATCTGAGGTGGCGGGTGGAGGGGAGGACAGCCAATTCCGAAAATCTCAGCGCAGAGAACCAAGGAATGTACCCAAGAGAAATGCTTGAGAACACAAGGATTGCTTATGTGCAGGCTACATCATTAATGTAGTGGAGGCAGTGATGTGATATATGCATAGATTGAGGTTGCTGACAGGAAAAAATCAGCCTGGCCAACTGTGCAGCCAGGCACTGTCCCACAGGGTTGTGATGTCTCAAGCACCAGAACTGTAAAACCAAAGCCGTCCCAAGAATGTCAACAGGGAGGCTCAAAAGTGGAAGAGCTTCTCCTGTTAAATAGCTTAGATCATGTCAGCCTCAGGTGATAAGGAAGAAAAAGGGATATGTTTTGAGAGAGCATTATGCATTCACGAGTGATTGGAAGATCAAAAGGGACAAAAGTTATCCTTGAGGTACAGAACATGCAAAGCAATACCAGGGAAGCTTTACAAATGTGTACCCAGTTCTTATGCCTTTTCTTCAACTTCTCTGATTTGCCATTTTCAGAGGCAGGATGGTGGACTGTCAGCCTGTGGTCTGGTCTGATGCAGCACTTCTTTAATATGCTCTTTGAACCAGGAATCTTGCTTTAAGATGGGAAAAATGTGATTTTTTTTTTCACTTATGTTTCTTCAGTTATATTACAGTGCTTACTGTTTCAGTCTTAAAATTACATTAATGATAATGTTTCTTGATATGTCAAGATTTTAGACCCCACAGAAACAATGTTGAGAATGTAAATAAAATTAAATGAAAAAAACCAATGCACCAATGTTACTCTTCACGTCAACTGTGAAGTATTCTGTTACACAGATGGTGAAGCTATGAAAAATGAAAAAAGTAACTTCTACTTTCATTCTCCCAGATTATGTGAGTAATATACCATATGCTGTATAACGGTTCAAACTAGAATGCTGAGGTACAATGAGGTACAATGAATGAGGTACAATTTTTATGAAGAATTAACACAGGAAAGTTTTATAACTTCATAATCAACAAAGTTTTTGGCCTATGTGATCTTCAGGGGTGAAAAATATGTGTTAAATGGAAAAAAAAATGTGTTAAATGGAATAATGCAGTGTTGATCCTTTTCTGTCAGGACAATTAACATGAGTAAAATATTTGCCCTACTTTAAACAGATAAGGAGGTACTGTATTGTGTTCCTCTTAAGATTAATGTTTCTATATCGGCAGCAGAGAGCACAAGATTTATTTGTTGAGCCTTATGTAAATTTACAGCTGTGCCAGTTGCTGCTTGAAAGCTCTTTATATGTCACGCTCACAGTGAGTCTTTTTGTGTGGGTGAATATTAGTGAAAGTGGTCATAAGAAGGGTGCAGACATTTTAAAGTGTTAAGTGGAATGTGTGACACATACAGTGCCTTTAAATTATAAATTTTTTCTTGTCATGACCCCTGATTTCCTTTTGTCGTATGTGCATATGTAGGCATACATTTGTGTGATATAAACATAAAAAATGTATTTTATCAAAATGCTGCAGAAGCAACTTTCTGTGGTATCCTGACTTCCTTAGAGAATTAGTAATGTTTTTTTTCTGTTATTATTTGGTGATTTAAAGCAAAGAAAATTACACTCAAGCAGAGAATGACAGTCTCGGGGGATGTGCATTTTCCATGGAACCATGCTCTGGACTCATAAATATCTATGCAACTCCTGTTTATTTAATAGGATTGCATGGGTGAAATACAGGGTTGAATTTGGCATTCAGAGTGGAGTCCAAGATAAGGAGTGACTCTTCCTTGGGCTTGGTAGAGACAGACAAGGATGGTGGAAATACTGTGTAAATCTCAAAATGTTAGAGCAATTGCTATTTTCTGTTTGACTGAAGCTTTTGAGTTTGATAATTATAAGCACCTGTAATTTCAGTAAGTGCAATTAAATTTTGAGTGTGTGTATATACAAGTGAAAATTAATTGTCTAGTAGACACATTTGAATCTTCACTCTTCTTCTTTTTGCAAGGAAAAGTTAATATAAAATGAATAGTCTTAACCAAAATATGAAGTAGTGTTGTTAGAAAATGGCTTTTCATTTGCAGACGTTTTTGACATTTAAGAAAATTGTTGTACACTTCTTCTTGTTGAAAAGTTGAACGTAGAGACATCCTCACTTGAAGAGAAACTGAAGTTAATCTGTCAGGCCTCTGTATCTGAACTTATAGTAAAAAATAAAGAAAATTAGGTCATTGTGGGAGGACAGGTTAAGAGAAAAACATTTAATCTTGTACCAGGGTTTTCCAGACACCTTTTTTTTCCCATGAGTTTTGCAGACAGAGTTTTGAACTGGGCTGAAATTCTAACTATTGCGTTCATGAACACTTGGAGTAGCTTCAGGTTCAAAATTACTGTCTGTGCCTCTCAATTACTTTTGATCCCATCTTAACAAATTGCTGTCACCGGTTGACTCAAAGGCTCTAGTCTGGTTTTGTCATGGTACAGACACGATTCTCTGCAAATTTTACAGCTACTTGCTTTTATATTGGGAGAAGCCTGCTAAATGAATTGCTGAAAGAGTATGAAGCCACTTGAACAAAATGCATGTGCCCAATGCTACAGACTGAAATATCATATTGGGTTATTAGCACAGTGCATGACAGAAAAAAAAATTTCTCCTGAATGGAGTAATATATTCAGGTGGTACTGAAATACTAAACACTTCTCTATGTAAATACTTACTCAGTAAGCACTTTGAGGTCTGCCAGCTGTGCAGATTCATCTGTGTTAGTGCAATTGATTATAAACATTTATCAATATTTATTTTTGTCTTCATAGTTTGTGCACTGGAGGTTCTATTGCTTAAAGTGTAAACCATATGACTGGAAAAGAAAAATATATTCATGCAATGTAATTTTTTTAAATAGCTCTGGTTCATGAATGACATATCTTTGTGCTGTCTGCTGCTTTCCAGAGGTAGTTGCCATCAGAAGGGCATTTGAGGCATCATGCAGAAATCTTGCCTAAGGTTTTCTAGTGGCTAGCACTAGGCAGGAACATTCAAATAACTGGTATCAGTTGGAAGATGAAAGGTGGTGGAGGGCATTTTCAGTTTCTTGGTTCTCTGGCACTGCTTTTATCTTGCAGGGAAAAAATACCCAACCTCTAGTGTTTTTTTTCAGTAAGAGATTTATTTCAAAAGAGTTATGCCACTGAGAGCAAGAATTTATTTGAATAGGGCTATGGACTTTTTTTAGAAAGGGGAGGCTGTTTGTTAGGATAGAGCGTAGCAATTCTGCTTGAGACTTTTCTTTAGTCAGCATACTTTCATTAAGAATCTTTGTATAAATATAAAAAAACTTAACTGATGTATTGAAATCCAGATAAGCAGATGCTTCTTTTAGTTTTTTCTGTTGTAATCAAACTCCTCTATCAGTGTTGTAGTAACCATTGATGTACTGACTTCTTTGTAACATACTCACTGTTAGAGATGATTCATCACAGAGCCTTATCAGGTTGTATTTTGGGAGAGTAATTGTTTTGTATCCAATTTGTTAAAATTATCATTTGAGTAATAACACCCAGGGCAGTGGAAAACCTCAGCAGGAAGTAATGCGAACTGCTCCTGCAGTTTGCCATCCATTTGCAAAGCTTTCATTAAAATTAAGTTTTTCCCTGGTGTACTGACCAGGTAATAAGAAAGAGGAGGCAGTGAAAAATGCAGGACTTGTTATTGAAAATGCCAGAATGCCACTGGGTCTTTCTTACGAGAGAAATACTCAAAGATAGCTCACACAAAGGTTTATGGCATGGAGCTGGAGGGAAATTGTGGAAACTTCCTGCAGCAACTGAAGTTACAGTAGCATAAGTAATTTTCCTGCCTAGGATTTGTATTAAGTCTGAAGAAATTAACTGTCCTTGGAGAAGTTGTGCATCCAGTTTTGAACTGGTTGGTTTAGATTACTGGGCAAAAGAACTGACTCCTGCCTAAAATGGCAAGTTCTGGACACAGTTGTTCTGGAGACAGTTGTTTATGCTAAGAATTGACATGCAATAGTGAGACTGTGACCTGGGAATATAGCATGGATTAGTCTGAGATTCACAGACAGGAGTGCAAAGGTGGTTGATACTTAAACCCTGTAACCCTTTATAGTATGTTTTCTTTCTAAAATCATTTTAAAAACCACTACTTCATTGTAAGCTGTGAGGTCAGTGAAGACCTCAACTTCTCCGCTTCTTCACCCTAGAGAGGCTTTGGTGAGTGCAGTTATGGATACAGGGGCTCCTGGGAGGAGTGGCCATCAGAAGAGGTAAGAGGGAATGGCTGCTGGCTTGAGCTTAAAGGGGCAGGGAAGGGGATATGAAGGTCTCAGAGGTGCAGCTAACCTTGGGAAGGTGAAATAATTAAGAACTGTACTGAATGTGTTTTGTTAAGCATGCACATGCTCATCCAGGGAATTTTGCTGTCCCATCTGGGAACTGTAAAGTTGATTAGCTGCTTCTAAACATCTTTTTTGAGCTATACTTTTGGAAGTTACATAATGAACGTTCTAATGTAAAGTTCTTTAGGGTGTGAGCTGACTAAGTAAAGCTGGGGAGAGGTTTTCTTTCTGTGGGTTTCAAAGTGCTTAGAGGTTTTGGTGGGGTTTTTTGTTTGTTTTCTGGGTTGAGCTGGTTTTAGTTTGGGGTTTTTTATGGTTTATGGTGGAAACAAAGTGTTGATTGGGCCTGCCAATACAGATCTTATTTCTCTAAATTTATGGTGACAGCAGATCACAGGGGTCATGCTGGAGACAGAGGTCCTTGTATCATTGTAAGTACAGCTTTATTGCTATTCCACACTCCTATCTTTGGAAATCAGAAGTTATTTTCTGTTTGAGAAGTAGTTGGAAAGAACTCAAGAACCATGGGATGCTTTAGTAAATTATGATTAAATTAGTATAACAAGTATTGTCTAATTTTTGAGTGGTTCTTGAATGGTGATCTCTGTTTTGAAAGATCTGGATTATTGTCAGAAAAAACTGAGGCTGAAGAAGCAAGTTAAGGTGATACAAAAAATGGCAGAGCTCTTGGAAAACAAGCCAATGTGGATGAGCTTACACCCTGTATGGAATGCTGCAGGCAGCACTAGACTGTGGGCCATGATAATGCTAAATGCAAAGGATTGAGTGAGGTGCAGTCTTGGGGTTAATTTTCCACTCCTTTTGTTCCTAAGGGGAAAATAGTGTGTCCATCACCTCAAGAAGCTGGAAAGGAATAGAGAAAAGGAGTTTGGCATCCTGAGATTTCAAGGGAAAAGGACCTGCACTGAACCCTGCTGTTTTTCTCCTCAGTTAATTTGCTCTGGTAATGTTGGGCAGAAGAGAAGATAGGAAAAAATAAGTCTGTTCCTCTTTCCTTCGGTTCAGTGATACAGAGATAATTTGCCTTACTTAAATTGTGTTGAGAGTAATTGTAAGGAGAGCAAGAATGCTAAATGAGTTCACTGAAGTGGGATAAAATCCTTCCAAGAATGGACTTAGGATCTAGCTGGGACCCTTCTTAGCTCATAATTTTGTAGTAATTTGGGGTTTCTTCTTTTTATTTAAAGAAAGGCTATGATTGCAGATGGTATGTTGAGAAATGAGGAAGTATTTTGTTCTAAGCTTGGTCTCCCCACAACCGCATTTTCATACCCTGCGTTACTTTTGCTTTTCTCTCTCACTGTGAGTGTGAGTAGCAGCAGGCTCCTCCTCTGGAAGGTAAAAGCAAGGCTGACCATTCCTGCACAGTGTAAATACCAGTTGAGTGGCTGTTCGTGCGGACATGTGGGCTGCCCTGCAGTGCCTCGGGTAAGGTTCTTAAGAATCCCAAACGAGTGAACTTTCCAATGTGTAGTTGTTTTGTGCAATCCCCAGATTCAGGTGTTTGTCTCCTTTTGTTGTTTTTAAGTCTCAGTATTTGGCTTTTCTTTTCATGTCACCTAAAATTTTCTTTTCCATGATATTGTAAACATCTGTTTTAATAGAAGTAGAGCCATTAGTCTAGGCCTTGGGCATACATAGAAGTACTATTAGCACCATGGTCCATTCATCAAGTGTGAATTGCCAGATGAAGTTTTCAAAGGAAAATATTCAACTATTACATTCTTTTCTTTTCCTTTAATATGTTCTAAAACTGATCCTGCTCACCAGAATAGCATTAGTTTACCTCTTCTGTGTATTTTTTAAACAATCTTTAGTGTATTTTCTCTATGAAACATTTTTTTGCCTTGATTAAGTTGGAATAGTTTTTTTGGTTGTTTTAAAAAACAGTTCAAAATATTCACAAGTGCCTACAAATGTTAATTTTCAGTTTAAAAAAAACCCGAAGCAAGTTCAGTTGAAATTGTTTATAAATATTACAAGCATATTGAAAACATCTTCTGCAGATTTTTCAAATTAAAACTGTGTCTTACAAAAATTTGGTCTTTGTTTTTCTAGAATTTGAATGGCCCCATCCTGGCTAGTGTTGGCACATTATTTGTTTAGTATTGCACAAGAATATGAAGTAATTGTCTAATGTTTAATATGACAATAATTGCTTCAGAAGCACAGTCACAAAATGTGCATTTTTTATGTCACTTTGAAAATCTGTAGGCTTCTTATTAGCACGTAAAAGTTGTTTCAGACATAAAGTTTTACGGCATATTTGTAGGCATATCCAGCAATTCAGTAGTACCACTTTTTTAGTCATTTTGATTTTACTTTGGGTAGTTACTAACAGGGCTATTGACTGTGGTGTTTCAGGGCTCTGCTCTAGAGATCATAAAACTGAAAATGTTTGGGTAATATTGATCTGTCATGTCACTGCTTCAGAGATATGGTTGTTCTTTTATGTTTTTCTCTTTTTTTTGTCAGTAAAATCACAGAAACGGAGTTTGATTACATATATTTCATCACTTGGACCGTAAAAAATGCACCTTTTATGGACTGTGGCTAGGAGAAGGTGGCATGAAAATTGTGTAGGACAGAGAATAAAAATGGTTGAGAGTAGCTACACATTTATATAGCAATCACTTTAAGTAAGTGTTGTTTGCAAGTAGTGCTGATCTGTGCTCCTGATAAAATGTAAACTTGACAACGCCTTGGAGTTTTATCTATAACAAATGTCTGTAACATGAGTTTCATATCTTCTCTCTTAGAAAGATTTTTAAGCTTTGCCTTGACTTTTCTTTGTTTCATTTTATTTTGGTTTTTTTCCTGGTTATGTGAACCAGTGTTGTGATTTCTTTCACACTTATTGTTCTGTGTAATTTTTTCCTCTGTACCTTGTTCACATGTCTTCAGTCTATCTGCCATGCCTTAGCATGAAAGGTTCTCGTTCACCTCAGCAGGTGTCAGCCTCATCTGTGCCTTCCCTGGACCAGCCCTGATACTTTTCTCTACTGCCATTTATGAAAGTTAGCAATCTACAGCACAACCACAGCCCTGAGATTGCTGCAGGTTTTATTGTTCTGCGTCTTCAGATGTGTTTGTCGCTATTAACGTACATTACCAGCCTTTTCATTCCTTGACTGCAATCTGTCTTACCCTTGAAGAAGAAAGGTGTCAGGAAATACAGTGGGTAGACTTTTGCTGTTTTGCCCATTCTGCACTGTTAGCTGGAGCTCTGACTGTATTTTCGATGTTGTCCTCTACACCTACCATCTCTCACATTACAAAGCAGCTTGGGTTTTCAAATCCAATATAGTGCCCAGTGTAATTTGATAACAAAAAAATGGGAAAGTTTTCAGAGAAGAGGCAACATTCTTAATATTTAATCAGATGTTTTTATGTATACTGCCTGTCTTTAAACTAAGTAGTTGCAATACACAGAAAATGTCCATGTTGTGGATTAATTGCACTAAATTATGCAAAATGCCAGTGGGAAATAAAAAACAGGAGAGAATGTCAGAGCCCAGTACTCTCTGACGAGGTTCTTTTAGACAGTCCACGTGTGGAAGGTATGATATCTAACATCAGATTGACTTATTTGAAGATAGTTGATGGTACATGGGATTTCTGTTTCAGCATCATGACACACAACACAATGAGAACACAATACAGATACAAGTCACACACAGCAGAACAGATCAATTGCAGTGCACAGCTCAATCACAGCACCAGCGTGGTTCCCAGCCTCTCTCTAATGTAATCACCATCACCACCCTGGGCATTTCTGGCCTTGCCAGGAATAAATGTGTGGATTGAAACTGGCTCAAGCTCATCACTCTCTTTGAAATTCTGTCAGTTGACTATGTTTTTATAGTTTTTATTTTGGGCTGAGCTATGTGTACACGTACCCCACACTGGCCTGGCTAACTCAGGGAGACATTGACACTCTTAATGAGCTTGGGGACAAATATATACCAGCGAATTCTCTCAGCTGTTGATAGTTGTTTATCTAAAGCAAAACGTACCCTCAGGCCCTCTTGTCAGCTTTTTTGCAACAGCTGTGATCAGTCCTACCCAGCTCTTCCTGAGCTTCGTGGACACATCACCCTGGCCCATCTCTGATCCTTCTCCCATGGTAGGGCTTTACTGATCAGCCACAGAGGACACACAGAACACAAATAAATTGGTCTTTTGGTGTTTGGCTGCTTTGTATTGGTATATAGTTTGGTATGATTTTATAGCTCCCTGGTTATGCCAGAGATTACCTTTCCGGACATGTGTTCCCAAACTGGTGTGCAGCAGTACTGTAGCTGAGGAATACAGGAAACAAGAGGAAAAAATAATATTAGTACTTCAGTTTCACAGAGAATTATGTGCATAGTTCCTTTTTTTGATTTCTCTGTTGAAAATAGCAAACATGTGCAGTGAGTACAACTGGTTTTAGCAGTATGGTTTAATTAGCCTGGTTCCAGGCTGAGGGAATGAAAAATGTGGATCAAATTTAGTGGTGAGGATCACATTTCACAATGGCTGGCAAAAATACTGAGTATAATAGTAATTTCACTGCTTTTCAGGGCCTTAACCTTATCATTTTTTCAGCACCCTCCTTCATTCCCTTTGTGTCTTTCTCTTGGTTTGTTCTTGGCCTCAGAACACTCCCAGCAGTGTATACAACAGTACAGTAGTCACCTGCTTCCTTGGCATTCAGTTAATCTCACTATCCCATCCACTTCTGTACTTGTTTCCCACAAAATTTTTCAGAAACCCGACCGCCCACAAATGTTGTTCCTAATTGTACCTGCATAGAAGATTTCACAGCACCAAAAGCAGTCTTCAAAGCACAGTGTAAAATATGCATCACAAATTTCTTCTGTTGATTCTTCTATTGTATGAAATGCTACTAGAAGCAGGTTGATAATGAGGAAGAAACTGCACTCATAAAGGAGGCTTGATCAGAGGTCAGGAGGTTGCTTTTCCTAAGCTTGTTCTTACGTTTTTATTATTATAGTACCTTTCAAAACTTAGCTGTACATAGGTTTGCATTTTAACAAGAGCATACTATGGAGTTTGTTATTTTATATTAATGATCTCTTATAATAATAATAAAAAATTGTTACTGTATATTTGATATTTAAAAACCTGACAGGATAATATTGGGTATAATATATGGTGTGTATACATTTCAGTAAACAAACCGCTGTTGTTACTGCAATAAAAACTCAAGGAAATTGTAGCTTCTAAGTTAAGATAGGTAATTAAGTTTTTAGTTATACTGTGCATCTAATGTATTTCTTATTTTCTTGGATGATGGTATAGAAGCAAATCGGTCAGCTAGTCTGATCCTTATCTTTGTTTTCACATGTTGATCGTGTGTGTCCTGTTGGACAGTTTGGGTACATCACAACAGTGGTTTCTTTCTTGATGGAATTCAAGTAGCTGTATTGGATCAATATAAAGTTTATGAATAACACAGCCTTTGTCAATTGACTGTTGACTTCTGTATGAAGTAGGTTTCTGTGCAGTCTGTTGCTTAAGGGTTCAGACCAATGTCTTGTACAAGCAGAAATCTTTGTGCTGACTGTGTTAATTTTGCACACTGCTGAGTTTTTGATCTGTTTCATAATCTTGTGTCATTTAAGAGGCAGCCCACCTTGAACTATAAATGTCTGGTGTGAATGTTAGTCATAGTGATTCTGCCTTATCTGTCACTGTTTGCTGAGGAGAGAAAAAAAACAGTATGCCATGTGTTTTCTCTCTTTCTCTCTTTACCCCATTCTCTCTTTCTCATTTGTCATCATCGTGTAGTGGTTCAGTGCTGCAGAGTTACAACTGTGGTTGAGTTACTGGTTGAGATTTTTAAATGGAGTCTCCCGCTTTAATAGTTTGGATTATTAAACGTGACTTTTAAATATGAGCTTCCCCCTCCCCCCCAGAATGACTTTTGCATGGACTGTAGCTCTTTGCTCAGATGTTTCTTTTTTGAGTTACAGCAACATCCAAAGAGCCATGTTCCAGTTCCCACCTGCCGTGTGATAAACAAGCATACTAGGAAGTATGGTCTGTGGGAACACTCACACCTTAAGGGAAAGTGCAAGCAATAGTTTGGAACACCTATTTAATGAATTGCGGAGGAGAGCTTGACTCTGCCAAGAATACACAACTACACTGGCTGTGTTAACGTTATGTATTGCAGTAGTAGCTGGAAGCATCACTTGCACTTCAAACTAGAGTATCACAAGCAGCCCTCCTCTGTTATGATAGCTTCCTTTTGCCTAGTCTGCCCTTTCAGTAAATTTCTTTTTTTTTATTTATTCTTTTATTAGCAGTTGGAAACGGAAACAGTTCAATTAATGAAAAGATAATTTTGGATGGTGAAAGATGCAGCAAGCTTTCTTTGTCATTAATAAAGCCATCCCTTGGTTACTTGGACAAGAGAGAAGCTGTGTTGAACACATAGGTGGATGTAGGATCCCCCTGTTTGGTAGGGGCTGCCAGGCCAGGCAGCAGGGTTGCTGTAAAACCAGGCACAATTCATGTTGTTTCTTACCCAGCTTGCGGTGTGCTAGGGGACATGAAGAACAGCTGAGCTGACTGCAGAGGGTGAAGAGGACAAAGACTGGAAGATTGGAAGTCTGCGTTCCAATCTTCCAAAGATTGGAAGTCTGCGTTGTTAGTTCCACTGTTCAGAGAAAAAGTTGTTTTTCATTGAGATTTTCAAATTAATGGTGTCCTTTTATATTACAGGGCCATGTGTAGGGGCATTATTAGTCTTGTATTTAATTAAAACCACAGCTTGTGGTCATTTAATTACAGTGTATGAAAGGGAATGATACTAGGCTATGTAGCATTGTTTTATTCAGTTTGGAGAATTGTAGCCATTTTTCATGTACTATTTGAAAGTTGAGATGAAGGACACACATTCTGGTGAGCAAACTTGTGAGCTTCATTGGAATAGTTCTGTGCTGTTACAAGAAAAAGGTGAAACAGTGGCTTAAAAATTCACCAGCTTTACTGCAAATTGGAAGCAAGTTATGAATAGATTGGTACAATTGGTCTGGTTCTTTTTTCTCCACACTGTAAAATCAGTGCATAGTTTCCTGTGGTAGGAAGGAAGGCCTTTTGCTGAAGGCCAAAAATACTTAAAGGTTTTCAGGATGTTTTTGGGTTTTAAGAGGTTTCAGTGTACATACTTTATAGAGCTATGCAGGATACGCCCATAGCAAGCCTGTTTTTACATGAAAACTCTGTTTTTACTTGAAAAATTAAGGCTACTTTGAGAATCTTAAATGTTCTGCAACATATAATTGTGCCTGTGATTATTTGTACTGAAACAAATAACTGCATGTGTCTAAGGTATTCTTGTAGCTGACGTAATAAAAAATACTGCCAACTGAACTCACAAATGAGGATGCCCAGGGAATAACTTGTTAAACAACATTTAAAAGGGCAGAATTCACATCCAAATATCTTTTTAAAATTATCTTTTGTCTTGAAGGCAAAGTTTTTTTCATTAACAATGGGAATACTGTATGTGAAGAAGCTGTCGCCAAATGATCTGGTCTCTCTGCTGTCAGGCAGCTGCTCTCACACATCAGTATGGGGAAACAGCTATGATTTTGCTGGCTTCCAGTGTTGTAAAGGTATAATTTATATCAAAACAGGACTCATTAGCTGATTAATTGTAAATGAAACAAGAAAAATAACTTTTAGGTGACCCACCCAATAGAATATCAGAGTGAGGGATTGAAAGTGGGTGGAGGATTAGAAGCAGGGTTTTGATTTCAGCCTGAATCTTGGCAGCAGAGCAGTGTTTGCTGTGTTGCTTGGTCTAGTGTGAAAGGTCACTTCTGTTTTCATACCCAGTATAACTTGAAGCAGTTTCTTTACTACTACAAAGACAGACTTCAGTGCTAGTGGCTAGTTTTCCTCCTGGACTTTCCAGTTGCAGTTGTCAATACTTAGTGCTGAGTTCTGGCTGATGCCTTTAGTGAAACGACGAATGGGATATTTAAGGACAAGAAGAGAATGTGAAAAATTAGAATTCTTTTAAGAACTGTTCTTGGTTTCTAAGTTGTGTAGCTAACCTAATTTCAATGTTGTGAGTTATCCTAGCCTGCTATATATTTCCACATGCTATCAGTTAAGTGTAGAAAATATCTTTCATCAAAAGGATCTACTACAGAAAGAAAAATAGTTCGGGTTTTTCATGTGTGGGTTAAGTAGATAAGAATCTCTGAAAGCCACTGGCATGGGACTGAGAACAACAAGTGCAGAAGAGTAGCTCCTGGTGGAGTAAGCATTGGTTGCAAAATAAAACCAAATCCTCAGCATGGAGTTACCCACTTTCACTGAAAAGATAACCTCTGTATGTCTAAAGGCATCAAAACGTGCTGCACCTCATTCTATAATGCAAATCTTAAGTCAACATTTAATGTAAGGTTTTATATAGCAAGACTCAGGCTACCTCTTAATAAACTAGTGTTAGAACTAATCTACATGTTTGTAGCTGAATTATTCATCATTGTATTTATCCTTATAACGGATATGGTGAAGGAATGTGTGTGTGTGTGTGCTCCCTGGAGAGAAAAATTCCATGTTAAAATTATTAGTTAAATTATTAGTTGCATGTGGATTTCTTTTAGACTTCGTTCTGCTAATGTTCCTATTAACTACTACAGAAATACAGCATTACTAGAGCTGCTGTCTAATACTGTCTCTTCTCTGAAACACTAGTGCTACATGGCTTGTGAATTAGTTAATTTGTTTCTTACCTTTTTGTCTTCTAGCTTCATTTAGCAGCCGTGGCTTCATTAAAGGGAGACATTGTGGAGCTTAATAAGCGTCTACAACAAACAGAAAAGGAGCGTGACCTGCTGGAAAAGAAATTGGCAAAAGCACAGGTGAGCAATAGTAGTTCAAGATTCTGAAGATGCTCTTAGGTTTTGTGTAGTCCATGTTCCTCAGAGAGAGGATAAAATACTCAACAATATCACAAGTCAAAAGAATTTTAAGGCTGCAAGACACATAGTTGCCATGGGTTATACATTTTATGTGTTGAAGACATTCTTCTAAAAAAAACCCTAAAAATTAACTAGATTAATTTTGTTTTGAAGTCAATATAAGCAACAAGTGCTTTAAAATATTATAGAATATAAGAATTACAGCATGCTCTCAGTGGATTGGGTAACTGGTTGCAGAGCCTTGCAGTCCTGGGTCGTATTTAAACACAGCATAAATTAACACTGATCAAAAGTTATTGCCAATTTTCAGTGCCTTGATGTAAGAAAGTACTTGTGATCTCAGTCTAGCTTCCAGTAAGTCAGTTGGAATTGTGGAAAACACGGCCAGTGGAAAGCCAAGGGTTTAAACAAGAATAAGGTCAGAACTCTGATGCTTTCACAGGTCTTACAGAGAGGCAAATGCAAACATGGAAAATTGAGCTAGTATTCTTAATATTTCTCTCTTCTATAAAAAAACCTTTGTTTTCAGATACTGTCATTGTATCAAATACCTTTTATAAGTAGTTAACATTTCAAAACTAATTCAAAATACTTGGCTAGAGATAATCAAAGCAATTTGGCCTGTAAAGTATGGCACCTTACTTGTTGCTCAGAGAAGTTGTAGAATCTCCAGCCTTCTAAGTACTCAGGGCGCCTGGACCTGACCTGATCTAGGGTTGGGTAAGGGACTGACTGAGTAACTTCCAGTGGTCCCTGTCAGCCTTAGCCATTCTGTGATTTTGCAGATTTAGAGTTTTCAATATATAGTGCATTTTGATGAGACCTTTTATCTGTGTTACTTAAACTCAAGCTAAATGTAGAAGTATTTAAGCAGTCTCAATTTTCAGGCTCTTACTTCAGTCTTCCCTTATTTTGGCCTTTGCCTGCATTCCCTAATGTTTTTTTCAGCTGTCTTTAAGATTTATGGGCTTGTAAGCGATACTGTTATTGCAGACCATCAATGTAACATAAAAGAAATAAAAATCACTTTTGTGTTTTTATTCTTCCTTATATGTAAACCGGAGCCACACTGGGAGTTAACATGGTTTATCAGATATAATCCTGAGAACCTTTTCTAATTTCTGTGGCATTCTTGGGATAGAGTCCTCTTTCTGGCTTACAGTTTGATATGAGGCTGCATTTGACAGTCATTAAGCTCTCAGATGGATTCACTGTACCCAAATGATCCACATCATTCTGCACAACTGCACTCACTTTGTTGTTTTTTGTAACTCTTGAGGGTTTGGTGCTAACCACAGGTCTTTGTTAGTGGTTTTGTTTTTTTTTTTTTTCCTGGGTCTTTATTTGAAAATACATATATTATCTCTCAGACAGTGAAAAGTGCCTTGTAGGTGCTCCCATACGGTAGCAAATTCACATTGATAGCAACTGGGATTAAGGATCAATCATTAATCCCAAGTAACATGTGCTCTGTTAGCACAAGATTATTTGGTGTTTCCTTTGATGGGTTACCAATTACGCATGTGTATATAGTGCTCAGTTTGTAATGCTGGGGGTTTTTACTTGGTACTGAGCCGTGTGAGCACAAACATAGTGATTACTGCCACCTGACCTGTGAATAGCACAAAACTCGAATATCTGAAAGGCAGGGTGGTAGCTAGATTTCAGATTAAAAATAAGTATTTTTTAATGAACAATTTCTATAAAGGTTTAATGATTTATCTCTTTTCAGTTAATTTTTTTAAGCCCACAAGAGGATGGAATTTAGTGTGTATTAAATAAAATACAGATCCTTCTTAAAGAATTCAAACCATTAAACAAACATAACTCATATATTCAGTGTGTTGGTAGTGTTTAAGTACTGAGACATACACTGGTGAAACCACTGTGCCTTGTCTTCTTTTTCTAATTGCATCACTTCCAAGTAGATGTGCCACTTAACATAATTTTTTTAACTTTTCTTCCCACTCCACAGAGATTTGTTCATTATTCTCTCCTCTACAGCCTCTGTTTAATGTGAATCAGAGGTTCAGAAGGCATTAATTAAATAGGAGGTGCTTGAGGTTCTGCATAACCATACTCAGATGCTAGTGGATCAGTATTAAATCTCTGTTCTGCATCTGGACTGTACTTACAAAGGCAGCACATGTTTCATTTTAGCTGGTGTAGTAAATGCTCTCTGGAACACATAACTCTTAAAATGCCATTTTGGTGATATCTTTCCCATCATTTCATGAGGCATGTGAGGCATTTGGAAGAAAGGATTAGTGATTTGCAGAGTGGAGGCGATTTGGGCAACTACAACTCAAGTAATAGATGACAAATGGTGAAGAAAGCTAGTTGGACAGCCTGGGCTTAAGATTTTGTGAAGTGATATAATTGATTAGTGGTTGTTGTAACATACTCACTTCCAAATCTGCAGCCTGTGGAGACCAGCTATGGCATTTCTCTACATGCTTCTATTATTTCAGTAACACAGCAGATCTCTTTGTCTCTGTGCTTTTATCAGTGTACAGTTTGGCAGTAAAGTGATCTCTTGAATCTTGTGAAATTTGCTGTAAAACACTGGTCAACCACAACTAATGTCTTCTTCCAAAAATCTTTCTGTGATTATGAGAATTGTAGTGCTTTCTACTGGCTCTCTGTGACACGATATCCTGGCTTCGATAAAAGGGTGGGAGTCTGAAGGGAGAGCATAAGAAATGCACATAGAGAATTGTCCTCCTTCATACTCCCCCACCTTTCTGCCAAAATCGGTGAGCAGGAGGCCACATCACATTTTATAGTCCTCTATGGTCTTATCCTCTCTGGATTTATATAATCTTTCTAATCCATCAACATTCTTGGCATTTCCAACATCCTGTGACATTGAGTTCTGCAGTTCTGTGATTGAGCATGGGATTTAATAACATGCTGAATGTTTCAGCAAATACAGCAAGAAGAGATAATTCACTTACTATAATTTTCTTACAATTTAATCTCCTTTTCACAAGGTTGTCCTGCTCTCTTATTTTTTGTGCTTAGTCATTGTTATTTTGGATTTTTATAATAGCTCTAGACAAAGAATGTGCTGTATTGTTCTGGATCCTGTGTCACAGCAGTGAGGCTCATTGCTGCGGTAATAATTCTTTGCCATCCTCTTGATTATTCAGAATATAGGGAGGGACAGCAGAATTCAGTATAAGAATAAAACCAACACTCTGTAGACAGACAAGAACAGAAGCAGCACTTTCTGTGGATGCATAAGAACGTGTGAACTTCACAGGAAGGCTTCCATTTCTCATTTAACAGAGAAACTTGAAGTAGAAATGCATGGTGTTCTGATGAACATTGAAATTACTTGTTCTGCTGTGTGATGTCCATATCTGGCATGGATTAATTCTGTGTGCTTGTATTCATTTTCCACATCAAGTATACACAGAACATACCACAGAATAATTAATTCTGACCATGCATGCTTTTGTGATTGAGGATTTAGCACTGTAGACTCGTTTTTATACTCAAATTTAGATTAATGGATTACCATTTTTAAATCTGCCACTCCTTTCAAATTAAAACACTCTATTAGTTGAGCAAAGATTTTTAGGTTCTGTAATCCTGTTAGACAGGTTTATCACTGTGGCTTATTCAGGTGATGACTTGTATTCTTGGTGAACACCACCACAGCCAGTGTTTGTCTCTGCAGAACCTGAGGCACTTGGGACATCTCTTAATGAGCACTGCTGCCAGTAGTTCTTTTTTTTTTTTTTTGTCCCTAAATTTTTGTATTCAATTAAAAAATTTAATAAAGCAAATTTAATATAAAGATAAACATAATTTAACACATTGTTAGTGTTTCTTTTGCTAGGAATTTGTGTACATTAATAAGCAATAGAATTATTTGTTCAGACAAAAAGCTTGAATTAAAATGTGTCTTAGTTTGAATAGACAGGTGTCTGTTAAGGAAGGCAGGAGCCTCCCTTGGAATGGAGAATGCAACCCCCTTCCCTCCGAATTATTACAATTTCGAAATTAAGTG